>PTEX01000021.1:6338796-6361307 GCA_003342815.1 Eudromia elegans | reverse complement strand
CGGGCTCCCCGCGGCCCCGCTGTCCCCATCACGGCCCCCGCGGGCCGCCCCACCAGTGCCCAGCGCCGGGTGCTGCCGGAGGGGCCGCCGAGCAACGAGGAAGGCCCTGCGTGCCCGAGGAGCCGCCCTGGGGCCCCGGGCCCCGCCGCGGTGCTGAGGCCGCGGGGGCCGGTCGCATCCCCGTTCCCCCGGCACGGGCGGTCGCTGGGGCCCCGGGCGGGCGCCGCGGCTCGTGCGGGAGCCGCTCGGGTCCCGCACCCTGCGGAAAAGCAGCCGCGTTCCCAGCGGGGTCTCCYCGGGCGGACTCAGCCCCGCGCACGGCGGCGGTGCCGGACCCCGTCCCGGGRCACCCTCCCGGGGAGGACCCGCGCGCGCCCCGGCCCCGGCGTCGCCTCGGGCCGGCCGCAGAGCTGCGCGTGCAGCGGCGGAAGGGCCCGCGCCGCGGCTCCGGTCCTGCCTCCGCAGGGATTATCCAGGCCGCCTTCCAGGCCGGCGGGCGCGGCCCGAGGCGGCTYCCCCGCCCGCCCCGCAGGAATTCCAGCCCTGGGCGCGGGCCCGGGGTGAGCGGAGGGCGCCGGGATTTCTGCGGGGTCACGTCCCGTAACTGGGAGCCGACGCTCGGGCTCCTATTTCGGGCGCGGGCAGGGAGTCAAGGCCGGGAACGGGGGACGCGGGGACATGGCGGCCGCCGCGGGGGTGGCGCGGGCCGTGGCGGTGGCAGTGGCCGGGGCTCCGCGCTCGCGGCTGGGCGCGGGCCAGGCGCTCTTCCCCGTGCCCTGCGGGGCGCGGCGGCGCCTCTCAGGGCATCGCTCCAGGTACCGGCGGCGGCGACGCCATTTTGTGGGGCGACGTCTTACATCCTCCCTCCCACTTASGGGGTGCGGCCCCTTTAAGGAGGTCGCGGCCCCTTTAAGACGCTGCCACTCGCGCCCGGCGTGCGCGGCTCCTGCTTCGCCGCCTGATTGGCCGAGCGAGCGCGTGGCAGGGCCGCAGCACCGCCTCCCTGCGCGGCGTGCGCGTCCGCTGGGCGAAGAGGAGCCCCGGCGCCCCGCCCCGCGCGGAGGGATCCGCGGGGGCGGCGCTGCGGCCGCCGGGATCACCTTGGCGCGGCGGCGGCGCGGCGCGCAGAGCGGCTGCGGCTCTCGGGCAGGACGGGCGTGGGGCGAGCGGCGCAGGTAACGGTGGCAGTGCCGGCTCCCGCGGGCAGCGCAGCGGCGCGGGAGGCGCGAGCGGCCCACGCCGAGGCCCTGCCGAGCCCCCGGTCCCCTTCTTCCCTTCGGGGTAGCGGCTGGGGGCGGCCTGGGCAGGAGCGGGGGATGCCGCGGGGCTCGGCGCACGTGGCGCTTCTTCCCTTGCAGAGGGGCGAGCTCCACCCGCGCCCCCCTTTGGGCCACTGCCGCCGCCCCGCGGGCTGCGCGCCGAGACTAGGGCGTGAGGCGGCGAGGGGGAAGCGCTAGAGGCAGAAGCCGGGGGCAGGCGGCGGTGGCCGCGTCGCGCCCCCCTTCCCCCCGCTTTCGCCGTGGGGCTTCCTGCCTCTCAGCGCGCCGGGCCAGAAGCTTCTGGGAGGCTGAGTCAGATGGGGAGGGAGCGAAGCGGCTCCCCCCCCCCTTTCCCCGCACGCGCCTAACGGCTCCCGCGAGGTGCTGCCGCCTCGGCCGCGCTCTGAATTAATCCTCTGTCCTCCGGGGATTCCGCTCGCCTGGGCACGTCCCATCGATTCCTCTCAGGCGAGTGCCCCGCCCGGGGCTGCGCGGAGCTCGGGGGCCCCTTGGAGCCCCTCGCGGGGCACTTAGGGACGCGTGAGCGGCGCTTTTGTGGGCGAACAATGCGGCGCTCGCGCTGCGGCCGCCAAGGAGGCAGCGGGGCTCGGGCGCCGCGGCGCGCCCTGCCCGGCTGGCCTCCCCATCCCGCCGGCGCGGCGGTGGCCGTCGCCGTTTCCAGGAGCTTCTGCGGTGCTCGTGGCTGGTTCTTGAGCTTCTGTGGCCGCCGCCTGGTGCTGCGAGGGCTCCTGCGAAGTGCTGCTGCTCGGGGCTTGCTTTGGTGCCGGTGCTTTGCGGCTGGAGGCAGAGAACARGAGTCCCTCGTGACCTAGGGGAACTCAAGGGCAGTTGTCCTGCTCCAAGTGCTCAATGAAAATTTGGACATAAGTGCCTTTTAAAGCATATTTTTRTATCTAATATCCCATTCCCAGAGCAAAATCTGGATTAATAGATAAAAGTAGCTGCTCCTGAGGAGTAACCTGCACTTTTTGCTCAGAGGAGAGTCCTGTCTGCTTGATGGAGGAGCAGCTCTGCAGTTCCCATTTGGTGGCCTACTGTGTCTTAATGCTGCTAACTAACTCTTATTCCCTCCTGTGACCAGACTAAAGAAAGCCTCCTCTGCCAGCACAGGAAATTCTGCTGCGAACCAGGTGTTTGAAGCAGAGCCTTGCATTTAAAAGCCTGCCAAGAAACTTTGATTTCACAAGATAATGTGCTTCCTGCTGCTTACAGAAACTAAGGGGTGGCTCTAGGCCTGCATGTGAGCCTGTTGCTTGYACTGTCTGCTCTGCTGCTTTGTCTGCATGAGGAAATAAATTTGTTAAAACCTTAGCCTGGTGATGTTAGCTGGACCCATGCAAAGCTGGTTAGGTAGCCTGTTAATTCTCCCACTGCTTGGCAAGCTGATGCTTTGATTTGATGGGGCAAAAACGCAGCTGAGGCCGAAGAGGAGAGCATGCCACGTGCTCGTCCTTTATCCTCTTGTTCTCCTGGGGGGAAGATGGAGCCCCTTGGAGAGGGCCGCGCCGCAGTGTGCTGTGATGAGTGGCACGTAGGGAATGGGGCTGCAGTACTCGGCGCTGCCGCTATCCGCCTGAGTGCGCAGCAAACCTTTATCCCCGGGATGCAGGGCAGCATCGTGTAGCGGGAGAATCACGATTTACATATAGAGTTAGCTTTAAATGTATAGAAAACTTATTATGTAAAAAAGAGAATTTTTTAAAAAACTTTTTCAGTAGCTAGCCTTGGTTTGTGCTGCGAGGCAGCAGCCCTGCAGCTTGCCTGCAGTATATTCCTTTGGCGTAGGATAAGCTGGTAGGTCTTGTGCTATATTATGTCTATGCTAGGAGTACATCTATCTAGCTAAATCTTTGGCAAATATTTCTTGCTAGAAACCTGCGTGGGTCTATTCTTTTTTTTTTAAGCCTTTGCCCTCTCAGCGGGGGGAGGCTGAGCTAAATCACGTATTGATGTGAGGGTTAATCCATCTGCGTGCAGGGGATGCTAGCAGAGCTCGCRTGACCTTCCCCATCAGATAATTTGTTCCGAAAGGCCGAGCAGCGTCGCAGGCTGCAGAGACCTCCTCCTGCCGAGGCGAGGAAGAGCAAGGAGCCTGCGGCTTGCTTGTAGAAGAGCTGATGTCCTCCGGAGCAGGYGGCGCCTCCTGGGTCGGGTCCAGCGTTGCAGATAAGAGATGGTATTTTTGGTGGCCATCTTGCAGTTATGTAACAGCGCAAAGCTGCCTCCTGCAGCCGCTGCCCGAAAGGAGAACAYGTTGTTCTCTCCCTTTGGAGAGAAGAGTCGACAGACTTTATTAAAAGCCTGATTAGCCACAGATTTTTAGACTTTTTTTTTTCCTTTTTGTTGAGTCACTTCGGCTTCTGGAACAGATGAARCTGATTTTCCCCTAGATCTGGGGATGTTTTTGGAAGCCTGCAAGTTGGCAGGAAGCTTGCCTGGTTTCATAACGCTGGCCTTCTCAAGTGTAATGTGAACTCGCACCGCTGCTGCTGCTCTCTGACTTCTCTGGCACTTGAGTAGACTGCCCTGGAGMCCCTGGACTTGAGCAGCTTGGTTTGGGAGAAGGAGTGGTGTGGTGCGAGCATAGCTGTCCTGTGCCACTTGCTCCCGTATAGCAGAAGTCATAAAACTAGGGGTGTTCAGTCACTCTGCTCATGCCTGGCTGCAGCTTTGAGACACCCTCAGGGCAAGAAAGGAAAGCAAAATCCCTTTGGTGTCATAGTAGTTAACACAAAACCAGCCCAGCAGTGCTTAGGGACTGTCCCTTTTTCTCTCAGTTTCCCAGCCCTCGTCATGCAAAGAGTGAGTGAGAGCTGCTGGTCTGGGGCTGGTGCTGCGGTGTTGCTCTGCACTGCAGCCTCTCCCCAAGGGCAGAGCCGGGGGGGCCCATCCTGCTGTTTCTTGCAGCAGAGCAGGATGAGCTGCCTTGTATTAGTCACCATGCTGCTGAGACCGGTCTGCACTGACCTCAAACGGTTCTGGCTTTCTAGAATATTCAAGAGCCCTGAGATACCAGGAAAGTAACAGGCGTATTCAATATACCCTGCCTGAAGCGTGGGCAGTTCTAGTATTTAAAGCCAGAGATTTGCTTTTCCTCGCCTAAGGAAGGGTATGGGGTTTATTAATTTACAACCCCTCAAGAAACATTTTCCCTCCCTTTGCTTTATCCACCCCAGCTAACAGAACACACAGTGTCTCTAGGTATTCTCAAAATCCTTGTCCCTCTGGTTTTAAAAACCTGGCGTTCTGGGAGATGCCAGACATTCCTCCTATGTTTTAAAATGGATCTTTGGGGAGGAATGTGGGTGAAGCTTTGTAAATCTATGGTAACGAAGGGCAAGAGGAAGCATAAAAATGCAGAGCTTGTGTAGCTGGGTGTGTGCAGTGCACAGGGCTCTGGGGTGTCCTGCTGCTGTGGTTCTGTGCCGTAAGCCATGGTCATGGCATCTGKGAGGAACTTCTCTGATCTCATTGAGCTACTGGAAAATCTCTTGTGAAGGAGGTTCTGACTTAAAATGAAACTGAGCATTGCTTCCCTTCTTGCGTATTTTGAAAGGCTTTTTGAATAGATGGGGGAATTTCCATGAAGTAGAAGCTGCCCCTGAAGAAAAGGGGGAGAACTCACCTGTGTGTATACATATATATATATACACACACCCCCCCCTATATCTGCATGCATTTTAAAGCTTGCAGATGGCAGTTTTCATCTTCAGGCGCTACTGTTCTCTGTTCTTCCAGATCTTATTTTCAGGTGTAGGACAGACCTGATGGTTGCTCTTTGTACACAGACAATTTGCCAGCGAACAAGCTTTTTTTATGCTCATCCTTGAGCACAGTGCTGTTACACAGGTGTTTGAGGACCAAYGAGCAAATGTTAGAGAGGGAAAACACGGTGTTCGGGGCTGCCCAGCAGCCGTTCCTGTAATAATGCCACTTTGTCGGCGTTTTCATGTGGCCAGACTTTCTTGTACGAGCCGCTGTGAATCAGCAGCTTCTGGCAGGCCTGAGGTGAAGGACGTTTGCCAGGACAAATTATGGTTTTCGGCAGCCTGTCTCCTTGCGCGAGGAGGCTGCAGTGAGTCAGGGCCGCCTGCGAGACGAGCCGAGCCGCACGTACGAGCAGGAGGCTGCGCGGCAGCGGGGAGGAGCACTGGGCATCCGCACGGGCACGTGGTAGCGTCCTCGGGGATCTCCCTGCTCTGCATCAGAGGCCACGCTGTCTCTGGCTGCTCATGGAAACCAGGCTGCAGTAGGCACCTTTTGGATCCTGTCTGCGGGCAGGCTGTTTGAAGGCAGAACTAGGCATCCGCCTGGGTTGCTCCCCGTGGTAAATCACTCGTTTACAGGAGGCTTTTGAATGCGGGTGGCGCAGGCACCTGGCTGGGAGCAGTGGCAGTGCTTTGCAGATTATGTAACTGGAATATAAAGCAGCTCACTCTCGCCTCACCGCAAAGTAAAGGCAAACCAAAGCAGTCCTTGACAGAGCAGAGATGCAGAAGGAGCTGTGCAGGTAGCAGAGATCAGGCAGCTTCCAGCTGCCCCAGGTACACAATTTACAAGGCCCTGGAGCTGCAGTGCCACTACAAAGCAAGTATCCTTCCTTCCAAGCAGAGCTGAGTTTTGATTCAGCTCCTTCCTGCGAGTGAGGACCCTTCTGGGGAGTGCTCAGGTCCTACCAGGCAAGCAGCTCGGATCAGCAGGAATTTTGTTTGTGGTTAAGGCTTGGAGAGGAGTTTCCTATTCTGGCCTTGGAAGTATTACTGGGACTACTTGATAACCAGAATGTGGGGGTAGAGGTGCTGGGAGGGACGTGCAGTTTCCTGTGGTATCCTAGTAACAATAAGACTGGATATTCAGCATTAACTTTACAGCGACTTTCTGCTGTTCAGGGTTAGAGGTCTTTTCCCATCCCTGCCTTCCCCTCAGTGTCTTTGGTTTGGGGAAGGACCTTGAGGATATTAAGGAAATCTTCTGCCTTGTACATTGTCTGCCAAGGTGTTGCACTTAATAACTCAAGTCTACTTATCTGTACAGGCTTAGAGGGTGGTTTTAGGCTTAGGTGGCCTTCCTTTTGCTTAGGTGCCTCTCTGCAGAGGGCTGCTTGTGTAGAGCACATCTGCAGCCATGCCAGCAGCAAGCTGCCAAGGGCTGCAGTTGTGAGAGGAAACCCAGGCGGGTGTCATAGGAGAAGTGGTTTGTGGGCTCAGAGAGAAGAGGCAGGATCTATGCTTGTGCACTGAAGTGCTTGAATTTTGTTGTCCTGTAATTCTAAGGGAAGACTGGCAATGAAGAGAACCTATGAAGGGAACATCTCCAGGGAAAACAGGTAAGCTTTGGATGGCATTTATGGGGGATAACTTTAAAATAGGGACGAGTCTGCCTGTCTCTAGGAAATGGAAGTAGGCACATAAACCTAGTTTAACCAGTGGCAGGCTTCTTGTTACTTCCATATTCATCACGTGGTATGTTGACATCTCTCCTAGGTGAGCACGTAGCTATGACTTCTAAACATTCCAACACTTTCTCCTCTTTTAGRAACAGGATTCCAGCAACGATGTCGAAGCACCACGATGCGGGGACCGCTTTCATCCAAACCCAGCAGCTGCATGCTGCCATGGCAGACACTTTCCTGGAGCACATGTGCCGCTTGGACATCGACTCTGAGCCGACCACCGCAAGAAACACCGGCATCATCTGCACCATCGGTAGGTGACTTCCAGATGAGAGGAGGTTGCAGCTCTTCGCAGCAGTTGAGCCATGGAGCTCTGTGTTGGTGAAACTTCTTAGGGAAACTGTGGGAAGCCTTCAGCTTTTTATCTCTTGCCAAGGCTGGATTTGTATTGAAGCAATATGACTTTCCCATGTCTGGCTAACCCTTATTATTGCTGGGAGCAAATCCAGTAGCTGGGGAGTCTCTCTGGTTGGTTTTAAGAGCCAACCTGAAGGCAAGTTGAAACAGCCTTTACTGCTGTAGCGATGAGCTGGTTCAGCACTAAGCAAGCCCGTATCTATTGTTCTTTACTCATCCACATGAAATAGTCTGCTCCCATGGTTATCTCATAATTTTTGCAAAGTTAGTATTCAAACTGTTTCTTCCTTCTAGGCCCAGCCTCCCGCACAGTGGAGAAGCTGAAGGAAATGATTAAATCTGGAATGAATGTTGCCCGCCTGAACTTCTCCCATGGCACCCATGAGGTAAGGGTGGGGCTGGAGCTGCTGCTGTCCTGGCCAGGCCTTGCCTGCCAGGTRCCCTGTAATCTTGTGAAAGAAGATATTAGGTGAAATCCAGCTTACTCAGGCCAGCCTCAGTGTGGGAAGGCAGCGCTTAGCTCTGCTTTAAGGGGAAGAACATGTGGTTATGTGTAAGCACTGAGCCTGAACGACTGCTTGTAGTGCTGGGAGTGCTCTCCAAGCCATTGTGAGAGCAGGTCAGGTTGATTCCTCCTAGASTCACATGCCTTTCTCCATATGCACCTCTACCTGAGAGCCAGGTAACTAATGTTTTCCTCTTGTGTTCTAGCTATTTGGCATAAATTCCCTCAGTTCTTCACCCTTATCTCCTACTACTGAGAGTCAACGGCCTTTATAGAGCAGAGGGGAAGACAGAACCTATGGTCCTTGTTTTGCTGTGCATCTTTGCAGAATTATCTACTCTTTTGCCTGTTTTACTGCTGAGTGTTTGGGGAAACAACTGATAAGTCAACAACTGTAGCTCAGAAGAAATTTTAAATAATTCTCTGGGTCTCCTTGACTAACTGGCTGCCCACCTTATGTTCCCAGCAGTCATGGGGATAGCAGCACCATACTTGGGAGTTGGTGCATCAAGCCTAGAAGAATAAGGTCAGAAGAAATCAACACTGTGGTGGACAAGCCCATGCTGATATAAATAGCTGAGATCCCTGCTGATACTGGAGAGGCTGAGGATCCTGTTCCGCGTTGCCTAGAATGCCACCCTGCTGCCTTGTGCTGGATGTCCTCCAGCTTTCAAAATGTCAGGTGGTAGCCTAGTAACAGCTGTAGGTGGCTTTACTAATTAATCAGCGAGAGCCTTGAGGTGTGTCACAGCTTGGCCTTTCACCCTTGATGATCTTTAAAGGGCACAGGGTGCTGAAGGAATCAAAAAGGTCTGACACTTCGCTGACGACAAACATCCAACCCTGACTATATTAGTACKAACCTCTGGGGCCGTGTCAGTGCATAGGCTGCAGTTCACCTAAAAGTGTAGAAAGGGCAGCATGAATTAACTGTCTGAGGAATAGTAGCCAAATGCCATATCCTGGCTCAGCTGTGGGGCTGGCTGCCTCAGCAGGGAATTGGTGGCCAGGGTGAAGTTGGGAGTTCAGGGTGTTGCCCAACTGAGTTGCCCTTGTGCTTTGAGTACTTGTTAGCTGTGAGCAAGGCACAAAGAATGCGGCTTTTTGGCTGAGGTGAAGTGCAATTTGCAACAGAGTCCAKTCTTGCTGTAACCTCCTGTTTGACTCACTGCAGTGTGTCTCACTTCCCCTCTGGTTTCCCTGCAACACCCTGCTTGCCAGTGAGGCCTCTGCAGATGTTCCTCTGTCTGCTGCTGTCCCTCCGTTCTCACATCCACTGCAGCATCTTCAATGGGCCTCCAGTCAGCAACTTAAATTAGTATGCAAAGATTTGCCAGCTTTTTCTTCCTGTGAAAGAGTTCCTTTTATGATCCTCTGTGGCTGCATTCCAGGTCTGCATACGTAACTTAACAGGAAACAACCTCCCTAACTCAACAGGAAACAAACTCTCTAGGAGCCAGTCACTTAACTGAGTCACGCTCAAACAAATGCCAGGTAACTGGAACCAGATAAGGTTAATGGCCCTGTTCACTCTCGCTTCCCGTGCTCCTTAGGCTGTGGTTTGTGGAACAGTAGAGGCCTTGTCAGTCCAAGCCTATGTATCTGGTGAGAACAGTTGAGATGAGTTCTGCTCTGAAATGGTAGTTCTAGGGTGTCTCTGACCCAAGCATTCACAAATGTGTAAGTGCATCTTGCTCTGGCTGCTCCTTTGGGATGTTGACTTTTATTGTCCCAGAGATAGCAAAGGTGGCATGTGAGGCTAACCAGGGTTGTAGGGGGATGAGGTCTGCAGGTGAGACTGCTCCAGCATTATCAGTCTGATAGAGCAAGGAAAGGGCACTTCTTATCTTCAACTGTCTGTAACCTTAACTGAAAGTTATGCAATCCTTTATCTGTAATGTTGTTTAAACAAATAAAACAAATGGATCTCTCCGATCATGTGGAGCATATTTGAGGTTGTTGAGATAGGAGTTTCCCACAGAACCACCTGTCCTGAGCCTGGCAGTGTTAGCAAAATGTTCCTATGCACGTGAAAGGGGTTCTGTAGCTTCATGCTCAATGTTGGAGTCTTGAACTTCCTGCTGCGATTGCTTTAGCTCTAGAAATAAAATGTAAATACTAAAATGGATAATGTTATTTTAGTAAATACCTTATCTCTGGGGGAGATTTAAACCAAATAGTTGCCAAAAAAAGCAAACAAGGCAAAAAAAAAATCCCAACAAAAAACTTGCCCRTCTGCCTGCTAGCAGAGTTCAGAGCCTACTTGTGTCTAGCCTTTGGGACTGGTAGGAGATGCCAGGCTGGAAGTCTGGGAGGAAATTGGCAGTACAGAGAATGGTACCCTCCTTTGCGTGCTCTGCAGGGAGAAGAGGAAGGGCTTTGTGGGGTAGCTGCTTAGCTTTGAAATGGTCTTGACTTTTGAAACTTGCTGTGTGCATAACATTGGAGGTGCTAGCACTTGTGATAAGTCTATGGTGAATGGCAGTCATTATGAGTGCTTAGCAAAGCTGTTGACTCTTCAGTTAGGGAAGCAGCCCTCCTAAAGGCTTGTTGGTTCTCCTCTGGGCTTCAGAGGGAACATGTGCATCCTGATGGTAAATCACTTCAGCTGGACATTGAGGCTATTTCCTTGAGTTGTCTGTATCAGCTTAGAAGTGAGAGCCTAAAATATGGTGAAACCATAGCCAGGTAACTTGAAATCTGCTTTCACATGTACGCTTCTAAGTCCCCACTTAGTGCTTTTAGATACTTAGTCTGAAATAAATTCTGGGTCTGGAACCAGACTTGAGCAGATTCTGAGAGCAGAACTGTGAGCTTGGGTGATGTTTGAGTTCTTTCTCTGCACAGCGGTGGAGAAATGGGCTGAAAGTTTCCATATCTCATTTTTCTTGCCAGTATCATGAGGGCACAATCAAGAATGTGCGAGAAGCTACAGAGAGCTTTGCCTCTGACCCAATCACCTACAGACCTGTGGCTATTGCACTGGATACAAAGGGACCTGAAATCCGAACTGGACTCATCAAGGGAGTAAGTTGCTGCTTTTCTTTTTTTTCCTCCAGTAAGTCGGACTAGATATTACGTTTATGTCTGTGACCTGTTTACCAAGCAAGAAGTGTCTTCAGGGAGCTA
The DNA here is from genome assembly GCA_003342815.1 of Eudromia elegans. Lineage (NCBI taxonomy): Eukaryota > Metazoa > Chordata > Aves > Tinamiformes > Tinamidae > Eudromia > Eudromia elegans. The sequence goes on along the minus strand of PTEX01000021.1, from coordinate 6,350,584 downwards.
GACAAGTGTCTGTTGTCCCACCATGAGTTAGGAGTAGCTGCTGCAGCAGATACCKCTATATTGGTCTTGCTGAAATGTGTCTTTTGGCATGCAGAGCGGCACAGCAGAAGTGGAGCTCAAGAAGGGTGCAACTCTAAAAGTAACCCTGGACGATTCCTTCATGGAGAAGTGTGATGAGCACGTGCTGTGGCTGGACTACAAGAACCTCATCAAAGTTGTGGACGTCGGCAGCAAAATCTATGTGGACGATGGTCTGATTTCCCTGCTGGTTAAGGAGAAAGGTGTGTAGCAAGCACATGTTTCACCCATCTGTCCAGCTCTTGTCAGGGATGATTTTTTTATTATGCTCAGAGTCCTATACACTAGAAAGATGTACTATGCTGCTAGGTTTAATGCTGCAGTTAGGTGTTCTTTTAAAATGCAGTAAGACTTTTYCTACTTCAGTTGTAGGAAGTTCTCTATGATGAACTTCAGCAGGGTTTTATTGACTAYCATCTAAACCCCCTTGTCAAAGATGCCTTTGTGGTATACATGTACTTGTGGCTTAACTCTGTTCAGCAGACCGAATTCCTAGTTTTCATGCAGAATTTAATCAGTTAAACATRGAGTCCTGTAGCTGGACACAGAGCTAGTTTTAACAGGTGGAGCAGGGGCAAGATGAGTTTGGCCACACTCCTTTTGAGTTCTGCATAAAGTGCTCTAGTCTTAAGCTATTACCCTGAACTACAAAGTAGGTAGTGCAGGAGGATGGCGAGGAGGCTTTTGGGTACTTGCAGTGCTCCTGTGTGCAGGAATGCAACCTGCCTGCCTTCTCAYGCAGGGAATTCCAGCCTCCTGCTTGGAGCAAATGGATGTTTGTCTCTGAGAACAGCATGTCTCAGACTCCCAGGAGTTAGCTGCAAGCTCGTGCATTGCACAAGTCCTCTGAAGAGAGCGGTAACATGCTCTTATCGCACACAGTGGCTACCCGCGCTTGCTGTTCTCAGGCAGCTCTGGTGGGAAGGTTGTGGAGGAGCAGGAGGCTGCGTGGGAGCTGGCAGTGCCCGTAGCTCTAACTGTGGGAACGTCTCTGTTTCAGGCAAGGACCATGTCATAACTGAGGTCGAGAACGGTGGCATGCTTGGCAGCAAGAAGGGAGTGAACCTGCCTGGGGCTGCAGTGGACCTGCCTGCTGTCTCCGAAAAGGACATTCAGGATCTAAAGTTTGGTGTGGAGCAGAATGTAGATATGGTGTTTGCTTCCTTCATCCGCAAGGCTGCTGATGTCCATGCTGTCAGGAAGGTGCTAGGGGAAAAGGGAAAGCATATCAAGATCATCAGCAAGATTGAGAACCACGAGGGTGTGCGCAGGTGAGCTTTTATTGTCCAGTCCCCTGTCTCCACAGGAGAAACCATGTGGAACACAGCTCTGCTGCTGTACAGACTCTTCTGGTCTCTGGTTTTTATCAGAACTTGTAAATTTGCAGTATGGTCCTGATGCAGCTGACTTTATGGACATGGGATTGGTGGAGCTGCATTACGAACAGGGGTTTGTGCAAGTATTACAACCATTGATAACCATTGATATATGGCATCAGGGTAGCAGCTTCAATCCTTGAAGAAGCTGCTGTGGTCTTTTGCAAAGAGCATGAGTTCCAACTTCAGCCAAGTTGTCCTTGATGACCTGAAGGTTGTGGGTTAATGCATGGAGATTGCCAAGTGTCTGACAGATTGCCAGCCTAAAGTGTCTCAGATCAGCTCATGCACTTGTGGTTTTTATTTTTTTTTTGCATAGCTTTAGAAACAGTGTTATGACCTGGTCTTTTTGTTTCCTTTTGTCGTGAAGTTATAGGAAATCTGCTATCTGACACCATAATAGCACTTGGGAACCCAATATGCTGATCCTGATACTACCTATAGCACTCTAGAGCAGTGAATCTTTTTGGAAGCAGTGGCACAGAATAGGTGATCTGGCCTCAAAGGGTTCCCTGCAGAGCACGTGGAGTAACAAGTCTTTTCTCTTGCTGTCAGATTTGATGAGATCATGGAGGCCAGCGATGGCATCATGGTGGCTCGTGGTGACCTGGGAATTGAAATCCCTGCTGAAAAAGTCTTCCTTGCCCAGAAGATGATGATTGGACGCTGCAACCGGGCTGGCAAACCCATCATTTGTGCCACTCAGGTATGGAAATGCAGTGCTGCTGTGTAAGTATCAGAGCAAGTTCTTATGGTCTGGCAGTATGTGGATCTTGCTGCACAGGTRTGGGCTGAGGGAAGGTCCTTGATGGCTTTCAAAGTAGTTTGAGATACTAAGAACAAAGGCAGTAGCTGGATAGGTTGTCTTGAGACACTTGAGCTCCAAAAGAGTTTGAAGATACTTTCCTCAGGTAGGTCATGCAACCTCTAGGGTGATTGCTGAAGGCTTAATCCCTCACTTCCAAGCACACAGTGCATGTTCCTAACAGGATAAGGAAGACTGGCTCTAGGCAGTAATCAGTGGAGGTTTTGTATTTATAGCAGCACCTGCTCGTTCTTCCTGAGGCCCTTTGTATAGGGAGGGATTAAGTCAAGCGTCTTAGGAAGGGGAGAGCTGGCCAGGCCTTGGTRGGTGGCAATTTGCAGAAGTTGAAGAGGTGGCTGGTTTATAGGGCTTTTGCCATCTTCTGGGGAGGGGACAGAAAGAGCTCATCTCCAAAAAATATCCTGCTTTCTGCCTCCTTCAGTGCCTTGTACCCATACTTGCTTTATTAGCAGTATGATCGTATGAAGGAGTGGAAAACCTGCTTTGGAAGAGAGTGAGTTAGTCTGGTACTGGCCATACTGTTAACCTGGTATTTTAATAACGAAATACTGTATTTCTGACATCAACTGRGAGCATGTGGTTGGGTTTGAGCAATAACAGGATTTCCATACAAGAACTTACAGTAATACTTGAAAAAGTAGCTGGTTCCTTCTATGGTGTCTCGACTCSTTTGGGTTTGTCCTTCTGCAGATGCTGGAGAGCATGATCAAGAAGCCTCGGCCAACCCGTGCCGAGGGCAGCGACGTTGCCAACGCTGTCCTGGATGGAGCTGACTGCATCATGCTCTCCGGRGAGACTGCCAAGGGCGACTACCCGCTGGAGGCTGTGCGCATGCAGCACGCTGTGAGTAACACCATGCCGGGGAGCGGGAGGGAATCTGCCCCCGGGGTAGCAGGGGCAATAGACCATGTCCCAGTGTCCTTATCTGAGCAAACACTCGAAGGCCAACTCGTTTCTGGCCCTACATGGCAGCACCCACCAGTCAGCTGAAGAATTAATTTTGTCCATGCTCCCAATGTGTTTGCCTTCACCTAGCGCGGTTGTGAGGCTCCAACGCCTCCATTTGTGTGCTGCCTACTGCTGTAAGGCAGAGTTGCTGCCTGCTTTGCAGTGCTGGGAGACAGAAAACTACATGCTTCTTGTACTCTTTGTTTTTTAATGCCAAGTTGATGCTTTTTTGCTGTTACCCTGGTATGAGTKTCTTAAAACATGCCACTCCTTTTGGCTTATTCAGTGTCTTAAACTTTTCCAAGGTCGAAGAACTGCTTCAGCTTAACCAGTTCCTTGACCTTGGAGGAGTTTAAACAGTTTATCTCCAGATAATAGAATGTATAATATGACTCCTATGTTTGGGGGTTGGGGGGAGACTCACAAGTGTGATTGATGGGACTGTTGCATTTAATGCCTAGTGCGTTTGATGATGCTGTTGCATGGTTACTGACAGCACCTTGGTTTTACCTGTCTAAACTGCCAGAAGCCTCTGCTCTGCTTCAAGTTCACCCAGCTCGTGTTTTGATTAATTAAAAAAAAAAAAAGCCTGACACCAAGTATCTGGAAGTGTTAGTTCTCCCCAGTTATCCCTGCTGTCATCACAGCAGGGATAACACAAAMGTTTCATTTGCAGCTTAGAGATAGAGATGAATACGTTTAGTGTGTGTGTTTGCCGTGCTTGATATGAATATCTTCCTCTTTTTGAGCAATTCAGAATGGTGTTTTTTGCACATGAAAGGAAAAATAGGCCTTTGGTCAGTGACTGGGCATGAGATGCTGTTTTTCAGGTTGAATACTAACAGTACCTAAAAGATTCTTCCCTAATGTCACAAGGGCTGACTTTGTACCAGTACTGGGAAACTTGCTACAGCAAACTCTACACCTGGCTTTCAGTTTTGATATTAGTGCTTAGACTCAGGCATGTCCTACTTATGGGAGATGATCCTTGAATTTCTGAAGATGCTCAGGTTTGRTGTAAATGAGTGTTTTGATTCTAAATTGGCAGGCAAATACAAGCAAAAAATGAATCCTTAAAGGGGGGAGGAAAAAACCCTTGAGCAGRTTTCTCCTAGTTCCTCACCAAGGAGAGCTGCAGAGCTGTGCTTATTCCTGAAATATCTGAGCTCAGTACCTGTCACACATGCTACCTTCTTACTGCAGACCTGGGAAGGAAACTGTCCTGTGTTTACTACCTTCTTTCATCCTGAACAAATATTTAGGGTTTTTACCCTCTGTGTAGAGGACCAAATATAAATTTGTTTTGTATTTATAGTATAACTTGGCACAGGCAGCAAAGTGGGAGCTCTCTGATAGCAGAAAGCGCACATCCCCCTCCAGTCAGACTCATTTTATCGTTCATCTGAACTGATTCACTTGAGCTCATCAGAGAGGAGCCCTGCTAAATAGGTGTCCTGAATAACTACCCACTGAAAAATGTGGCCAGAACAGATGGCCATGAGGGGCTAAAGTGTGAYGTGGACAGCGTTGCTATCCCTGAAATAGCTGAGGAATATTTCAGTCTGCAACAGCTAAACAGTGACAGTGGGAAGAGAGAACTGCTGTTTATGTTGCCTTGCATCAGTGTTAGCTTATATGTATTTACTGGAGTACTCCACAGCAGGACTGCATGAACTTTCTCCATGGTGAGATGCAAAGATGGGTATTGAGAACATCTCTGTGGCTTAAGCCCTCCATCTGCTGAGGTGCYTGCTCAGCTGTTTGGCTGGGACCCTGCAGTGGTTGCACTTAACAATCGCTTTCCATACAGCTGATTAAAAATGAGCATCCCCTTCAGTAAATGGCACCTGTGTAACAAGTGACTTGTCCCTGGTAAGTGTGGTGGTAGCAAGTTTCCAAGTAGTGGGCGGGTTCTTTCCTTCTTGCAGGAGTGGTTGCCTTCAAATTCCACCTCTTAATCCMTACTTTAAGCCAAAACCATGTACCCTAGACACACTAACAGGACCAAGGTTCTGCTCCCTCCTTTCCCACATCTGCTGTGGTATTTCCGCACAAGCCTATGCCCTGGAAACCTTCCCGGCATCTCCCTGTGAATAAAAGCCTATGCAAACTAGCACCAGGACTTGCTGTCACCTTCTGTAGCCCCTGTGATGGTGGGCACAGGTACCCTGACTCACTTGAGTGCTGTGTGGGATTCCCTCTGAATCCCACAATGACCCTGGTAGTATTCTTGTGGGTAAAGACTGGGCCTGGGGTTGACATTAGACTCCTGTTCTTTTGTCACCTATGTCTTGTTCTATTTAGGTATAGCACTTAACTGCTTTGGCTTAAATTGATATCTGTTGAAAAAGGATAATTCCTAGCATTGCATAAAACAACTTACTAACAGTGGTGTGGCGAGGTTCTTACTTGGAAAGGGTCTAACCACAAAGCTTTCACTATTACTACTGCTTCAGTCTCTGCTTAAGCACTAGCTTTTCCTGCTGTGTGTAACAGCCGCTCATATTCTCAAGTAACTGAATGAGCTGGTTCTTGACAAGATGATCAAGCTTTGCACGCTCTCCTCGTCTCTGCAAGCCTTCCCCATGGGGTAGTCGAGGACTCATGCAGCTACTTCTATGCTGAGAATCACTCACTTGGCTGAACAGACGGCCGGACCCGCTCCCAAACGCGTGGTCTGTGAACAGAGCCTGTGGCTGTGCTTCTGCATRTGGGGGCTGGCCAGGCCTGGTGTGCTACACGTACACAGTGTGACCACCCTGTAGGGAAGGCTTCTATTTGATCTTCTCCTCCTGAAAGACAAGATGCTACCTACTTGCAYGTGGAACTCTTTGGCTCTTAGCTAACCAAAACTTAGTGAAAATAGAGGGAAGCCCATCTCATGTTAGAGGTGCTGCTCACATGTGGTATCCTTGAAGCACTTCCATGAGGGGTATATGCCTCTATGGGGGCTGTGTGAGGGGTTTATGCCCGGATAAGCAGTGCCTCTTGTGTGGGAGGCAGGACCTGCAGCAGGTTTGTAGATACTGTGGGATTCTTCCCAGGGAGTAAGCAGCAGCCCTACTCCGGGCTGCCTTGTGCCATMCTGGCAGAGAGCACTGCCCGGGCTTGCTCTGGAAGGCCCCACGACACAGCAAGAGCACTACCCTGGGAAGTCTGGCACCCAACGGGAGCCACCAGCTCCATGGGGGTGCCCTGGTCACAGGGATGTTWACATTTGCAACCCAAGAGCCAAAGTGTTTCACGCCACCTGAGGTTTAATTTTCTTCTTGCATGCGTTACTATGTCAATTAAGCAAATTAATGTGATCTCAYGTTACTCTGGTGTATCTTTCTTCCTTTTTCCTGTTGCTCCTTTCTCCTTGTCCCCTCTCTCCGGGCCTGCAGATCGCTCGGGAGGCTGAGGCCGCAATGTATCATCGCCAGCTCTTCGAAGAACTTTTCCGCCTCACTGCTCACCACAGGGACCCTGCTGATGCCATGGCCGTAGGCGCAGTGGAGGCCTCTTTTAAGTGCTTAGCTGCAGCTCTGATAGTTCTGACTGAGCACGGCAGGTAGGGCTCAGAGACAGGTAGAGACATGAGCTCTAAGACAACCCAAACTCTCGTTCCGAGCGGGTTGGCTGCTCTAGAGGCCAGCGCTTGCTCTGTGCCAGTGGTTTCCCCAAATAGAAACACGCTCCAGTGCTCAGGGTGCTGCGGCCGTGTCAGCCTTGCRTAACCACGTGCTCCGAGCTGGCTTTGCCTGTGTAGCAGGGCAGGACTCCAGGTAGGTAGGAGCAGAGCAAGAGTGCCTGGCAGTTGGGCATGGATGTGACCGCAGTGAGGGTCAAGCAGGGTGAGGTGACTCAGCAGGTGCCACCGCTTCAGAAGAGAAACTTCTTGAGCCCAGCAAACCCCATTAAACCAAATCCGGCTCGCTGGTGGGAAAGCTCTTCTGGAGGTGGCGCCTCGCTGGCAGCACGCCTCGCCCCGTGCCAAGTGACTGATGCGAGCCTTGTCTCCCGACTGCACGTTGCTCTTGTAGATTGCTCGCGAGGCCGAAGCCGCCATCTTTCACAGGCAGCTGTTTGAGGAGCTGCGCCGCCTCACCTCGCTGAACTGCGACCCAACCGAGGCCGCCGCGGTTGGCGCTGTGGAAGCGTCCTTCAAGTGCTGCAGCGGGGCCATTATTGTCCTTACCAAATCCGGAAGGTAGGAGGTGGCCGCTTCCCACGCGGCAAGCGTGGACTTTGTGACAGGGTGTGGGGTAGGAGACCAGCGAGCGTTTTCTGTGGCACAACTAGAGCCCTAAGAGCGAAGTCCTGGTCTTGGCTGCAGCTCAGCGCAGCTATGGTGCTGCTTCCTTGGAAGATGGGCAGCTGTCCCGAGCATCTGCCTGTAGTTTAACTGCGAGTTACTGAGTGCCTCCACCAGCGTGGTGCYAGCCTCAAGCTCTGCCTTCCCTTGCTGCTCAGGTGGCATTTCTGTGAGCTAAGCTGGCTAGAAGAACAACAGGAAAAGCAAATGTTGCCATTGAAGACTTCTTGCTGCAAAGTTCAAGAGCGAGAGAGAAGTTCAGTGTGTGCAGAATTCCTTTCTTTTTTTTATAAGGCCTTAATCCCTCTTGATAGCAAGCAAATTACAGACCTGCCTGTGTGCTGGGTCCCTTGCTGGACCCGCCCCAGCATCAGYGCTGCTTACCCAAGCCCATGGGGCAGAGAGGCTGTGCTGAACCTAGAGGTGTTGAGCTGGAAAGATGAAAGCCCTGAGAGCTCTGCCTTGCGCCGGCTTCCTCATGCCCAYGAGGGATCCATCCCGCCGAAGAGATGGGCGCCTGACTGCCAGGTCAGGACTGGGGCAGGGCAGAGCAGAGAGATYTTCCCATCTGATTGTGCTGAAGACGAGGTAGATGGAGACAGTCTCAGCCACGGCAAGCAAGTGGTAAAAGGGCAAAGCTTTTCTCATCAGCCTTCCCACCTAGAGSGCCCAGTGCCCCTGCTGAAGCCAGTCTGACAATAAGTCTTCCCAATGACTGCTTTCCAGAAGGGAGTCTGAATTTCAGGCTCAGAGTTGGGACCAAGGAAACAATGYTGTGGCAGAGATGTCATGGTTTACATGCCGAGTATGGTCTGCCTGAAGAACAGGCCCGTCTGGGAATGGTTCATCCAAACGTGCAGCTTSGTATCACTCAAAACAACCACTTTCTGCAGAAGTGGGGAAGCACTGCATAAGTACCGAGGTTTCTGGATGGCCTTATGCTTCTAATGTTTCTTCATAAAAGGTTCCGACTTTACCCTTGACCTTTTTTAAGAGATGTGAACTCTGATATTTGAATATTTTTAGCTGTGGATTCTGTTACAGCCTCTAAGTACCTGGGTCTGCTTGAGCTGCTGGGAGGCGGCTTGGGCAGCATGGGGAGACYTGTGTGAGAGTTGGCACATGTGAGTGGGTGCTCTGGGCAAACTTGCTGCCGCCTGCTTAGAAGCAGCRGCATTTGAGTCTGAGCAGGACGTGGCTTTGACTGGGCTTGGCACGAGGAAACCAGGCTGCAAAAGCTGGCAAAAATGCTCATGTYGTGCCCGGGGACGCGTCTGGAAGATGCAGCTGCAAATGTCACGGGTTTGCAGTCTGTAACCAGGACGGTGCTTTGCAGTTGTTTCCTAAAGCACAAACTGTGCCTGAGGAAAGAGCTGTAGTTCACCCAGCGTGTGCTGCTYGCTACACTAAGGCGCTGTAAGGGCTCTGTGCCTTGTATCCCTGTACAGATCCCCGCCTTGGTTGTGTCTGCTCCCTGCTCTACGCAGGAGCAGCTCTGCCTGCCCTCGTGAGCCTGTGCGTAGGGGCTGGAGGCTGCCCCTCGTGCAGGATCCAGATGTTTGAGCTGGTTGCTGGGGCAGCTCTGCTTCTCATGCAGTGTCCTTGCAGTAGCTGCTCCCAAAGCATCTTCCTTGGAGAGCTTTGGGTAGCATCGTTGTTACAGGCCCCTTCTCATCCTGGGGAGTGATTACCCATTGAACCGGAGCAAGCCCCTGGCAGGGGCTCTGCTGAGATACTTTGGAGGCTGCAGTGAACGGCACCTACGTGCCTTAGTGTAGCAGCATGCACACGTAAGTGCTACCTAACACCTTAATGTGGCAGCACACACATGCATAGGTGCTACCTAACACCTTAATGTAGCAGTGGGCACATGTAAGTCTATGCTGTCAGGTTTGAAACCTGCAGGCTGCCCTTCCCAACATTAAGGCAACATGATTGTTCCTGCCAGCCTTGAGGACCATGGGTGGTCCTTCCAGCTGCCAAATTCTGGATTCCCTCTGGCTTCAAGCACTCCTGGTGGAGCTTCCCTCTGCAGGATGCTGCGCCAGCAGCCCTTGTGCGGAGGAGGCGGCTGTGGAGCCCTCCGGGGTACCAGACAAACCCACTGATGCTGGGGTAGAGCATGGAGGTGGCCCAAGCCCATGTGCTGCCTCTGAGTTTCCCCTCAGCGGCTGTGCCCGTTGCGGTGGCCTCACTGTATGCTCTGTCTCTTCCTGCTAGGTCGGCACACCTGGTATCGCGGTACCGCCCGCGGGCTCCCATCATTGCGGTGACCCGCTGTGGCCAGACGGCGCGCCAGGCCCACCTCTACCGTGGTGTCTTCCCCGTCCTGTGCAAAGAACCGGCTCATGAAGCATGGGCGGAGGATGTGGATCTCCGCGTGAACCTGGGCATGAATGTCGGTGAGTGGCACTGGGCTGGCCTCGCCCCTGAGCAGAGGCTGCTGAGGGGAGCCCTGAGGGCCTCAGGGAGGCGGGTWGGGACTGCTGAGGGGGACCTGTGACAGAGGTAGTTCCTGGCAGGAGGGGAACTGGCTGCCTTTGCTCACTTGGTCACGCTCCCCCATGGGGAAACAGGCAGTGTGTGCCTGTTACACGGGCGCCTGTTACATGGGTCTGGGGAAGAGGATGGTCCTGCTATGTCACAACAGCCTTAGCGGCCAGCAGAAGACCCAGGATGTGTTTTAATGGGACAGATCCCTGGTTCATGGTGTTCACTAGTCCTAAAGCGGAGACCTAACATAGGGTGATGCTGGGAGGAACCATGGAAAAGGGGCTCCTGGGGCGACAGACCTTGCCGGAGCCGAGCACTGACGCTCTCCTCTCTCTCTATCCCCTAGGTAAAGCTCGTGGATTCTTCAAGAGCGGCGACCTGGTCGTCGTCCTCACGGGCTGGCGCCCCGGCTCTGGCTACACCAACACCATGCGTGTGGTGCCGGTCCCCTAAAGGACCGACCCAAATAGCGACCTGTTCCTTCCCCCTCCTCCACTCCCCATCCCCTTGCATTAGACCAGCAATCGCTTGCAATGTTCTCCTTGTCTGTAGAGTGGATTTAGGTCGCTAAACGCCACCGAGAGCAGCAGCAGCAGGGGGAAAAGACCTTAAATCACTAAAAATACTTGAAGTGTTTAGTTTTTTTAAGAAACCCTCCTCTCCGTAGTTGAGTACCGCCCCGCTGTATGTTGGAGTCAGCGCAGCCGGTTCCTGCACGCCCGTGGCCTCGCGCTCCTCGTAGCCTAGTCACTGTGCCCAGGCTGGGAAGGGGCCTTTCCTCGCCCCACTGGCGGTGGTGGGCAGGGGAAGAGGYGCCTCGAGGCTCCGTGATGCTCCATGGAGGTGCCTGCAGACCCAACCTCAGCGCCGGCCCGGGTGTCCTTGATGCTGCTCTTGGTGAGAGGGGCCAGTGCAGGGGTGGGGATGGAAGGGCTAGAGCAGGATGTAGCCGTGTAGGGTCGAGCGCCACTGGGCCCCGAGCTCGYCGCACCGTCGCCTGTCCCCCTGTGCGTGTAGTCCCGCTCCTGCCGCGCCCCCTCCTTCGCCGTCACCCGGACCAGCCGTCACTGTCGGGGCTCGGGGTTGTAGAGCACAGCAGCGTACAGTCAATAAAGACGAGCTGAAGCACCCGCGCGCCTCCCGCCCCTTCCTTGGGGCACAGAGCATGGGTGCTGCCGTGTGGGCTCCTGCTGCTGCTGCCATCTCCTGGGCATGCGACCCAGGAGCTCTGCGCTTGTGTCCCCAGGGTCAGGTGCCCTGCGGGGACAGGGGCACAGGGTGAMGCAGCGGGGCGGGTGGCCCACGGGAGGGTGGAGGGCACTTGGGGCACTCCAGGGGCCTCTCCGGCCCCCGCTACGGGGAGTGGGTCTGGGCCTGGGCGCCAGCCCTGGGTGGCCGCCTGCAGGTGCTGGGTGATGGGGAGCAGCTCCTCGGGGCCCTCCCCTGCCCTGCGCCCACGGATCCGCCTCGCCCTGGCCGGGCGGCGCGGCTGGGACCCGCAGCGGGACAAGCCGGCCCCGTCCCCCGCGCCCCCCCTCGCAGGTCGCGTTCTCTTTAAGGGGCGGGTCGCTCCTGCACAAGCCCCTCCTATATAAGGGGCGTGTCCCTTCTCGCTAAGCACCACCCCTTTCCCGAAAGGGGCGTGGTGAGAGTGACCGGCAGCCAATGGGCGGCGGCAGCGATAGCGAGGCGTGGCATAGCGCGGCCAATGGGCGGCGGTGGCGAGAGCGGGGCGTGGCCTGGCGCGGCCAATGGGCGTCGGCCGTGGCG
>PTEX01000021.1:6248355-6338091 GCA_003342815.1 Eudromia elegans | reverse complement strand
GCCGCGCCGGGGCACGCGGGGCTCCGCGCCCGCCGCCGTGGCCCGAGGGCTGCGCGCGGCCGGGACGCGCCGTGGGCTTCCCCACCTCGTCCCATCGCGCCCRGGCTCGGCGGGAGCGCCCGGCAGCCCCGTCAAGCGCCTTCCCCATCCCGCAGCCCTTCCCGCGGCTCCGCGCTGGATGCGCGGGTGCCCGGGAGGACCTCGCGATCCCAGTGCCCGCCTGTGCTGGGCGCCGTGACCCGGATCGCCCCCATCTCCGGCCACGGGGACGGGCCCAGCCGGGCAGCAGCCTCTCCCGCTCCGCCGGGGCGCCTGCGAGGGCTAAATCCCCCTCCCGGATTAAGCYGCGCAGCTGTGTGGGGATTAACGGGGTCATGTGGGGGAGGCCGGAGCCGGTGGGAGCAGGTCGGGATCAGCTTCGGGAAGGTCCCGCGCAGAGCCCGACTTTGTCCGGGTTTTCCGAGCCGGGCGTCACTGGCGAYGGTTGTTGGGAGCGTCGCTTTCCCCGCGGCCTGTCCTTGCGAGGTGCTGGGTTTCTCCGGCCTCTTCCYGAGCATCCCGTGCGGGAGGAGCGTCGCGGGCGCCGCTGCCCAGCCCTCCCCACGGAGCCGCTTCCCGCTCCGGGGCCGCTCCGGCGGCCGCTGCCTCCCCGCGGCTCCTTTGTTCCTGCCTGCGCTGCGGGTCCGTCCCCAGCCCCCTCCGGATGTCCCGGCCGCTCGTGAAGCGGCAGCCGCGAGCGGCGCCCGGGCCGGGTGCGGATCCCTAGCCCGGGATGGAGCCATCTSTCCCCCACGGCCTCAGGGTGACGCGCGGCTCCGCTACCCGCCGTGTTCCCAGTGGACTCCTGCCGCATCCCGTTCCCGGCGCCGGGAATGCGGAGCCAGAGCGGGCCCCGGCAGCGGAGCCACGCGTCACCTCCGTGCCCTGCCGGGTGACGACCTTCCTGGGAGCACGTGTGCGTTCCGCCTGTAGCTGATAAGCGGCTCCGATAAGACTCGTGGCAGCAGTAGCAGGTCTGAGCCGCGCGGCGGAGGCGGCTCTTAGGGAGCGTCTCCGGCTGTTTTCTGTCACCTGGGAAGGGAGCCGGGGCCACGCGAGACGTTGGGTGAGTCCCGGGGCTTCCAGGGAGCCCCTTGTTCTCCCGCTCCGTCCCCACTGTGGCCGGGCGCCGTCTCCCCGCAGGCCGGGCCGATGCACGAGAGGGCAGCCCCGCAGAGGAGCCCCGAGCCCATGCCGGGCCGTGAGAGGCTGGAGGCGGCTCCCAAGGAGAGGAGCCTGGACTCCCTGGATGGCAGGTGAGCGCCGCGGGTCCGGGACTCGCCTCCCGCCGGAGCCGTCGCGTGTCCCTGCTCCCCTCGCGGCGAGGGACGCGAAGCCCCCGCTCACCCGGCCCGTTGTCGCAGCCTCCCCCTGAACGAAGCCCTGAAGGATGAAGACATCAAGAAGTGCCACCGGGAAGTGGTGAGTCCYTGGCACGGCTCCCGCGGCTCCGCAGCCCCGCGGCGCCTTCCCAGGCGGCTCCGGTGCCGCGGACGCGGAGGTGCCTCCCTGTCCTGCGTGTCGGCGTCTCTCGGTGCCAGCTCGGCACCGCCGCAGGACCCTGTGCCCCACATGGGGCTGCAGCCCGACCCAGCGTGGGTGTCGAGCGGAGCCGGCCCCGGGTGCCCTGATCCTCTTAGGGCTCATCTGCTGGCGCGGGGCTGGGTGGCCTCGTCGCGCTCCTGCAAACCGGCCTCACTGCCCCCATGCTCCGCGGTGCCCGTGAGGCCCCGATCCCTTGGGTTTTCCCCCTGGATTTCGGGAGGCTGCCCTGGCAGGGCCGTGCTGACGTTTTCCAGCGGTGCTGAGCTCCTAATTAAAGCAGCTGCTGGGGCACTGTCTGAGCACGGAGGTTTGCTGCAGAGCCTTGAACTACTTGCATGTGTTTAGCTTGTGTTTGCAGTTGCGTAGCTGCCGTGGCCGGGTGCAAGGGCTCCTCCCGGCACGCGTGGGTCGGTGAAAGCACCAGGCAGAGCGGGAGCCGGATGGTGCCGTGCGAGGGGCGCGGGGCAAGTGCCCTCCCCCTGCCCCGCGCCAGGCACGCGGACGGGATCGCCGCTTCCGTGGGGAAGCCGAGTCCTGTGGAGCCTTGGACGCCTCCTCCTTATAAACCCCAAATATTGGGAGAAATGGGGGAGGGAGGCTGGGCCGGAGGGTCCCTCCCGTGGCATTTCGGGAGCTGCTGCAGTGCCCGGCAGGGTGTCCCCAGCACAGGGTCCCCGTCGGCGTCGCCGTGACCCGGCTCTGCCTCTGCTCGCAGGCCGCCAGCAAGTACAACTCGCAGTACCACAAGCTCTTCAAGGACATCCCCATGGAGGAGAGCGTGCTGAAAGGTGGGGCCGGCGGCGCGGGCGCGTGGGCGGCCCGGCCCTGCCGCGGCCCCGGCCCCGGCCCCCAGCGCCGCTGCTCTGTGTTCCAGTGTGCTCCTGCGCGCTGCAGAGGGACATCCTCATCCAGGGCAGGCTCTACATCTCCCCCAACTGGCTCTGCTTCCACGCCAACCTCTTCGGCAAGGACATCAAGGTAACGGGGCGCTCCCCACGCGTCTGCCAGCCCGGGCACGGCCCCGTTACCCTCACCCCGGCTCTGCCGCAGGAGCTGTCGGCGCGGGGCCGTTTCGCAGCGGCCTCCTGCCCTCCCGTTACCTGCGGGCTCTGCCTCGGGGAAGCAGATACTGCTTTGCCTTAAACTTCCCTCGTGCCGAAGCTCGCGCGAGCTGCAGTGCAGTTTGCAGGAAGCTCCAAGGGCTTCCGGAGGGTCCTGCAGAGCTGATTCTCTCCCAGCTTTCCTGCCCGACGTGCGGTGTGGCATTGGCCAGTTGATGTTGTGGCTCCTCAGCCCCATTTTAAAGGAGGTTCCTGCTGAAGTCATTTATATCTGCAGCTTTAAACAAATCCCGACGGAAGCGCGGCGTGTCCGTTGCAGAGCACGCCGGGGCTCAGCCAAGTTGTGCTGCCATAAACTGCCTCCCACCCTGCTCGGACCCCCGGCCCTGCTTGCAGGGACCGGGCACGTGGCTCCCGGGGGTTATGGAGCGCCCTGCTGTGTTTTTGCTGGACGGAGGTTTCTCCATGTCCCCGCTCGAGTTGCGGTGCGGTCCAAGCCGAGGGTAATGCAGGGGCACTGTGACCTTTAGTGAAAGCAACGCTGTCCCTGGGAAGTGCTGGATCCCCGCGTGGCTGCTGCTCCCCAYGGAAACGAGCCTGGGGGTCGGGCAGCACCGCGGGGTCCCACCAGGGCCTGCGCCTCGTGCTCSCTGCCCGCTGTTGTGCCTCGCAGGTCGTCATCCCCGTGGTGTCCGTGCAGCTCATCAAGAAGCACAAGACSGCCCGGCTGCTGCCCAACGGGCTGGCCATCACCACCACCGCCAGCAGAAAGGTGAGGCCTCCCGGTGTCCCGTGGCGGCCGCCCGCGGGGCCTCGAGCCCGGGAACGCAGACGACGTTCCCGTGCCCGGCTCCTCGGGAAGCGAGCGCAGCCCCGTGCGCTGGCGCCCGGCCAGGGCAAACGCTGCAGCTCTGCTTTTGTTTCTGGCCGGAGCCAACCCCGGTGAGCCCGGCCAAGCCCTGCTGGGCCCCAGTGAACCCTTTAAGCTCCGCACGCCCCGGTGGGGATGAGGTTTGGGGCGCAGCTCGAGCCGAGCTGGCAGGAAGCTGCGTTAACGGCCTGGCTCGCCAGTTGTTGCCTGCTCCAAGGTGTTGGTGTCCTGTTATTTGGTGCTCCCAAGCAGCCATCCCGCCAAGGGCGCCGCGTTGCTGGGAGTGACCCACAAAGTGGAGCTCGAGGCAGCCCCCAGCCAGTCGTCCCCTCCTAGCCGGGTGGCAGAAGCAGATGAAACGTATGGGATTTTAGCTGGGGATCGAATCGTAGAATGCTTAAGCTTGGAAGGGACCTCTGGAGATCATCTMGTCYAACCCTCTGCATAGCAGAAAATGGGATTTGGGTGATCAAAACACGTCCCTTTCCTGGCCGTTCCAGCCTCCTTGTGCACCGTGTGGACCCCGCTGAGCAGGGTGGCTGCTTCTGCCTCCCCTTCCCCCGAATCGGAGCCTCTTGGGTGCTTTCGTCGCCCTYGCACCGTCCTGCTTGGAGCTGAGCGTGGGCGGCCCTGCGGGGCCAGCAGCTAAAACAAAAGTGGCCCCAAAAAATCTGGTCCAGGTTCAAAAAATAGCAACCAGGAGAGTGCCCGCAGGGAGGACGTGGCTCGCGAAGGGCAGGGGATTGAGGGCAGGACGTCTCTGCCCGCCCCTGGCTGTGGGGACAGCGAAGGCCCCGGGGAGCCCCGCTGCGGGTGGCCGCGTTCAGCATCGTCCCCGTGCCGTGGTCGCCCGGCGGGCCCGGCAGGAGGCACGGGGCGGGGGCCGGCGCGCTCACGGCGCCGCGTGCCTCTCCCGCAGTACATCTTCGTGTCGCTCATCTCCCGGGACAGCGTGTACGACGTGCTGAGGAGAGTCTGCACCCACCTGCAGGTACCTCTGCGCCGCCGCCAGCGCCGCTCCTGCCCGCGTGGCTCTGCCAGACCCCCCGCGGGCCAACGTCCCACGCTGCCAGCTCCCCGTGGCCCTTTCTGGGTCACCGATGGGCTGGGCAGGGCCCGGCCCGGCGGAGTTTCTGTTGCCTCCTTGGGCGTGTGTTCGGAGCGTTTCTAATCCCGCGGTCGTACCCGTTCCGCCGGTACGCGCGTCGCGGGCTTCCGCAGACCTCCTGCAGTTTGGGGACAAATGACACAAAGTTGAGATAGACAGATAGATAGGTGGTGGGTTTTTTTTTTTCTTTTATCTATAAACTGAGAAATCCTGAAGGGGGAAGGAATCCCTTAGCCCCTGAGCTGGGGAYGAGGACCGCCAGGACCTCCTTTCCATGCCTCTGCAGCACTCCCAAGCGTGGGTGTCGTTCTGCCCCTCAATGGGCGCTTCCTGGGTGCACTGGGACGTGGGGGAGTGTTTGGGGTGACCCCCCGCCAGCCCAAAGAGCTGGTTGGAAACTTCCACCAACRCTTCTCGAAGGGCAAATCCTTCCTTGCTGGAAAATGAGGAGTTTGCAGGTGGCACCGTTGTGGCCTCCCGTGGCGCCTGGCCACGTCTGGCTGCAGGGCATCCCATTTACTCCCCCACCTCATGAGACTTCCCAGCTGCGCCTCAAAATTGAGTCCTGTAATGAGGGCTTGGCGAGGAAGAGGGGAAGAAGAGCCCCCTGAGCACGTCTTGGCAACCTCTGTTTGCTCTCTGCCCTCCAGGTGTCGAGTAAGAAGAGCTTGAGCTTGAAGGAGTTCTCGGAGGAGCCCGATGCGGTGTCGCTGGTGAGTGGGGCTGGGGCCGGGGAGCTCCGCGGCACCAGGGCGGGAGGGATGGGGCGAAGGGCCTGGGGCTGGTGCTGCGGGCGGGGGAAGCTCCGTTGGGGCTGGCGGCGGGTGAGCATCCTCCTGGTGGGTGGCGAGGTGGAGGGACGAGTCGCTGGGTTTAAACCGGAGCAGCTTCCCTCGGCGGAGGCTCCCGCTTGAGCCGGGGGCGGAGTGCAGGGCCGAGCGGCGCGGGGCGCGTAGGGAGCGGCGCGGTGGGCGAGCGGCTCAGCCGCRCGCTGCCCGCAGGAGGTGATCGTCCCCGAGGGCAAGTGGAGGAAGGTGTCGCCCGCGGCGCTGTCGCTGTCTCTGCCGGACGCCGAGTACCAGTGCATGCACCGGGCCTCGGGCAGCAGCCTCAGCACCAAGGAGGGCTCCTTCACCTCGGAGGAGCCCTTGGTCTCAGGTGAGCGCCGTGGCCTTGCCCTAACGCGCCGCTTCCGGGGCGAGACCCATCCCAAACGCGAGCTTGGAGGGCCATGGTGGAGCATGGAGGGCTTGGCCTTGCGGAGGGGAGGCCTGGGAACTCCGCGGCGAGGGGACAGTGACAGTGACGGGCCGGGATGGGGCTTCCCAGCACCCAGCCTCACGGGTGTCCGAGCCCGGGGGCGCAGCGGGAGCGGGAGCGTGGGCTGAGCCCACGTGGCCACAGCCCCGCGTCGACTCGTGGGCCCCGCGGCTGCCTTGCAGAAAGTGCAATAAACACGGAGGAGGAGCTGGAGGGGGAGCAGAGCTGCGTGGCGGAGCTGAGGCCCTCCGACTACCAACTGCTGAAGCTCTTCATCGTGCTGTGAGTGTGCGGCGGGGCCGCGGGCCTCGGGCAGGGTCGGCCTCGGCCGCCGTCTCTCACCGCTTGTGCCCCTGCTCGCAGGATCTGCCTCCTGGTCGTGTCCTCGTCGTACCTGGCGTTTCGCATCTTCCGCCTGGAGCAGCAGCTCTGCTCTCTGAATCGGGACTACCTCTCCCGCGGGCACAGGAGGTGAGGGCCCCTGCGCGGCCGCGGGAGCCGCCGCGCGCACCCCGGGCGCTGCCTCACGCTGTCCCYTGCTTGCAGGTGACCGTTACCCCGGAGCTCTGGCTCAGCACACGCACGAGAGAAGCACTTTGTGTACAGGCGTCCCGGCGACGGCGGCGAGCGCAGCGGCCGCCTCCAGGAGTTGGGGCTCTCCGCTCCGATCGGCCGAGGGACCCGCTGGCTCCCGTTGCAGTCCTGGTGGGGGCCGTGGGTTGCCATCCCTCGTGCGCCCCGTCCCGCTCTGCGCGGCGGCGAGTCCGGTGTCTTCCGCTCCCTCACCCCAGGCTCGCTGGTGCACGTGGCCTGTCCTTCCCTCGGGGACCAAATACCCTCCGTCTTCCTGCCGCCCGGACRCCGCTGCCACGCGGGACGGCTCACGTGGGTGACAGCCGCCGGTGCCAATTCCCCGTGCCATGGGAAGCCCCTCGTCTTCCTGCTGCCCCGCTTTGGGCCTGCCCGTGGGACTTGCTGCTACGACGGGCAGTTTTTTATCCCACACTTGAGTTTCCTGTGTTAAAAGACGATCTTTAGAGAGACCRTGAGCCCCCATGGATGAGCAGAGGAGCTGCTAAAGGACACGGSCGGCCTGGACCTGTGCCCCTCGGCCCTGCTCCCGTGCTCGGGCACTCGTCTCCAGGCTGGGGCCGCGCTGCTCCCGTTGGCCTCCGGAGCAGGGGCCGTGTCCCGTCGGACGTCGGTGTCGGAGCCCAGGCGGTGCCGCTGCCGCACGGTGACTGCCAAGCCCTGTCCGGGGCTGGAGGCGGCCGCTCGCGCGGAGGCAACGTCCTTCCCCAGCCCTTCCCTGGCCCCCGCGGGCGCCTTCCCAATAAAAGCCCCCTTTTGTAGCACGCGCGCGGCTGCTGGGGGCATCCTTGGCCTTGGAGCCCTGCGCGCCGGCCCTGCAGCGCTGGAGGCAGCCGGGAAGGCCTCGCTAGGTGGCGGCAACGGCCGCAGGATGCGGCTGGGAGTGGGAGCCAGGCGGGCGCTTGGCACCCTGTCCTGCTGCTAGGGCGCTGTGGGACTGGCCGAGCCTTCCTTCTCCTCCTCCTCCTCCTCCTCCTCCTTCATCTCCAGGAGCCGGGGCCACCGCAGCCTTGTCCGCAGAGCTGGCCTGGCTGCGTGAAGCCCGTCGCAGTTCTCGGCGTGGAGAAAGGTCACGTCGCAGCCACCTGGCGCGGAGCCTCCCACCCTCGTCCCTCCTCACTGCCCTGGCCCAGGAGGGCCACGGCCGCCACCTGCCCGGCCTGTGCCCACGGCTTTGTCCCCGAGCCATGCGGGCGCTGGTGGCCGCACACCCTCCCTGCGTGCCTGTTCCCACCTTCTCCATAGCCGCCCCCTGCTCCCACTCCGCTGCCGACCGCGGCGCTTGCAGGGTCTGTGAGGCCGCGTCCTCCCTTGAGGCTGGTCCCCAGCAGGGGCTCGGAGGCCGTGGTCGGCGGTGAGGCCGTGGTCGGCGGTGAGGCCATGGTCGGCAGTGAGGCCGTGGCGCCGTTGCCTGTGTGCTTTGGAAGGGTCTCCTTAGCAGGGGACGGCTCCTTACTGCCCCCTCAGCACCGAGCGGAGCCTGGGCAGCAAAGGAGATGAGCCAGGAGACCCGGGTAAAAATACCCCCTGCCTCTGGGCGAGGGTTATTTTTAACCCGTGTTTCGCTGCTCCGGTTGCAGGTGGGGCCATTCTGCTGGACACCACCTAAGCAACTGGCTTTCTGTGTCCCGGGCGGTTACCGGTTATTTCTTACCCTGCAAGGCCGTCTAGATTTGCCCCCGCCCCTGCCAGTCGTGTCTCTTGGTAAGACAATGGGCTCTTCCATCCCAGCCTTCATCCAGGCCTGGAAGAAAAGCGTGTTTGGAAGGGGCCAGGCGCGAGGCGGACAAGTGCACCAATAAGGACCAACGCTTTGAGCTTCAAGGATGCAGCAGCTCTTTGGCATTTTTACTTCAAATCCTCTTCCTTTGTTCTCCTCACTTTGTTTTTYGTCTGAGACTACGAGGTCTGGTTCTGTGCTAGAGCAAACGGCACCGTCTTGTGTCCTCACGAACGGTAAGGAGAGATTGAGGACGCCTCCCCCCGCACGGCAGAAGCGAGATGACCTAAAATTGTAATGAAGAAAACTTCAAAGGCTGAATGTCGCTTTCCATCTCAATTAAGCCTCCCTTCCTAGGATGCGTTTTCCCTGCTCCTTATTAATCTTCTCCTGGCTCACAGAGGCAGGTTTTAATATGCAATAAGAGCAAGTAGGGGTGGGGAAAGAAAAGCTACTTTCATGCAGCCTGAAAAAACCTACATGAAGGAAAAAAGATGCTTTTGCCCCATTCCTCAACTAATCATAGCTTTTCTTTTTGATTCTTTGTTATAAATATGGCAGCAGCAGGTTGTTGGCTGTGCCTGCAGCCTTGCTGCTCAACCCTGGCTTCCACGGTGAGGTGCAGATCAGAACCATTTGGAGCTGCGTTTTAAAGGCGGCTGCCAAGGTGCTTTCGGGCAGCAAATTACAGCCACCTCCAGCCAGGGTGTGTTGCCCGCTGGGCAGGGGTGGAGAAGGGTCTTTAGCAACTCGTTCTGCCCCAGTAAGAAGCGCAAAAAACCACCTTTGACAGGAAGATTTAATTGAGAGCAAGGTGACTTTACTAGTCGAGGTTCAAAGGCCAGGCGTTTCTGGAGGAGACGAAGGCTCGGGGAGGAGGAGGGCGCTGCGGGGGCAGCCGTGCCGTGCCGGGGGTGACATTCGGCCCTGGGATAGCCGCGTGCCGCTCACTTCCGCGCGAGCTTGCCCACGAGGGCTTTCCACTCGGCTCTCTTCTGCGTGACGTAGCTCGGCGTGAGGAGCTGCAGCAAAGGCTCCTGCTGCCCTCGGAAGTACCCCTGGCACAGGGCCTCCGTGTTGCAGATCACGTACATGCCACAGTCGTAGCTGTTTTGCTGGGCAGGTGCCTTCTCCTCCACAAACGTCATTTTTCCCCCTTTTTTGCCCAAGAAAGCCTCCAGCTTCCTCGCCACTTGCTTGGCGTGGGCAGAGTTGCTCCTGCTGTGGGAATCGTAATGGGCGAAGGCCTTTTTGTCCCCAAAGTAAACCAGCAAGCTCCAGTGGGTGCCTCCGGCAGTCTGGTTGGAGTTATCGTTGATGGGCAGGAACAGCAGCTCCTTGTGGAGAAGGTCTAGTGGTTGCAGGAACACGGCCACTTCCTCCTCGCTTGTGGCACATTTAATGAACTGGGCCACCTCGGGCCCAATAAAACACACCTGATCGCAGAACTCTCGGAACTGCTCACAGGCAAAGTACTCGAAGGCAAAGCCAATGATGTGATCGTTGAGCCAGTTGGGCGGGTCCAGCAAGGCCACGTCCGACTGTCTCAGCAAACTGTCCATGTAACTGAGAACGACGGGGTCCATTCTGCCGAGACCGGGGCCAGGGAACTCCCAACGCTGCAACACAGGAAGGGTAGAAGGTAAGTGATGCAATCGGACCCCACCTTTGACACGCTGAAGTGCAGCAAATTTATCAAGTTCCTTCTTAGCAAGTGGTGAACAAAACACCACATTTCCCAGACCTGTACTGAGGACCAATATTCAAACTATCTGTCTGTTGGTGGGACTGACAGGCAGCTTGGTTCCTCGTGTGCAGCTCTCTGCTGCCCAGGAGCAGTGCGTTTCTCAGCACACACTGCTTAGATAAATGTTTTAGAGTTACAATTTTAACCTGTGCTCTGGGTGAAGTCAAAGCAGTCGCAGCTTGGGAACAGCAGGGACTCCTATGTGATCTTGGGGAGCTGGTGTTTGTTTCACCTGTGCGATGAGAGTTGTGGTAATTCTTGGCCTCACTGGTTTTCCAAACAAGAAATTTTTTCAAGGCTGTACAGGAAATATTCAGGCCCGCTCACACACGTAACAGATACGGTCTCAACTCAGTGCCAGGCACATGCTGCTGCTCTGCTGGCACGGGAGGCAAAGCTGCACCAAGTAAGGAGTGCAAAACCAAAACAAAACTACCAGCAAACCAATTCTCACTGAGGGAGATTTTAGGCCAATTCCCTGCACACAAGGTAGAGATTTCAAGAATTCAAGCAGAACTGAAGCTGGAAAGTTCACAATAGAGCTATCAAGTTCCGCTCGGCTTCTAACGCATCCAAGTTCTGCTCACAAAAGCTGCTTGTTACACTGATTATTCACTTCCTTAACCAAAAGGTGGGGCATTTTTAACATCTTGTAGCAAGTTTATTTTTATGGCTATGTCAGTGATATTTAGAACACTAATCTCTGTGTCAGAGGGAGATTCAGCCTGGCTTTGATGGCAGAGGAAACTGAATGCCTCCTCATGCCTGCTGGAGAAGGGAAGAGCAGGACACACACGTGTGATGCCTCCCTCAAGCTCACCTCGCTTCAAAGAACTTCCCCGGAGCCTTAGATGTGCAGACAGAAACGCTGTTCCCTACGTTCGCCTGACGAGAAAACGGCAGGTGAAATTCAGCACAGACACTCGTGGAGTCATTCAGCCCTGTTTTTAAAGTCCTTTGGCAGTTGGCCGCGAGCAGGAGAYGTCACCTCACTGCTCCCCGTCCTCCCGGGCACGAGCAGTAGAGGTCCCCAGGTGATGTCCCTCCACCAGGAGCCCYGCTCATGCCGTCCTCGTCTTTCTGTTCTTCCATTCAATCGTTTCCCCACGCTCTCTTTTCCACTCTTAATCTGTGGCTGCCTATTTCCTTAAAAACATTTTGGAAATTCAAGCGAGTTTTAGTACCTGGTTCTCCCCATTCATGTGTTTGAGGCCATATTAAAGTGACTTAAGGCCATTTTTCACCTGCATCCAACACAGCAAGAAAACATCTCGGGATTTCTTCAAGCACTATGTGAAAAATGCTTATGATGAGATGGCTTTAGCATGATTCATTATAATTAAGACACTAATTACCCACTGTGATAGGGAGAAAAAGTCACATGCGTTGGGTTGTTTACACATTAGGAAGGGGCACATTTGGACTTCTTATTGCAACACAAATCAATTAAAAAAAAAAAAACCCTTCCTGCCCAGGTATGCATAAATTAAGAGCGATTGGTATCTAATAAATCCTGGCAAGATCCCCAAGTGGGTGACTTGTAAATAAGAGGGCGCGCGAACCACGCTGCACGTGTAACACGTTGGMGAGAGAGGCCAAGGGAAAATATCTCCCGCTCCAAAACAACTAATACCTATTTGCACATCTCTGATAGACCCGGGGCATGCCAGGCAGCAAGAGTCAGCCGAGAGGAAGGGGAGCAGCCGTCCTTGTTTACGCTGAGCCAAACGCAATGGTATTTGGCCACGCTTCCTTTACTAATGCACCCAACTAAACCGCTCCCAAGTTTAGAGAGCAAATCTGTTGCAACGGGCAATGCAGAACAACAAAATCTTCCCCCAAACAGTGCCTGGGAGCTTGGTAAGCGGTGTAGTTGTAACCCTGCTTAACCAACTATAGATCCTGCAAGACTAGAAGTGACCCCTTTGGGGGTTTACGGGGTCATCGTCATCTTCTCCCAAAGACACACAGAGGAAACCAAACGGCTTTCTAGTCAAAGCCAGATGAAATTAAAGGCTGGGGAAGGAAGCGGGCATCCTGTATTCTGTTAATTTTCCACTCTGCGTGAACTTTTTTTTTTTTTTTTAAGAGACATTTGGCAGCTTCCTGAGGTCAGGAAAGGAGCCGGGTTAGAGCAAGCGCTTAACTGCCACGAGCTCCCGCTTTTAATTTTATTGCCATCTGCTATTTGTGAAGCTGCGCGCGAGTTCAGCCTGGTGACTCGCCGCACGTTACACATCTTAAAGGCAAAAAAAAACCCCTCTCCGAGGCCCCGGTGCCTTTCCGAGCCGCTTATGATAGGAACTAAGGATGGCACCCGCAGCGTAGTGCAGGGAAGGAGGTGCCGGGAGCAGGACTGGCGCGAGCGGGAGGAAAACACTCCAGCTAAAGCGGAGGATGAGCCGGGAGCTGGGAGAGCCCTGGGCGGCATGGACACCGGGGGCCGTTGGGATTTTTCCGTGGCGTTTTCCAGAGGCAGCGCCGCRCGTACTGACCCGGGATGAGCATTTAGCGCAGGCTGGCGGCGAGGGTCGTGCTGGGCCGTCCGCTGCGCTGCTCCGAGCTGCCCGCCAGCGGAGACGCTGCGGGGAGAGAAGGAGCACTTGCAGTCCCGCACGAAACCCATGTACTTAGGTTAAATAAACCCATGTGTTTAGGTTAAATGAACTGAGGAGGGGGCAGAAGGGGAGGCCTCGCAACCGCTGCACCAAAACCCGCCGTTTTCTCCCCAGCACCAGCGGCGGCTCCCGGGCCCGGGGACCCCGGGGTCTAACGGCGGACGCTCCCCGCGCACCTCGCTCAGGGCCCGCGGAGCCGTTAGGGGCGGGGGGGGGGAGGGGCTGTTGCCATGGCAACCCCGCGCGCCGCGCCCCCGCCGCCTCACAGCGCGCGCCCCCGCCCGCTCACCGGCCCGTTGCTACGCACCGCCGTAAAGCTGGGGCGCCGCCGCGTCGTGACGCGGCCCCCTCCTCCCCGCGGCCCCCTCCTCCCCCCGCCCCCTCCTCGGGGGCGGGGCGTTGCGTGCGGCGCTCTGCTGCGCAGGCGCTTCGGCGCGGAGGGGGCGGGGCCCCGCGCCGAGTCCCGGGGCGACGAGAGGTGGGCGGGGCTATGGGCAGGGAGGGGAGGACAAGTGGGCGGGGCTAAGTTTAGGGGCGGGGCGACGCGGAGTGGGCGTGGCAGTGGACTGGGGTGTGGCGCTGCCCCAGGGGGCGTGGCTCCGGTGCGCGCGCGCTCCTCCTCCGCCCCGCCCCGCCCCTCCCGTTGGCGGCGGCGCGCGGGCCGGGCCGGGCGGCTGCGTGTCCGTGTCCGTGTCCGTGTCCGCCTGCGCGGCCGGTGGGCAGCGCGGGAGGGCGGCGGCCGGCGGCGCCCGAGCAGCCCCTGCCCCCGCCGCGGAGCGCAGGGGCGTGCCCCCGCCGCGGAGCGCAGCGGCGGCGGCGGAGGGATGCGCCGCGCCCCGGCACCCAGGTGAGAGGCGGCGGCGGCGGGGCGAGGGGCGTCCGCGCCGCTTTGTTCCGCGGCGGGCGGGCAGGCAGGTGAGGCGGCGGCTGAAGAAACTTTATATTTTTTCCTGTATTTTTAACGTTTTCCTGTGTTTTTGGCGTGGGGCACCCGCGCTTTCGCCCCTCCGGGGCCGCTCCCCGCCGCAGCCTAAGATGGCTGGCACGTCCCGCCGCCGCCTGTCAGCGGCCGCCCGGTCACGCACCGCTCCCCGCCGCGGCCGGAAAGGCCCCCCCGGGGCCGCGGGGGCAGCGCGGGGCTCCGCAGTCCCCTCCCGCCCCCCGCGAGGGGTGTCTGGGGGGGCTCCGAGTTCTGGAATTTTCCGAGCGCCCCCAAAACGCCTCTGCGGAGGATGCCCCGTCGCGGCGGCCCCGCGTGTCCCGGCCGTCGCTGGCCGCGTCCCCGCGGGAAGCGGAGCGTTAGGCGGAAAAATCCGTGGCCGGGCGCCGCCGGCCGCTTCCTGCGCGGGTTTGTGTTTCCCCGCAGCGAGGCGTGAGGAGGCGGCGGGCGCTTCCTCCGCGTCCCTGCCCGAGGGGCGCGCGCCGCCCGGGGTCCCGCCGCCTCGGGGCGCGCCCCGCGCCTCGCGGGCGGCTCCCGGCGCCTTTTCGTGCTTCGCGTTGAAACGGGAGGCCTGAATTTCCCGGCGCTCGAGACGCCGCCCGCGCYGGGGTGCCCGAGCCTTGCGCCGAGGTGCTTCCCGCGCCGCTGCTGACGGAAGAGCCGCCGTTGGACCCGTTTTGGGGGACGTTGCGGCGGGCGCAGCCTCGCGCAGGGCTGCCGAGAGGAGGAGGGTGATGGAGCCGCCGTGCGATGCCCCCAAGGGGCTTTTGCTTCCTGCTGTATTAATGCCTACACCGTTTAACGCCGGCGCYGTGTAAATACGGGTGCCATTATACGTGTTTCATCCTTATTAGCAGGGCTTCTCCTCTCTTAATGCAACTTGGAAACCTCGTAAGTGAGCAGGGGTTCTGCTTGATTTGAACTGATTCTCTTATTTTTCACGGCATCGAAATGCAGGCTCGGGKGTGTTAACCGTTCGTTTGAGTGCTCTCGCTGGGCGCAGCCGCAGCTTCAGCGGTGACTTGTCGGCTTCACGTTTTCTGCATTTCTTTCGAGGCAGAGCCGCATGTTGAGCTGTGAAGGGATCAAATGGCTGCCCTGACACCCACCCGCTGCTGCGGCAGCTTTTAAACACACCGGCTCCTCCGTATACACAGCGCCCACGGCCGCGTGCGGCGCGCGCCGCCGGGAGCTTTGGGAGCCGATGGACTCGGCCAAACGCCTGAATGTTGCAGGCTTAAATTATTTGTGCCTGGGATGCTTGGGATGATGTCAGCGAGGATAAATCACTGCGGCAAGGAGGCTCCGGAGCGGCTCAGGCCCCGGGGGAACGCGGATCCAGAGGTTTTACCTGTATCGCCTTAATTGAGCCCGTTTGGTGGGAAGGGGAAGCCGGGACGCTCAGAGGGTGTCCGGCAGTGTCCCCTCCAGATGGGAGCAGGAAGGGCTCCCTTCTTCCCGGCAAGTCAACAGGGGGAGTGCTGGGAGCACAGGGAAGGTGCTCGGCATTGGCAGCGCTGCGGGACCGGCACTGGCCCCCGTGGGCCCTGGCGCCTTCCTGGGTGATGCCGGACACGAAGGTTCCGGGGGGAAACGTGAGCTCAGATTTTCCAAGACCCTCCAGAGTCTGTCAGRTTCCAAATCGTTTCCTTAGCAGATGAAGGGGGGAGAAAAAGCACCTTTTGGGTCAGGTTTCAGCCCCAAACTGTGGCTCCTCTGAGCGTCTCCRTGCGATTCCCTTCCAGCTGCATTTATTGGGATGACACTGCCGTTTTGGAAGGAAAGCCTGTGCTTCTGAGAGCAGTCAAGGCTCAAAAGCACGTTGGTGGCGTCACATCGTGTGTAAAACCACCCATCTGGTTCCAGAGGCCGGCCGGGCTGGGCACGGGCTTTGGGAGATTTTGGCTTGGATCAAGAGGAGCCTCGTGTTTTTGAGAGGCCTCGGGCCTGTGTTCCCACCTTCCGCTCAGCTTCCTCTTTGCTGAATGGGATGTCTCATTGCTCAAGCTAAACACGGGCATAAATGTTTAAAGGATCTGGGCTAAAGTTTGCAAATTTAGGGCTTTCTGCAGCATTCCTGAAGATAAAAACAATCTCAGAAGAGGCTTGGGTTCTGTCTGCATGGTTACTCTGCAGAGCAACCTGGTGGCTGCTCGGTCTTCCCTTTGCCTCCTGGTGCTGAGAAACGTCACGCTGTGTTTTTGGGTTGGGTGGCGAGAATGAGCACAGTTTGCTGTAGGAGTTTGGGCACGAATAGGTTTCTTACTGAGTCCTTAGAAGGCAGCGGTGCTGATGGGAAGTCTATAGATCATCACAACCCTCTCCCGATTGAGGTAATCTCTATGGTTGAGTTTTTCCATTGGCTTGTGGAAGCAGGTGTTGAGGATTGAAATCCCGTAAGCTGAAGGTGTAAAGCTCTTGCCAGGTAGTGAAAGGGGCAAGAAGGGGAGCGGAGTGGTCTCTTTGTGGATGTCTTTGGTGCATCGACCTGCTACCACACCTGGCAGGTTGAACGTTGTGGTGCTGCCCCTCTYGTTGCTGCAATGTGTTAAGGTGTCAACTTCTGCCTCTTGCAAAATACAGTTTGGAAGGTGGCCTTGACCACATTTTTGTCCACATTAAAATATTCTCAGTAGTTATGGCTCATGTTGCTTTTTCTTACCCTTCCCTGTGTGTCTCTGTTCCTGGACCTCTGTTCCTACTCTGTACGAGTTGAGCTTGGAAGGGACTTGAAYGGTCTCAGATCGGTCATTTTCAACCTGTGTTTTGTGGATGTTGGAAAGAGGAGCAGGTTGGGCTACTCTACACTGGGCACAAAGCGACTGAAGGGGAGCAAGGTCATGGCCGGCCTGCAGCAGTCGGTGCTCCTGAAGGGTCCCGATGTCCCTTGGCAGCTCCCRGGCGTGCGCGGGGGCACTGAGCTGCCTCGCTGTGCTGCGTCCCCATCCTTGCGTTAAGCTGATCTCGCAGTTGGCTCCTGTTGAAAGAGGATCTGATCTGGCTGCGCTTAATCTTGGGAGGAGAAAGGAGATAGTTTCCCCAGGGGATCCATTTACTGCTCTCAACTCGCCTGGCAGCCAGAAGCCAGAGGGGTGGACGGCACGGCCCTTTCTGGTGGCAACCTTGGGCTGTAAATTCCTGGGGAGAGAAAGGCCTGCCCCAGGAGCATGGTTCTCTAGGCAAAATGAGCTAAATAGATCRGTGTGTGTTTGGTGAGATGATTGTGTGTGTCCCTAAGCATTRAGTAATGCTGGCTGCCCTTAAGATCTTGTGCTGCACTTGCTCCCTAAGGCTATTCTCCTGCTTGAGGTCTCGAGAGGTCTTCTGTGCACCTTAAGTGGGAGATGCAGCCACGGCTTGTTGAGTTCCCTCTGCCTCCCATTGGACTTCCTGGGATTTCTTGTCCATCATTTTTAGGGATTTTAAGGCACRTTCTTGGAGTGCTTTGTGTTCTCTATAGCCGGCGCTAGCTCTTGTGCCAAGTCCCTCTTCCGYTAAGGGAGAGGAGCTGGAGAGTGGAAATTGGTTGCAGGTTTCCTGGGCCGGCAAGGCCGAACGCTCTCATTAATCATCAGGCCAGGCCTTTCCGATAACGCGCAGCAGACCCGGGTACTGCCTGTACAACATCTGCCGCCCGGGACCGCGCGCTTGCGGACAGCGCTCGGGGCTCGCGTGCTGCCGCGCCGCGTCCTAAGAGGATCAGCAGGGACTCTAAAACGCGTGCGTTTTCTGGCCTCCGTTTTGTTCTTGCGATGGCAAATCTGAGCTAAGCCTTTGCCATTAAGAAGGCCAAGAGCTCTAACGGGTGAGGAGGCAAATCATTCTGCCGGTGTCACCAAGCCATCTGTATTACGTGGTCGCGTCGGGCCAGTGATACAAATTGTGGGTCCTCTGAAGGATCCAGCAGTGAACCGGGCCCTGCGGCCTCCCCGGGCAGGATGGATGTAGTTTGCTTGGTTGCCCCGTCCCACGTCGCCGCGGATGGAGATGAGCGGTCGGCGCGTCGAGCCAGCTGCGTCCCCGCCAAGCTCTTGTCTCGCCCGGTACTGAGTTATTTGCCTTGCAGTTACACGCTTGGCTTGAAGCAGGATGCTGGTGTCGCTCTGCGGTGCTCTCCTCCTCCGTCTTGCTGCCGGGCTCTAATATGCGCTGAAAATACATCTCCTGCCACTGGCTTTTCCCGAGAAAATACCGTTTTCCAAGCTCCCTAGGAGCAGGGCAGATGTCTCATCATCCGCAAGGGCTCMAATAGCCCTCAGGTTACCTGAGGCAAGGGGAGGGCTAGATGACACCCCTTTAACTCTATATACTTAAAAGGTTCAAACTGGATGACCGTATGATCTTGGTTGGTTCTCAAGTGCTGAGCCTTGATTTGTGGCTACACAAATGGGCTGTTCAGTGCTGGTTCGTTCTTCCTTTAGGAGCTACTGCAAATATTTGCTAGGACCGATGGGGCAATAGAGCGATGCTGGTTCCCATTTGCTTGGATCTCTTGTGTGGTGACAGAAAATCTTAGTTGTGTAGCTCACCCCGAATCGCTCCCGGTATATTGTAAAATAACCCTGAATTGCTCATGCCCTTAGTGCTTCCTGGGATGACTATTTGCTTTTGTCCCTCCAGCGCTGACAGTCGCAGAGCTGTGCTGCTGCTTCTCATCAAAAATCTGGAGATTATCTGCGATCCTGCACAAAGCGATGACCTTTAAAAGGTGTGAAAGGCTTAAGTGCCAGCACTTCATGGGCACCAGTGGAAGAGGAGCGTGTAATCCCTATAAAAGTCCTTAAAAAAGCCCCATCCCTAAGGGGAAAAACCTTGCATCATGAATGRTTTTGCTAGACCACCAAGAATTCTTTTATTTTCTTCTGCACGGATGTGTTGGTTTGTTTTTTGAGTGATGAGCTTAGAGTAGTTTACACAAAATATTTACGTAGTTTTTCATGCTTTACCCAAGTCCACGGGCAGGAATGAAGCTCCCCAAAACGGTTACTTTTGGTCCCTTGCAGCGCTGCGGGTGGGTTGGTTCCCATTCGCTGGGTGCCTCCGGCTGAACCCTTGCTGCAAGGGACAGTAAATGAGTTAATTGTGAAGGAATGCGGTCCCGTTAGGCAAAACCAAATAAATAAACAGGCAGGTTGAATGCAGCAGGTCCCTGGAAATGTTGCGCGCATCGAAAATGGTGCTTGGCTTTTGCAGCTCTGGAATGAGTGGTTTTGGGAGAGCGAGGTTATGGTGCTGCTTAATTCGCTTGCAGGTTCCTTTGAGTTAAGGGCTGGCACCTCAGGGCTGCCCTTAGCCCACTGATGGGTCAGTAAGTGCTGGATAATTACGTGGGCTGGTTGGTGGTGGTGGCTGTAGGGATGTGCTGAGCACAACCTCGGTTGGGAAGGAGATTTTGATGGTCTTGGAAAGCACAACTGCTGCTTCCTCCGCCGCTCCTGAGCAGGACACTGGCAGCTCCGCTGGGAAGGGACCCTGCAGTAGGGGAAAAATGCCATGGGTGGAGCTTGCAGAGCCCGGAGAAACATCTCCAGGAACCAAAAGGGCCCCTTAGGCCTCTTAGCCGTGTGTGCTTCGTGGCAGGACCGTTGCATAAATAACCTGTRCAGGCAGACACTTGCATGTCATGTCCGAAGAGCAGACTTGCTCGCGGCAGGCACTGCCTCAGCTAATCCTCTATTTACCCGGGGAGGCTCCTCCGCGCCTGGGAGGCAAAGCCGGAGACRCGAAGACGAGGCGGAGCAGGGGTCAGGTTTGAGGAGCTTGCAGCAGTCAAATCCCAAAGAACGGGCCCAAAGCGTCCTGGGCTGCTCTCGGCTTCCTGAGAGAATATTGAATATTGCTGTGGACGGACCCGAGGTGGTGAAAAAATAATGAATTGCATGATTGAAGGTAATTAGTCATTCATCCAAAGACCCGTGGGGTTTCCTTGCCAATCGGAGAGGGTGGAAAGTCATGCGGAAGGATATCCGTGGCCAGGATATCCATGCGGAGCAGTGAGCAAGCTAGAGGTATTTCTAAACTGCAAACAGAACTAACTCGCCAGAAGTAGCTAAGGAGCCTGTAGGTGTGGATTTAAAAACAAACAAACAAAMAAAGGCTTCCCCTGCTAACAGCATGACCCTGTTTTGCTAAATAGGTGGCTGTTGTTGGCTCTTGGCTTGTCAAAACGCTGGACCTGTTTGGAAGCYGACGGCAGTCACACTTCTCCAAATACAGCCTGGGTTGAACTCTTCGATGCAGTGATTTGATTAAAGAATTTATTAACGTTGCGCAGGGATATTTCTTCTGGTGAGCCTGAAATTAGACCTCCACGAATTAGATTACCAAGAGACGTTGCTTAACAGCAATTGCTTATCAATTGCTCCCACCACGTTCTCCAGCACTTTGCCGACGAGATGGGAATGCCCGTGTTTTGTTTCGAGCTGCGGAAGTGAAGCAGCATCCCTGCTTCCCAGGCTTGTTCTGAGCTTAGTGTGCTCGGCGCTTTCGACCTAATCCTCTCMTAAAATCTCTCTCCAAGGCAGTCACTGCCCATGGAGTGATGAGGTGGGAAATAGAGTGCCCCAATGAATGGGGAGAATGGAAGCAAGTCCAGGAGGAGGCGAGCACGGGAGAACGTTCCTCATCTGTAGCATTTTCTCATTTATACCTAAAAATCTTTGCTGGAAAGAACCCTGAGAACTGAAACTAGGAGAAAACACCCTGTCTGCACATGTTTTTCTATGTTTTCTCCTTGCGAGAAGGCCTGACTCTCACCCAGGTTGTGGTAGCACCTCGTGGGCTGCTTCCCTGGTGGGGGTAGGTAGTGGAGCTGCTCGATTCGGGTGGTTTTGACACTGTAGCTTCACCTTCTGGCTCTGCAGCTGCCCTGCTATGATGCAGAAGAGCTTGGTGCTGCTTTCATTTGCTCTGCTCGGGAACCTGTGACTGCTCAGGTGCAAAAGCTGAATGAGAAATTTGTATCCACTTGTTGCTGCCTCAAGAATAGCCCCAATGCCAGACCTTCGGTGCTAAATAAGGATGCTTTTCAGCTGTGTTTGGAGCTCAATGCCACTTAAATTAACTCATCTGCTGGTTTGAAGTGTTCCTTGACTCAGGTTAGATGGGRGAAGGTTGTCATCTTGCCTCTTGCTTTTGATTTTAATGAAAATGAAATCCATGGAAGAGTGTCTCTTCTTTCAAGCAATCAAAAAGATGTATACACCATGTGTGTATATGTATATATAAAACCCTTAGCCCATAGAACATGCATTTAAAAGGTTTCAGGTGATGTTTTTTWCTGTATTCAGGTGCTTTAGAAGTTAACTGCTCTTAACCAGGGCTGTCTTKTAAGCTGAAGAAGAGTTTCTGTAAGGCTCCTATCTGGCATGCCCCKTGTGCTTAGCTTTTCTGGGAACATTAATCTACATATTTCTCTTTCAGGTATGTTGTGCRGGGGGTGGAGGGGGCCAAGCATTTGAACAACGTGAGCAATTTTCCCTAGGTGAAGGATCATTACGGGCTCGGATTCTGCTGTCATTACTGAGACTCCTCTCAGCTGCCGTTTAATTTTCTTCATGTGTAAATGCTGAAATTCTTGCTTGGGATTTACTTTTTTTTTTTTCTTTTTTGTAACCTCTTGATTTGACCTCTCCTAATCGCTCTTCAGCCGTCTTCAAGTCTGGAAATTTGAAGTGTCTAATAAAATGTTGCAGGGCGAGTGAGCAAAGTGGCTGTCACAGTGAAACTGCACAAATATTTCCATTGTAAAAAGTTATTTTCAGCTGCACAGAACTGATGGACTTTTAACATATTTTTCCTTTTTGGTGAGCCTGAGTATACGCTTTCACGTTGAGTATAGTTTTCTTTACCTTCTCTTCCTCCTGCTCTAGTCCTTTCTGGAGTTCATGGCAGCACATGGGATCAGTCTAGGTTGTAATTTAAAATTATAGAGACTTCTGAAGGAAAAGAAAAGGCAAGAAAGTCGCCTTTTGGAAGGGGAAAMTCCTTAATTCCATGTAGTGGGGGTAGTTATGAGGGTATGGAGCTGTGCTTCCAAACTGCTCAGGCTACATGCAGTTGTTTGTTGCTGTTTGTTGCTGTGACTGCTTTTGGATAGCGAGTGGGCAGTATTGCTGCTCTCGCCATCAAAACGTGCGCTGAATTTTCTTTCCGAGCAAATAAAAGAAATAAATGTTAGCAAGCTGAACAGAGAGCTTTGTGGCCTGCTTTCCATAGCCAGCTCTGTTGAGAAGAACTTGAAGTGGCCAAGTCAAAGGGGAAAGCGGAGTCAAGCTTAGCTCTCTAGCCACCCGTCCCTGGCCATGAGGGTAACCTTTAATTACATAATTTTATAGTGTTCTTCCCACAGGGTTTCTGAGTCACTTGCTGCAAGGGGTGAGCAGACCTCGGGCAGGGAGGCCGGGAGCTCTAGCGCTTGGGTTCTGTCCGCGTCTGTTCCAGCGCTGGCTCCTTTGTAGACCCTTTGGATGCTTGTGCAAGCRCCGCAGGTAACCGAGTGACCTTGTGCACTGGGGTTTCGTAGGCGGGAGAGGTGCGATGGAAGGCAACAAGCCTGGAAAGCTCCCGCGGCTGGGCAGGTAGCAGAGCTCTGGCTCGAAGGGGAAGCCCCAGCCCAAAAACCCCGCGGACGCCCGGAGAACGTGGCTCAGCTCCGTGCCGAGCTCCAGGCGTCTCCCCCTGCCATCGCCGGGTGGTTTTGCTGGCATCGCYGCAGACTGTTCCTCCATTCTGCCTCCTCCGGTGCTCGGCGGTTTGGAAAATCACGACTTAAACCTTGTTTTGTGCCCGGCTACCTAAAAATAACCCAAACTTTGTGGTCATCCAGGAGTCAGAGTCTCTCCAAGAGGCAAGTAGGAAGGTAAATTCTCTTTGGTGGCCTTTGCCTACTGATAAGACTACTTTTTTTCCTTGCAATTCCTTTCCTCGTTCTCTACGTGCCTTCTAATTTCTCAGGCAAATAAGGCGTGGATCCTTGTTGTGTCTCACTCAATGTACGACTGAGTTTTCTCTACGCTTTAGGTATGGTGAAGCGTATGGGCACTTCACAAAACCAAATTCATGTATAACCTTGCATTATTTATGGCAAACGGTTACTTGCATTAATTTTGTTCGAGTTGTTGGAAAATAAGTGGAATAGTTGGAGGTGAAACCCACGTTTGAGTAAGCCCCGTTGTATTTCCTGTAAGAAATGCTGAAGGAATGCTTGCTTTTGATTTTGAATATATATATTTATATAATTTTACTTCTGTCCTGAAGTGGTTAATTCTGAAATACAAGTGGATGAGAGCAAACAATACGAGCCGGTTGCTGTGGTTGGTAGGGTGGGGTTGGAAAAGGTCTCCTTTCTGATTCTGTTTGCTGGAAAGGGCTAATTATAGAGCCAAACCGGGGAAGGAAGAGAACAGGGTCATTTAGAGCATCCAGCACAGTTTCCTTTAAATTAGTAGTTGGGCTGAATAGATAAAAACAACGAAGCGATGCCGAGTGAGATTTCAAGTGCTCTGGTTTAACGTGGTGGTTGTAGCAGATGATGTTTTGCAGTTTCAGCTTGATAATTTTTCTTTTTTAAGTAAAGATGTCATTGGATTAGTRGGTTTAGCATCAGATTTGCCAAGCTGAATGTAAAAGGTTGAAAAGAGGTTAGAGCTGTTTTCCTTGAATGCAACTGTGAATAGCAATAGATTTTGATAGGGGACTGTTGGATGAACCAAAGTGGTTCCTTGTCCACAACTGTTGAATAAAATGGAATTTTAGTTAGATCTCATATATTTTAATTAAATAAAAGACTTTTGAATGGTACATTTCCTTGTTCCTATAAAGTGGAACCATTTTGGCTATGTTTTATCCTCAGCTTGAGAGCAAATTAGGGCTCAGCGTTTTTCTTTGGGGTCTTAGGGGTTTAAAAGCTTTTCTTTTCGCGTGGATTTATGGGAATTCAGATGGGAGGGAAYAGTGCCTTAAAGAAGTGACATCGAAGCTGCCCTGCTTTTAGCAATAAACCCGTTTGCTGCCTGAAATCCCCGAAAGTGGCTAAAAACTATCTGCTTTTACTGCACTCTTAGAAGATGATCCTTGAGTCTTTTAAGACCACCTCCTTAGTGGAAGGAGGACTGATCTCCGCAGTGCATTTATGCCTTCTTTTTTTTTTTTCCCTTGGACTTAGTTTTGCAGCCTACAATTACTGAGGATTGTTGAGCAGAAATGAATATGGTRGAAGGAGGAGGTGGGGGGGAAAAAGGGGGAGAAAAATCCCCAGTTATGTTCCTGCTTTTGAATCCAGATTGGCAGGTTCCTTTGGCCGGGCTCTGACTCATCCCCAGCTTCCTTGCTCGAGGCAGCTCCTGGCAGAGCATCAAAGCTTTGCGAGCCGGGCTTGAAAACCAGCGCCGCACCAGGACTTTCCTCGACTGAAGAGTGGTGGGTATTTTTTTCCTTACGCTGGGAATCTTCCATGTGCAGARCAGCGCAGGATGCAGCCGGGTCTCCGGCAGGTTTGTGCTACGCTTTGGTCGGTCGCCGTCACGGCTGCTTCTGCCTCCTTTGAGCAAGACGTGAGCTGGATTAGAGGGTCTTGCCCACCTGCAAAGAGCGTAGAGAAGCCCTCCGAGGCCAGTGATACAATAGGACACCCAAAGAGTCTTGTTGCTTTTCATTTGCTTCCTTTTGTACTGCTCATTTTGGGTTTTAAGCCTGATTTTCACGCTTAATATTTCCTTAAAAAGGAAATCCCTGGGCTAGGAAGGTATTTTTTTTCCCTATTGAGGAAATGGGCAGAGATGCACTTTGCTCAGCGCTACAGAGGTGGYAGAGGTCCCTGCCCACCCTTACTTCATTCTCCTGGTAAAACTAAACATATTGAACACTGCTGGCTCCTTGGTTTGAACTAGTTATCTCTAYCCATGCGAAACAGTAAAATTGTAATGAGCTTCTTCAGAGTGAGCAGCACGGCCAGGAACTGCTTAGGGTGGTGCCACGGAGAGGGAGAAACCCAGCTGGACCATGGAGAGGCTGGAGTGATGCACAGCGAAACTCTTACTGAAAACTGTGTGTCAGGAGCTGGAGCTGCCTTGTGGAAAGCAGGGATGTCTGTGGGATACCCCCCTGGTGGCTTCATGCAGCTTTTGAGCATTTCGAGCTCTGCTCTTGGTTTAGGTGATTTTTTTTCAGCTGAAATATCTCAAGTGTTCTGTAAGCTTATAGTATGGTAGSTTTGATAATAATAAAACTCTTAGAATATTGTAACTATGTAAAAATATATTCTAAAATATAATTATGTTGCAAATCATGGGTTATATTACAAATTTATCTATCATACCTGTGTATAAAGCAGGTCTGCAATATTAGGTAATATCTGTAGGTTAATTTCATTTATTTGGTGGAGTGCCTAGTTACAGCCCAAGATCTTTTACTGAAGCTGAAGAAGGTACCTGGTCTGAAGAACTTGAAGTAGTTTGAGATGGAGCCATTGAGTCCTTCAGGAGCTCAGTGAAACGGTGCCAAAAGATGCTGTAGGTCAACTGGGGTCTTGGCACACCCTAACTGTGGGATTTCTTTGTAGGTGTCGTGCAAGGAAGAGCAAAGCCTGGGAGAATAGGAAAATGATGTCTAAATATKCATGCACTTCTCAAGTGCATGAAGGGAAGAGCCTTGGAGAAGTCATAAAAGTGGTTGCTCTTTTCTTCTTAATGAGCAGAAAAKGAAACTCGGCATCCTGAGCTGGCAGAGGAGTTAACCTCTTCATAGTGATGTTAAGCTCCACCTGAGGAATAGCATTAGAAGTACAGATAAAAAAATGCCTATTTAATTCAGTAAAGATGCATTAGGATGCAAGGGAAAAGCAATAGAATCCACTAAAAACCTTATTTTTGCAGCCCCAAAAGATTATGACAGAGCAGGGTGGCCTTTCCTGTGATGACGGAGCAGTAGCTGAGATACCTGCCCGAGAAGGGAGTCCTGGTGTGTTGGTGCAGGCAGAAGATCTTTATCTTTGCAACCTGTGTGCTGAGGGAAAAGGCAAATAGTAACAATAAAAAGCTCTGGTTTTAAATCATGGCTGTGCAACCTGGTACATTAACTGCAAAACTTG
Organism: Eudromia elegans; assembly: GCA_003342815.1. Taxonomy (NCBI): domain Eukaryota; kingdom Metazoa; phylum Chordata; class Aves; order Tinamiformes; family Tinamidae; genus Eudromia; species Eudromia elegans. The sequence continues at coordinate 6,312,503 of PTEX01000021.1, read as the reverse complement.
GTCTGTATTACCTGCACTTGTCAGCGAGACCTTCTTGTGTCTCCACTTAGTCCCTTGCGTTTTTATTTTGTAAGTAGCGTTTTGCATGGTTTTGCCTTAGCTCCTCTTTCTCTAGCCTGTTGCACAGACCTTTCTCTCTCTCATGCCCTTCCGGACCGTTTTCCACGCGTGACCACGTCCCTTGCAGAAGGCTTCTCTGTATGCACGTGTTTCTTTACTGCACCCACCCTTGTTCTGCGTCCGATACCGTGAGATCCTTGAGGCTGTGGCCTGTTGCTACAGCCCGAGTTTACTCAAGCTGTTTCTGATATTGATAGATGGTGGTAGGTGGCTGCATTTCCTCTTCCTCTTTTGTCACGGCACGTCGTGTGGCGAGTAAGACTTTTCGAAAGGAAGGTTCATTCTCTTCTGCTATTTCATCAAAGCTTCGGCCCGCTCCTCAGGGCTGCTGCTTTTCCCTGCATCTCTGATACGTGTAAATCTTTTGGATAAATGAGAAGCTGGAGGCTTAGCAAGGCTTTGTGTCTTTTTTAAGCATTCTGATCATGCTCATGAAGTACAGGCTTTTATTTTCTTCTGCAATGCTCTCAGCACCATCAGAATGCTCTAACCAGCTTTGATTTTCACCATTTCCTATGATTCTCCGTTAACCCATTTTTTCAGGAAATCAGTAACTTCCTGTAGATTATTTGTAGCTGCTGTTGGCCAAGAAAAGGGAGTTGATGTCTGTGCCATGAAACCTGATAAAGTATTGGGGAAGGCTGGCTTTTCTGGGGTCAGAATGATACAATCAGGTGCGACAGTGTTTTCAGACTCATGTCATGCGTTGTGTCTGCCCTTGTTGTGTTGCTCTAAGGGCACTGCTTTCCTCCTCTGGACCGTTAAGCTGCCTAGGACCAGTAGACGCACACGGTTCTTCGTACCCTCTGGCTGCCCAACTTCTTCCTACCAGTCCAGCTTGCTCCTGGATTGCAAAGATGAGTCAAAACGAAGCATTTCTGTTCAGCTGATTTACTGCATCTATTTAATTAGCTTGGCAGAACTGTTTTTCTCCTTTAAGAAAACAAGAAGCTTCTCTTTCCTGCTGCTGAACTGGGAGCACTGAATCCCGTGCAGGGGCTGTTCACTCGTGCGCTGCACTGAGTTGAGCAGCTTGCCCTGGTCAACAAGCAGTGGAGGCTGAATTTCTCTCAGGACTCTCCGATTTCAAAATTTAGATGTATTTGTTTGGGTAGAAGATGAGATGTCTTGTGTTTAAGAGCAGGCTGTGGTCCAATCCTGTCCATCAGAGGGAAAATCCTGGGTTTCCAGCTCTGCTTCTAGGAGGAGAAGACTTGGAGACTTGATCTCCTCATAGCTCTTGGTCATCTCTAAGGGGAGACTGAATGATTTAACAGAGTAGCTTCTTAGTAGAAGAAATGTCATWTAGTAATAACGTGCACAGCTTGGTGGCCTCTAGGAGGAAGTTTGGGTAGGAATGTCTCSTCGGAGAGGCTGAAACCCCTGAGGACGGCCGCCCGGTTTGTCCCGTAGCGCTGTGCCGGCGTCTCGCTGCTCCGTGTCCTCCTCCTGCTCTTTGAGGCGTTGCTGGGGTGAAGACTCRCAGCGATGTTACTTGTGTTAATCGTATTTACTGGCGTGGGGAGCATATCTGACGCTATTGTCTGGTCTGCCGTGCGTGAAATCTAATCTTGACTCAAATTAGCCCTTTGTGTTGGCGCTTCCCCGATAAGCGAGCGAACAAATATTCCAACGGTACCGCCAAGGTTGCTATCCGTCTTCAAGATACAGTGATTGAGCTTGAATGTAGGTTGTTTTGCATAGAAAAACCTTATCTGTCTTATCCTGAGTGACCCTGCGATTGAATGTTCCTGCCCCAGGCTGCAGTCTTGGAGCTGGCTCCGTGGTGAATTGCGGATCCTGGCTATTGCAGGAACAAAACGGCATTTTTCCCCCCTTTTCCACGTGTAATTCAGGCGCTTCCCGGCCATGCCAAGCCAGCAGCTTGCATGCACAAAGTGCATAAAGAGCCTAGTGTTCGTGGGCAGCTCTGCAGCGGCCTGGGCTTTCCAGCAGCGCTCTTGAACTCTGCAGCGCGTTCATTCGGCGCCTACGCAGCCGAGCAAGCGGCGGGCGCGACACGGGGGCCGGCAGCAGCCGGTTGCCGCTGCGGATAAAACRACTCGTCCGTCCTGCAGCCTGTGCCCGGGCCGAGCCAGCCAGAGCTTGCCCGTCTCTGCCGCGGAGCACGACGAGGGGGTTCGGACCGCGAGCTGGAGCCGCGCAAGGAGGGCAGCCCCTGCAGCACGGCTAATGGCAGTGGTTTATTTACTTCTCCTTTAGGCTTGCAGAGTGTAGGCCAAAAAAAAAAAATCACATTAAATTAGATAATTCTGAAGCATCTGCATGATTTTTCTAATGTCTGGCTGTTGTCATGTGGATTTTTTTTTTTTTTTCCCCGTCACTCTGGATGGCGAACAGGGGGAGAGAAAATTGCTTCCAGAGATGATGCTACAGCTGATGAGAGCGATGCCTGCTGAGGCAGTGCCGTGGTGGAGGAGACCAGCGTTACATGCAGCTCGTACTTCTTCCTGGGCTCGTGCAAAGCTCGCGTGGAGCTTTGTGGTACTGGGCACCTTATGGGAAACCTCCCCCTTGGCAGTGCTCAGTGTGCTGGCTCCACTCATGAAGGGACTTTGCTCAAGACGAAGTTTTAGAACAGCCTCTTAAACTTGGAAGGCTAAAACGAGATTCTCCTTGGTCTCATAGTCTTCTGCTACGTCGACTATCCTAAAGTTGAGGGAGTGAATAAAGCAGATATCCAGTTCAGAAGCTGCCTCTATCTGCTTGGGCAGAGAGAAGGAGGGTGAGCTGCCGCGTGTTTTCTTTTGGAAATTTCCCTCAATTTCTGTATCGGTTGCCTTGCAGGCAGAGTGAGAAGCTGCTCACTCATTAGCACGATTTCTGGTGGCCACCTCGAGGGGGTTGACCTTTTCTCTGTGYCTATGTCTCATTATTTTCAGCCGTGTTTCTTTGTACTTTTAGCATAGGAACTATAAAAAAAACCCCTGACGTCTCTGTAAAGTTCAATTTGGGAATCCCTAGAAGGCTTTTTATCTTCCTATTTTCTAATTTACTGAGCCCACCTAGAGTCTTACTTTCCCCGTTTGCAGCCATACAATGGAAGCAACGGTTGGGCCTTCTCGGTAGGCAGAGGACGTCTCCTCTGCAGGGACATGCTGCTCCCTGGAGTTAGGTTGGTTTCTCCAGTGCCTCTAAACTGGGAAAAACCCCAGCTGGTTCAGCTTTCCCTGCTGCAGATTGCTGCTGATCCCTTCCCAACCCACAAGAAATAAGTAAAATGCAGTAAATTGGGAAGGGTCAAACTGAAATGCAATGTCGATTACATGCTCACATGGAGGGTGGCAACTAGGACCGACTGGGATCCAGATTATTCATCAGGACCATAAAAAAAAATTATTTAAAATTTTATTTTTCCTGTCTACTTGTTGAAGARGCCTTTTTGATTTATGTCCGCACGTCTTTCACATGGATGTGCCTGAGATGAAAACCAGCATGGCTAAATGATGAGGTTCAGGTTGACTCGAGCCAAACAGATGCACATCAGAAAATGAGACTTCAATCTAAAATTTACTGAGCTCATTTCCTGGTGTCATTACATTATCCTGATGATGGATGCGTTTTAGTAGCGGGATCCTACGCTAAATATATTTTCAAACGTTTTTTCACGCTCTCTTCTGTTGATCTCATCACATGGCAAARTTAATAGATTTAAGGCAGTTGGTTTCATTTCCATACCATATGTTCCCTAAGACGTTTCAGAGGGATAAATATAATGCTTTTATGTTGTATTTTCTTGCATGATACTAATATGTACTCAGTGCTTCAGGGTGGGATAGGGATTCTTGGAGAATCTTCTTGGAGARGCTCTTGACGAGATGGCTTGCTTTTCCTTAATGATGCCATCTTTCACTGCCTTGAAGGCAATCCCCTCCACACCACATTTCCTCGAAGAATGACAACACTCTAGCACTAGACTGCTAATTATTGAGAAGGGAAGAGGTCCTGCAGTATTCCAGTCCCTGTGAATAGCATAGTGAGGATTGGGACTATAGCAAGGGCAGGGCAAGGTTGGATCTTCTTAGTGCCTCTAAGGGAGGTCACCATGACGTGGCACAGATGCCACCTTTCCTTCAGCTCCTGTTGCTCCTTAGCTACTGAAGGGACCTGGACAGAGCTGATGGCAGCAGAAAGGCATAGAGATGGGCTATGGGGACAACCTAGATCATAACTTGGTTACTRTTATAAAATACTTCCTTTGTTTTCCTTCCATTTTGAATTTTATGCAAGAAATCGATCCTGATAAAATTCAACCCAGAATGTCAGTTTATTTTTGATTGGGTGGTTCTGCTTAGAGAAGCTGCTATTTGTTTGATTAAATTTTGCCTCTACAAAATAGTGTAGAGAAAGCACTTGTTTTCCAGTAATGCAAATTATTGACACTTCTTATAGAAATTCCTGTCTCTTAATGTAAGCGCCAAACTTGATAGAGAAGCAAGCGATGTATTTCTAGAAATGTTACTGAAATATGGCTGCTAATAATTTGTGTTCAAAAAATTGCAAATTGGCCGCTTAAAGTTGTATCTTCTTCCTGCAAGCAACTTTATTTCATCAAATCCACTGATTTGATGAAATATCCACTGATAGCTGCTGGTACAGAGTTCCCTAGAAAACCGCGGTCAGCTCTTCTCTCAGACCAGGCAGTCAAGACTGTCCGTTCCCAAGGAACAAACGTGAAGGGCTCTTGTCCTTTTGGTCATCTTTGTCTTTTGGCAGAGGAATCTAATGAGATTTTCCTCTTCAAAGGGATATTAATCTTGAAGATCAGTGTCAAGGAGAAAATGGTTTACTGGGAAATAATGCAGTTGTCGTCTTTTTGGTTGCGGGTGTCGGAGCAGAATTTGGATGTGATGTTGCAGAGGCCTCCAAGAAAGGGCAGGAACTGGCTCGGGGGCAAAGGCCTTTAGTTGTGGTGGTTTGGAGGCCTGAGATGTAGGGAGCCCTTTGGATGGCAGAGATGCTGGAAATGAAAGTGAGAGGTTAATTTTTCCCATTGCAAGTTGAGATTGAGGAAGTCTTGTTGGGATTGGGGAAAGATCCCAGGCAGCAGGCTGTGAAGTAGAAGAGTCAATACAACTTGCGCTGACTTCTGGAGAACGACAAATGGAATGAAGTCATTATTGGGTGTTGATGGAGGGGGAAAAAAATCCAAGATGTGTTTTGTTTTGGTCCAGGTGGACCAGAAGGAGATGGAAATTAGGAGAAGGTACAGTGGAAATGATGAGAAGATGCCGTCTCCAAATGCAGGCACCTGCAAGAGGAAAAGAGATGCCCAGTATGAGCTAGGCAGACCTTTTGCTCAAGGAACATTTGGCCAAGTAATAGGAGAAACAACAGAATGTTGCAAGGGCTGAAAGGAGTGCAATGGAATAGAGGATATTAGAGGTAACGGTGCTAGCAGGTCTGAGACATCTGGGCGTATTGTGGGCTACGTTCTTTAGATAATGTATTTATTTTTGTGGCCTTGTTTCTGAAATTTAGTCTGACACTTCACTTTTCTACCCTCTCAAAAAAAGTTTTGGAAAGAAAAATCATGCTGGTTTTAGCCAGGGTGAAGATACCTGTTTCGCTGTAATGCAGCAAGTGCAGGCTTGCCAAGGAAGGACCAAGGAAAGCGGGGCATCAGTGAGACTCGACTTGGTGCCGGCTGCTTAGGGAAGATGAGGAGTACAACAAATGGTGTTCTGTGCAGGTCAAGCTGCAACTGGGGTATAGATGATAATAAAAACGGTTAAATACCAAGAAATAGGTTAAAATGCTTTTTTGGGAGATATTGGCTTTTGGGTTGAGTCCAAGCCCAGAAAATGCCCTGGGTTTTGTTAGGGGAAGTCGRGGCCGCTTTCTCCTGAGTCAGAAATTCCAAGGCTTTGTGCTAACCTCAGGCTCGTGCAGCTGCTGGGCTTTGGGGGCCTTCGGAAACGGGAAGCGCGCCGCGGGTCGCTCTTCTGAAAAGGCAGCTAAACCCTGCCTTTCTGATCGGGATCTAGATCCGAGATTCCATTGCATTCCCCACGAGTGGGAATGGCATATCGGAGATGGCGTATTACGGAAGGGGCTGGGGGAAATCCTGTTTATTCCCTTTGAACCAGCACTATTGAAATGAAGGAGATGGAGGAACTTTTCTCATCGTATTCTGGTACCTTCTCGAAAGGACAAACCCAAAATATAATGTAAGTGATGATTCAGTTCTCTCAGACCTGTGGAGGTTGATTAGTRCTGACTTAGTATTCATAATATTCATAGTTTTTTATGTGAATAGGAGAGGGTTGGCCACAGATGCCTTGCTCTGGCCTCAGGCGGCTGCCTGTTGTGGCCGGCGCTGCTGTCCTAATGTTTCTAATTCTGCCAGTGAAATGGAGTGCAAGTAATTGAAAAAACCAATAGGTTAAATCTTCCGATGCGGCTTTTCTTTTTTTATTGCTGCGCCTGCCTCCCCCACGACCCCCCCAGCCCCATTTCATAATGAACTTGCTCTGCCTCTGGCAGGAAAATTGAGCTGATTTTGTTTACTTGTCTCTTTAAATACTTATTATTGGATTTTTCCTGACCTCTTTCCCTGCTGCAGAGTGCTGCTGCATTTGTGCTGCCCAAACCATTTGTCATCTGAAAGCCTTTGGTTTAAATGATKTACTTGAACACACCGATTTCCCCCCGCCTCTAACTTCTGCTTGGAACAGAGCAATTCTTCTGAAATTAGGTGACTTAGTTGGGTGGATGAGTAGTTTGAAATTATTCTTTGGATGTGGCGAAGATGCATAAGCTGCATGCACAAGATGGGAAATATTTCAGCTGAAAAATRTATGTTGTTGAACAAGGAGACAAATTTGAGTAACTGAGAAGAGGAAATAAATCAAGAGCCTAACACTTTTTACAGGCTCTTGTAAGACATTTTGTCCTGAAATTTGACTTTGGATCCTATGTTTCGTGAGCCGTAGCCTGCTCCCGTAAAGCAGGGTCTCCTAGCAGAGCAAATGCTGTGTGGCGTAAGTGATGACCATTAAGATCTGGGTAATTGGATATCATGGAGTGTCTGCCATTTCTTGTTGAATTGTCTTGATAAAGAACAGGTCAAGAGGAAGGCAGTTGTGTTACACGAGCTGGTCTGAGCCCTGCTATCACCGGCACCGCATTTCAGTGTCTGCAGATAACGTGGGCTTGCCCCTCATTGCATCCTCTCCACTTTCAAGGGCAGTCACAGCAGGTTAGTGCCTTGCTTTGGTTCTGCCTCAAATACAGGTTTAGCTCTGTGTTCCTGCTAGTTTTACAATGCAAGCTTAAGGAAAGACTAATATATGAGCCGGGCCTTGAATGTGTGAAGTGTTGAGGCAGTGCTTTGAAAGGATGGTCTTGCTTGTCCAAAAATGTAGATATAGAATTTGTTATAAATTGTATGTATGTTTGCAATATATTGCARACATCTTGGATGCAGACTTTTTTCAGTATTGTTGATGGTACCTTTTTATGCTAGCAAAGGAAGCGTCTCAAAGAGGCCATCAATGTTAACGTCCCTCGCAAATCAAGGGACGTTTTGAAAACCCAACCATAGCATGGCCACGTATTTCACCCTCTGTGCCGAGAGCGCTGTCCGTGCGGATGCAGAGAGTAGTGGCCAACGGAGCTCTGTGTTCCGCGTGCAAGAGAGGCCTCTGCTTCCGATTTCTCCAGTTTCCTCCAAATCTGGTTTCTCAGGGGAGATGGGCTGTAAGGTCCACGACTGAGTACCTGTCTACAGTGTCAAAATTCAGCCTCACTTTCTCAAGAATAGCCCTTTAGCAACAACTGAAGTCACTCCTTGCTGCATAATTAGAAGAATCTGCTTTGAAACCCAGATATCCTAGGGAAGACTTCAGATGTATCATGATTTCAAAGACGATTAACACACGAGGTGGAAGGAGGGATTTTTCTTTTACTGTGTTTGGCACCTCGGCGCAGTTAAGGATTTTGGGAGGAGTCTGATGATCCCCTTGATTGCCTTTGGGGCAGACGCCATCGCTGAAGCAACTGGAGCTTTTGCACGGTGAGCGCATGAGCAGATGTCCAAGAAAGCAGTTTTGCAGACCTCACTCCAAGCAGTTTCCTCTTCTCCCCACGATACTTCCACTCAGGATATGGAATTATCATTGCATTTGTATTACTTTTCTGTTGCAATTTCTCTCTACTTTCTTAAATCACCCGAGGATGCTTGACCTCGGTGTAGACTGCCTAAACGGGGGGTGTTCCGTATACTGTTCATTCATCTGCTTWCCCTTGGTTTTATTGTTCCCCTTTTGGGGACGGATCAGGTTTGAATTTGTCATTTCTGGCCAGGGAGGACTGTATCTGTTTATTTGAAGGGCTGGAGGTGGGTGGAAGGGCCTGTGCTCTCATCTGAGTCTCAGTACTTTTCTCTCCTAATTAAAAATCAAGCCAGCTAAAGGAAAAAGTGGAAAGTTTCCTCCCTTTGAGTCTCCCCTGTCCCTTGTGCCTTCTTACTCTTGATGAAAAATGGTCCTCCTGGAGACAGGAACAACGGGCAAGTTCAGGACACTGAGTGGAAACCTAAAAAAATATACTTTGTGCTGGTTTCAATTGGAAATGCTCATTTAAACTTGTGCCTGCTGAAGCATTGCAAGCCTTCCCCTGCCAACCTTGTGAATGCTTCTATTTCTGTTGCTTCATCTCCAAAGTAACCAGATCTCCAAGCCCCAGCCTAGACTCTTATTTTTTTTGTTGGACAACATAGCAGAGCTCTGATCRACTCTTTTCTAGCCTTATTGGCCTAGGTCTGTGGTTTTCCTGAGCCCAAAACATCCTTTTGAATTTTCTTCATCGTTTACAGATTCAGGGACCAAAGGAAAGTGCTGAACTTCAGCTCGTCCATGGAAGGTGGATGCTGTTGTCTGGCCACAATAGCAGAATGGTTTGAACCCCTAGGTGATTCTGTTGTTTTCTGGGGSATTGTTTTTGCTCCAAGTTCCTTTTGGGCCCAAACACCACGTGACTGTGACTCTGGTCTCTGGGAGTCACCTTGATCCTTGCCCATGGGTGCTGCTGGCGCTGCCTGGGCTGAGTGGCCTTATCCTGTGATCTGCCTTGAGGCTCTGGAAACGGGTGCTTTTCTTCCTAATCTCTCTCACTGATAAGCTGGTAGATAAGTGTGTGACTGTCAATAAAAATCCCATTTTAAATAACCTGGAGTAGGTCACCTAAATTAGCCATGTCTGGCCCGGCTGTGTGCTGTGTCCCAGCCTCACTGGTAGATTCATGACTACTTATTGCTTGTATTTTTAGTAATAATAATAGTAAAAAGGTAGAAGCCTTTATATGGGTTTGAAGGTATTTGAGTTTCTCAGGAGCATATGGTCAAGAGGGCTCTGATTCCTGTTTTCTAGCCCTGTTTGGGGGATTAGAAGAGAGAGCCTTGATCTCCACTGGGGGAATAGGTGTTTCTGCCTGTTGACCTCATTTCAAACAACTGTTGTCGCTATGAAGGCAGCTGAGTGACTTGGAAGACTCCCTGGGAGACTTGGATTGCCCTGTGGTCCCAGGCAGTGAATCTCCTGTCCAACAGCATTGCCTGGGATATATGTGCTTAGAGTAACTACTCCTTCTCATACTTGTAGTTTGTCAGATCCATTGATCAAAACATGTGGCCTGGCATCCTTTGGCATTTTACYTGCTGTGTACAAGCACCCCGAGAAGCCACTGTGGAGGGTGGAAACCCTCTCAACCTCATCACCACCGGCATCCCTCTGCTTCATGGAAGGCTTACTGATCCCACAAGGCAATTCTGTTTTCAAAGTCTTTCCAAGTCCAGTTCTTGCCTGCTCTGCTCACGGGACTGGCAATCAGACCAAGGCAGCATGGCTTTTTTTTTTCCCTTACACCTCAGTTTGAACTGCACATTTTGTTTCCTAGATGCTATGAAGGATTAAAATGGCCATTGGTGGCCTCTTGCAGGAGCTTTCTACTTGCTCCTTCAACGGTGAGCTCAGTAGCACCTGGGCCAGTTGGAATAAATCCAAAMCAAAGATAAAATAGTAAAATAGAACTGTGTTTAATAAATACTGTTACATAAAGGTAAGAAGAATATTGGACTCTTTATCCCCGCTTGGATGAAGCGGACGCAGAGACTTGCAGTCCAAAGAGGTTSGTGTTGAAAGCTGTGACCCTGGTGACCTGGCTGATGGCAAAGAGCAAGTGATGCTTCAAACAAGCTCTTCCTTCAGCTCAGGAACATGAATTAACCAAATACTGAACATCAGGTATTTTTGCAAGAGGGACCGTCTATGCGTGATAAAATATCAAATACTTTCTCCTCACCTTTTTTGCTTCTTTAGATACTAGTGATTTTGTAACAATGCAAAACTTGTGCTTTCAAATATTTGTCTATTCCATGACAGTTATTTTGCTCTGCTAATAACTATTTTTTAACAAAATTGTCATTTATAATTCCAGGGGGTTTGGGTGCATCCCAGTTGTAAGGAGGCTTTTGTTTTTAGCTTCATGTGTCAAGAAAGCATTCAGAGTCCTCTTTGTGGAACACTCTTTATGTTGTGGCACTTACCCGACAGCTTAATTTTGAGATTAAATATATTACTTTGTACTTGATGTAAATGTAGCATGCTGTTTGTGTCCTCCTTTGAAAACTATCAGATGGCCTTTGGAAGAGAAAAGGCTTTCTTTCTTTTAAAATCTTTTTAATAAACTGTTCTGTATAGGACATTTCCTGCTTGCCTCCAAGGTAGCTGGATGAATTTAGCAGTACAATCTCAATATTGCTTTTCCTTTGATAGTACATTTTTGAATGTTTTAAGTTATCTTCCCTTCCCAGACTGTCTAGGGAGCACGTGGATCTAAGGTGGTGCAAATTGTGCAGCAGGATCCAACCTTCCCTCTCCCGTTGTCCACGTGGCGTAGCCGGCACTTTGTATGGGCCAGAAGCAGAAGGGCTTTCAGATCAATGCCACCAGTCTTGGTGTGGATGTACTCTGAGGAAGGGCACCAAGCTGTCCTGCAGGGCTGGAATTTCCATGTKTGGTTATATTGAACGGGAGGAAGACTTTATGGGAAGTAACCTCTGTCTTGCTGTGCTTCATCATGTGTTCTTCTGCTTAGAGTATCTTCTGCTTGCCTGAGGAAAATATTGCTTTTTCTTAGGAAATAACTTGTGACTTTTTTTTTTGATAACCTGGTAGAAGATGAAAATAATCTGTGATTTATTAAATAGTTTATTGTTTCTCTGCTTTGGAATTTGATCTTTTTGAGGAGGGTCTCCACCTTGCCCCCTTGTGTCTCCAGGCATTTGTTGTTACTTGGGCTTGGGGGAATGAAAGGGAACATTGATTTCTTCCATGAGTTGGGTAAGGCAGGATTCTTTTGCCTAGCATGCTACCTATTTTGTGAATAATTTCTTTGAAGGTTACTYCTTCTCACTGTTTGCTGGATTCAGAAAATACTTAAGCATCTGTTTAGGGCTGAAAAAAAAAGTCATTGGTACTCTAGTATCGAGAGTATTGATGCTTTCATATTTGTTTTTGCCTTTAACTTACATTTTAGGGGCTCGCTAGTGACTCATTTAAGTTATTTTTTGATACTAGACTCTGAGGTGGGAGGGACACGTTAGGATACGGCAAGGCAACATCWTCTTCCTTCATATGAGCCTTAACTCTAGTAGTGGGCAACTGCCTTTTTTGGATGTGGATGCAATTTTTGCTGCTTGGGGCTAARATTTCCTCTATTGCAGAAAACATTACGCTCTTTTGGGGAAGTGATTTCATTTGCAGSCTGAGAATGGGAAGGTGAAACGAGTGGAGGCGGCAAAGAGGAAGGCGAAACCCCCGTGCACTTTCCAGTTGAGAGTTGCCTTGGGTCATCAAGGAGCCCTGGGGATGTGAAGGGTTTCRGAAGAACCCGAGTGGACTGTGTTCCGCTCCTGGTGGGTTGTTTGTTGGAAGTAAAGAGTTACAGCGCAGGAAACGGCTTRGTTACAGCAGAATAAACTACCCTTGGGTAGGGTTTGCTGAAGAGCAGCCGTGGCGGTGAGCTGCCAAGGCAGATGCCAGCAACTGCGGTGACGGACACGGAGGGAGTTYCAGCTGGTGGCAAAGCCTGTGGGAATTGAGCAGGCGAGACGGAGAAGATTAGGAAGTCCGTGATGTCGAGGGGCCACGCTGAAATAACTCGATTCCTCGTCGGATGCTGGGGAGAAGTTGAATTGTATTGGGGCTTAAAGAATGCGAGACAAATGGAGCAGAAATGTCTTCTGCAGAGCTAGTTATTTAACCGCTGATTCGGGAGGAGAAATGTTGAAAATGTTTAAAAAGTTGGCTCAAGACTAGTGAGAGTTGTTTTTATGGCTTATTAAATCCTGAGGAGGCATTTTCACAGTGTATCCTATCAATAGGAATGCTCCAAATGCCTTTTTGGTGGTGGGAAGAGAAAGGTTTTATCTGTTGATGGGTCTTCGGGAGGAGGTAGATAATGTTTTTTGTGAAATGTAATAAAATTCATTTGGGGATGTTGGAATGTTTTATCTGAATATGGTTGTTTGCTGGAAAGATTTTTCCAGGAGAAGGGTTTAAAATCAACCTTTTTTTCACTGTCCATCTTGGTCCATATTCCTCTGTAAAATGAGGTAAYGGAGAACACCTATAATAAAAATTACAATATCAGTCTATATATCTGTAGCACTATTGCGCTTAAATTTGACTTTGCACCAGCACCATTAAGTTCTACCAGATAAAATCCAGGCTCTTAAGCCTTAAGCCTGCAACGCTGGTGTTGCTCTTCACCAYGAGGGCTGGCAACTTGTTCTGATGAGGACCAGCCCAGGCCTTGATGGACTCCAGGACAAGCCTGACCGAGCGACTAGTGTTTGTCCCAGCTCATCCGCGAAGCTGGCTGAGCTTCCTGGAGAAGGAAGCCCAAATACTGAGGGCYTGGGGACTGGAATACGGGTGATGAGTTCTGGAACAGACCAGGTTCCTTTCAAAAGCTGCATTTGCAGCGCCGCAGCAGGCAGGGTTCTCCTAGCCCCGATGTCTGCAGGGCTGTGTTAGAGGGCAGGAATCATGGTTATTCCCTCGGGCTTTGTCCTCTGAAGCTCACATGGGATAGAAGGATCTTGACCGTAACACCTGGGTAATTCCAGACCTCTGGAAAAGATGTTACTTTGCTGATTCTTTTCTTTCTATATCTGTTTGGAGGCTGCTGAGGCGCCTCTGAACTCCTCAGTTTGAACTCTAKGAGTTGGAAGGTACCTCTGCTCTCTGCTTTACAGCTGGCTCTGCTGGCTTTACACCGATTAACAGATGCAGTAAGTTGTTTTCTTTCTTTCCTTGTAAACACTGCTAGCCCCCCTCCCCAAGTYGTATATGTTAAATTTCTGGCTGGAAAAAAATTACAGTGTAAAAATAGCATACTGGTGCATGCTGCTTGAAATAATAGGAAGGTGTTGTATCCATTTACCGTTGATACAGCAAGTATTTTCTGAACTGTCCTTGCATGCACAGTACAAATGTCCTGCTTTTCCCCTGCCCTGTGCATGCAGATAAAGGAAGAGGATGTCAGGAAAACTGCTGTGATTTGAAATATATATAAAATATATATTAATATATATAATAATATATATAATAATATATTATATATAATATATATTAATATATATAAAAATATATATTAATTTCCCCCTGCACTGCATTTTCCTCTCCTAAGTCGCTGCTAGTGGCAGCAGCTCTTCTTGTGGTTGTCTTTGACATTTGAGCCTGTTTTCCGAAGCGAAGGTTTCCTTTCAAGTGTTGCACACCTCAACCCTGCTTTTCCCCCTTCCCAGCCAGGATTTTTCTCCCAAGCGTGTCCAGAAACCCTCTTCCCTGTGACCCCTTCAGCTGTGCTCGTACAAAGGGGCCGCTTGCCAGGCTGCGGGTCCCTGCCTGCCGCACGGTGCTCGGTGACGGTGGCCGGTGACGGACGGGGCTGCCGCTCGTGCCCCTGCTCCGGGATGCCGGCTGGGCCAGCTGCGCCTTAGGAAGGCCCTCAGCAAGTGGCAGATGGCAATCAGAAATCATTTCAGAAGCCCGAACCATCTCGTGAATTTGCTGTGCGGCTCTTTGGACGCGCTTGGSGTTTGGGCCTCCCTGGTATGCGTGTCAAGGAGGTCCTCTGCGGTATGCRGTTGTTTCCCTGGCTCCTTTCCGGGCTCGCGTTATCCTGCGCKTGACAGTGAGCTGTGCGTTGGGGATATGGATTCCAGATTGCTCCAGAGAGGTTTCCAGAKGCCCAGCCGGGTGCTCTACACCTGGAAGGAACAAACCCAGCAAGGCAGCACATTGCACTCGAGGGGGGAAGAAACGCTCATGGTCTTCACTGGCTCATSTGGCAACGGCGTCCGAGCACTGAGCATGTTTCTGGGTTGAAATCTTTCCACCCTATCTGGGAATACCTGCCACAACAGGTGGTGTTTGGTGGGTACTTTATATCCCCTGGTGCAACTTGTCTAGAAAAGCCGATATTCCGGCCCTTCACACGAACGGGATTGCTGTGTCCGTGTGGAAGGTGTGTATGGATGACAGTGCAGAAGCCTGGAATGAATCTTTTTCTTAATTATTATTTTTTTAAGGGGAGGAAGAAAAAGAGTTGTGTCCTAGCAAATATTTTGTGCTAGATGTGAAAAATGGACCCTCTAGTATCAGAGCATTTAGGTGATAGCTGATTTTTTTTCTTTAATTGTGGAAAAATGGCTACAGATTTAAGAAACTGTATAGAACTTGGAAAGGACACAGATTTTGCAGGAATATAAACCCTATTATCAATTTGGGTGTGAAATAAACAGATTATTGAAGCTTTCTGTATGTAGRGCTTATATATTTGAATGGCCATGACCCCAAATGGGCAACCATGTCTTGCTGCTAGCCATCAGTGGTGACCACTATAGGGTTATTTTATTGGCTATGTGTGTGTTGCAGATGGATTTTGAATTGATGATGTGGAATATCTGTCTCCTTCATGGCAAGGGCACTTATATGATAGCCTAAAATGCCCCATCTGAAGCTGCTAGACTGGAAAGCACGGCAATATGCACGTCTGTGCAACTCAGGGTATTGCCAGGCCTTGGGTGGCTCCTGCTTCYCTACTCTCACCCTTTCATTTTAATAAGGAAGAGAGAGCCCTTGCTCTATACCTGCAAATCGGAGGTAGATCAAGGAATTTTTCAGTAATATTTCCCATTATCTGGCATGTCCTTTGTTAGAGAAGGGATATCCTTGAAAAGAGTGTGCTGGGTTAGAAGTTTAGGCTTCTGGGTTATTTTGTCGCCACTTCTGGAATGTCACTTCTGGGTTTACCTCATTTGTTTTTGTAATGGGGAATGTTTTGAATAATTTTCTTTGCTTTGTTTTTCTGCCTTAACTTTTTTCCCTTTAATCTTCAGATAACCCCTGCTACCAACCTGCTTGGGCTGGTTTTTCASTGAAACCAAAGGGGCCTCTCTCTGCCATCCAGACAGGAGCGGACTTGAGCTCTGCTTTTTTCTCCTGCTCCTCTCTGGTGACGTCTGTCGAGGTGTTTGCCGGGGTTTATTTGGTTTCTGTTCAGTAGCTCCAGGAAACAGTTTGACGCTCGGCGTTTGCTTCGGGGCGGTTCCAGGAGGGCCGTGGCTCAGCGCGTTGGTTTCCAGGGCTTCGGTTACATACGTCGGGTGGCTGCGTGGTTGCTCCAGCATCAGGTTTTCCCCACGGCTGAGTTCCTACTTGTGGTGGTGGATGTTGCGGCTCTTGGGTGCTCTTCCAATACAACCATTGAGGGGCTGTGGGTGGTGTTGGTRGCTCTGTGCACCCAGCTTGGGTTGGGCCACGACCTCCATGGCAGCGTGCGAGTGGTTCCCTCACTTGGTAGCTGCCKTTCAGGATGAGCTTACAAGAAACGCAGGCAGCAGCCCTGCTAGGAGGGCGGCCATGGCAAGAGAGGGCTTGTGGCCGTCTCGCCGCCGCAGGGGCTCTCCATGGGGTTACAGGGGGAAAGTGGCCCCTAGYGAGGCCAAGAGCCAGCACAGAGGCGTCCCGAGGGGACTTTGCTGCCAGGGAAAGGAGTCGGGAGCAGCCTGCGTGAGGCTCCCATGCCCAAGAGCACTCCCTCCACCCCGCTTTGAGGAGCTTTGAGGTCCTCACGGCGGAGACGACTTTGGARCAGCAAGTGAGGTCAGGATGGGAAGGCGGCACACCTATAGCCCAAATGTTTTCTCAAAGAGATAGATTAGCAATTCCTTGTGTCCAGCCTGTTGGAAGCCACAAGCACCCCGGCCACTTGTGGTGTGGGGCGCAGGTCTGCACTGAACTCCCTCCATGTGAGCTCATCCAGTTGCCCAGATGTTCTACCAAAGTGGTTCAGGAGGTACCAGTGGCTTGTGCTTCTCTCTAGCATCGTACCTTCATACTGGTACCATATCTCCTCCAGGGAAATCCTTTGAATTCTGACAGATGAGAATAGCTGGTTAATTTTTATTCTTTTATTATTTTTTTAAGRCATTATCGAATAGTCAAGATTGGAAGCGTGTTGAAAATGAGGCATTGCTCAAGCAAATAATGGCCTCGAGTCAAGAATTTTTCGCTGCTGCTTAGTGACCCTGCATGTACGGAAAATAAACCCTTCCGGCCTTGGAAACGGCGTGGCTTCTAAAAACTAGTTTTCAAGCACAGAGTTACTCTGACAGTTCTGTATGGAGTRGAGAGAATTCCTTGCTTGCGGGCTGTCCACTGCCAACTTAAATATTTTTGATAATCCGGTAGTGCTTTTTGGAGTTCAAAACTCTAAGTGATATCAGTAATGCATTTATATGGTAGCATGTATGAAATACAGATGAATTGTGTAAGTCAATTTAATAAATATGCCCCAAAGCCAAATTTTGCCACGTAAAATGTCGATTCCGTCTGAGTTTTGATATTTGCATTTCTCTATTTTTTTTTTTTTTTTATTATGCACAGAGTGCAGCTCTGTTTTCTTATTTTCAGTCCATCTGTTGGTTATTTTGGAGCCAGGTGGAGGTTYCTGCATGTGTGAATGCATCATGTAGTAAAATAAGTGACTTGYAATGAAAATAGTGCAGCTCCAGCATCGTCAGTGGTGAGAATACAACGTGGCTGCTCTGTAATCAGACTCTGAGATGGAAGATGCGTCCCTTAAATGATGTTTAAATGCAACGATGATTAAATTTAACCAAAATACAGTGAAGATTGGGCTAAGATGAACGTTGAGTCCTGCCTCAAGGTGATTATAACATGCCAGAATCCACATGTGATTTGTTTTTAGCTCTTAAGTATTTGTTTCATTAACGGTTCGGCGGTCTTGTAAATGTGATTTTTGCTGTGTTTGTAAGGGATACGTTTCTAAGGGTGTTTGCAGCACCTTTCTGTTCAGCATTGACATGCCTGCTTGGATTTTTGTTCCCTGTTTCTCTTGACTATACTGTTTTTGGATAGCAGGGTTCTACCCACGTGATAGGTGAGGGTCTGGTGCCAGTTTGGGTTTCTGTTTCGGAAACCCCGACCTGATCAGGCCTTCCAGAAGAGCGCTCATAGCGCAACAACCCCTCTCCTAAATTTCAACTGTAGCATCATTTATGGTTAGACCATGAACTTTTGCATTAAATAACTACCAGGAGAGGAGTTAAACGTGACTTAGAGGAGTTAAACGTGACTTCCAGACATTAGGAAACAGGGAAGATAAAGGTGCTTTTGCCAAAGTGCCGAGTTACTCTTGCATATAGAGATGGGCAGATGGGGTTGAGCAGGTGAGCTTGGGCACGCTTGTCTGCGGCTCTCCAGCTGCCCCTCTTTTTATTGGCATTTTCCCCATAGCAGAGGCAAAAAATAAGCAACGTGTGGCTGCTTGTCAGCTGCCGTGGCTGGGGTATTAGCACAAGCCGGCCCGCGCCCTGGGACAGCTGAGGCACACACACACGTCCCATTCTGCAGCTTCTGTCGCTGGTGGCTTCTGGCCAAAAAGCCAAGACGGCAGCTGGAGGCCTTGGGGCCTCGCACGACTTTAGTTGCCGGGTCAGAAATCAAATTTCTAATGACCTATTTATTTATTTATTTATTTATTATTTATTTATTTAGTCTTTCTTTCTTTCTTTCTTGGCAATGAGTATCCAGCGCTTTTGATTCCCCTTTTTCCAGGTGAATCAGTGGGGCGCAGAAAGAATCAACTTAGAGGTGCTGCCTCTTTGTTGAGTGCCCACCAAAAGGGTGTTATTTTGATTCTTCAATGCTGCTGCTGCTGCTTTTCGTATGTCTCAAGTGCAGCACGTACGCTTTGAGAATTTCGGTGCTTCCAAGAAGTTGAGATCTGGTGACTCAAGTTGGGAGCTTGAGAAAGAGGAACTGGCAGTGACCACAGATGAAAGACTCTATTTATACCCCCTCCATGCCCTTGCTTCCAGCATCACGTAGAAAGTCTGTGATGGAAGAGGAGAAGAAATTCACTTCTGTTCAGTTCTCCTCATCACAAGACCATGAGAGATCTTCTCGTAGCGCTTTTTTTTCCCCTGTATTTACTGTGTGCCTTCACAAAGCAGGAATCCTACAGGAATCACTCTTAAACATGTGATTCCACTGAAGTGCTTTGACCTTAAGGGGAAGAATAAGTGGTGGCAATATTGATGTCTTCATTCCTTTGTTCACAAGACCTGCCTTTGCAGAGGCTTCTGAGAGCACTTGGTTTGGCAATCTGCTAACATTTTATGGTSGTATTTTTGTTCTTTTGCAGTTGGCCTTGAGTACAAGACCTTGTACAAGCTGATAGACTTCCCCATGGGTTATCAGCAAGAGTATGACCAACATGTACTTCTTTGAGCTACTAGGAGAAAAACCATTCAGTGGTGTTTTCTTGTACATCAGAGGACTGTTGAAATCTCAAGACAYGGCTTTAATTTCAGGTTATGGAAGGGAGTATCATGTGGTAACATGTCTKCCCCAAGCCTTCCCAGCTTTGGAGCAGATTTGCATGAAAAGTCCTTGCTTTTGTACCAGTTTCACTGGTTATRTTGCTGCAGAAAGAAGCAGCGTGTATGAGAAGCGAAGGGCAGCAGCTTTTGCTAGACGCTGCCGCGGTTGAGGCACGTCATCTGAGGTTGGGTCACATGCTTTTGGTCACGCTCGRCCTCAAGTGTCATCTCTGGGGGAGAAGTTTGTACATCAGAAGACTTGAAATTGTGCTTGAGGTGAACTGAAGTAGCTGTTCTTGCTAATTTTTAGTTACTCTTTCTGGTAGTGTGTGCTTAGAGTCTACTGGAAAGCTTTGGCCTGCGCTCTGGAGCATGGCAGCTATTTCATGGACAGTTTTTGGAGTACTTGGACTCTTATGAGGTTGTGAAGACCTCTTGYGTGGTGAGTTATTTTATTTTGAAGCTGTGTCTTTTGAGAGCTTTGCCTGCAAATGGGCCACACGATATCTCCATAGACTTTTTACCCAGGAAGAAGTCAAAGATGAGAGAGTGGGTTGGTGCTAAGATGTGCCTTGGTTGCAAACTCGGTGTCAGGGTAAAAAGAACCCATCTAGGGAAGAAGAGAGACCGGACACCTGCATAGCAAGATGTATTCGACAGTGCTAGAAAAGCTTCCAAATGACAAGCTAATGGTTTAGATCGAAGAGATAGAAGTTGATAGAGTTGTATCAAGTGATGAACAAAATGGACAAATGGGGAAAATAAGCCGGGTATTGCTTTCTGCTCTCTCAGCTTTCAACCCAATGCAGAAGCCATGAGCTTAGTAACARCTTGCAGAATGTTTGCAACCTATTTTAGGTTATTTTTAGCTCTTTAAGTCKTTGGGAGCTATTTACATAGCTTTAGCTGTGTATTCACAACATCTTAGTTGAAATCCTGGGAATCTTGCTCGGAGGCTGGGTATACTTTTCTGACAGTGTGGGATTACTGATGCTTGAGGAATATTTTACCCCCACAGGACCTRCCAGATGTGGTTGCAATCCTGTCTTTGAGTCTTGGCAAGAAAAGCCCAACCCCCCCTTCCCAAACTCATGAATCTCCCTTGGATTGCAGACCTTAGGAGGGCTTATGTAGAGAAGTATTTGTTTGGATTTGCAACATCTCAGGAAGCAGAAGGATGCCAGGTTTGCTAGATTGCCCTGAGTTAGCATCGAACTCCAGGCCAGCTTCGATGCGAAAGGGCTGTTAGGTTTGAGAGGCTGCAGGAATTCTTGTTGGAAATATTGGTGACAAATTGAAAAACTGAGGGAAGGAAAGAAAAYGCCACAGGAGTAAAACGTGCCCTGAGGACGTCACTGTCACTGCCCTCCYGTCCTGGCTGCCGGGCTTCAGGGGGCTGCGTTTCGCTTCCGAGTTTGCAGCTGGGTTTTTCCATTGCTCAGCTTGCAGCAGGGATCTCTGACGCCGCTGAATGTTCCTGGACGTGTCTCAATTCTCCCTTTCCTGCTTTCGTTTTCTCTTCTAATTTTGCTCTTCTTACTGCGCTGGAGTCTTGCTTAGCTGCTCTGGAATTTTGACAGGTCTGAATAAACTACTCTTAAATATACCTAGAATAGCTTTATTTCGTACACATAGCATCCCAGCATGCTGTTTTTCCCTCTCCAGATTTCTTCAAGAAGCACATTTGCATCGTGATGTTAAAAGGCTCACAATTTTCTTCTCGTGTGGGCTTTTAATTCTTTTGGATCCAGCCCTTTCTTTGCAGCTTTTGCATGCAATTTCCCTGCAATACAGATAAGGTCCCATATACTCCTCCTTTCTTGCCTCTCGCCAGTCCATGGTAGGTAAACACTGCTGGTTTTAGATAGCGCTGTGTCACACGCTCCCTCTTTGAGGCTCTTTGAGGCATTCCCCAGTCGATAATGAAGCCACGCTCTGACCTTTCTTTCCCATTAGCAAATAACAGGGAGAAAATGTAGCTCAGAAGAGAGGGTTAATGAAAAAAGGGGGGAATGAGCATAATATAAATGATCAAATTAATTAGTTTGTAAAGACGGATTATAAGCATATGCTGCAGGGTTGAAGCTCTGCCCTTTTTTTATGTGTGTTGTTAATAAAGTAAATTCTCTGTGCTTGTTTTTCAACCCCTAATGCAAGGAGAAGTCAGGCTCTGAATGGGTTTTCTCTCTTTCTGGTACCTAGTGGTTATTTTACAGCTTCAGCTGTCGCAGATGTTTCTGATGCCTGTCATGCAGTAAGGGCGGTACTGTGGTATTCTGTTGGTGCTGGTGGAAATTTGTGTAGGTTTTATGGCACTAAATTCACATTGAAGAGCGAAATACGTTTAAATTGGCCTGTTTCTGTATCAGGTTTTTAAGTTCAAGAAGTTTGCCATGTATCCTGTATGTTTTGATGCACTAGTGGACAGATAAATCCAGTTTATCCTGGACAACAGTAGCTGTTAACGGTTAGCAGAGGATTAGGAATTGGGGAAAAAAGTCTGTGTGCTATGGACTGTTATGGGAAAGCAAARTGAACTTTGCTTCCAGAGGTTCCCCTTTAGCAGCCTCAACACTGATTTTTTTTTTTTCCTTTTTCCCTGAGTTATCCAATATTTGGCAAACCCTGTTACTGATTGCAAGCTTTAGCTGTCAAAAAAATATTTATGATGGGTCTCGTGCTTTCAACAGGCAGCTTATTCTGGCCTTRGGCTGTGTGTTGCTTATACTGTCCCTGCAAAGGGGAATATCTGGGTTCTTGGGTTTTCAGAGTTTGCATGCTTAGCGTRTGCACAAAAACTATTTGCTCATCATTAGTTTCAGCATGTTCCTTCACTGTGCTAATGGTCGAGTTACGATGTGTGTAAGGGCCACTGAGTTCTTGGTAAATATTTAATCTACTTGGTTATATAGAAGGATGTAAGTTTTAATTTGTTTTATGGCGTTTCGTTACAGATCACGCTTTTCATGTCACAAGTAAATTATGGCAGCGGGCTTGAGCAAAATCAGCTAGATTTGAAACTAAGTTTCTGTTCACACGTAGAAAATGCATAAAAATATATAGAAAATAYAGGATGGAAAGCATTTCGGTTAAAAACAGTATAAATTCTCAACAGCTTGCAAGTCCTTCCTTAAGCATCCATAAATTTTGTGCAAAGCTTTCATGGGAGTTGGCAATTATTTTTGACCTCTGGGTTGTAATGCGTCCTCCAGGTTTCTGTCTCCGGTGGGATCAGCATCCCGTTACTGCTTTCCTCATCCTTGCCAAAGCCAGTGCATTAGTGTAAGAGTCGAAGGATAGCTTGGTGGTAAAGGCAGGTAAGCTTAAGTTTTGGTGCTTTTTCGATAGACACACAAATACACTATTGCAGTAAGATATTGGATTTTTTCTCTCTCTCTTTTAGCTTGTATAAATGACTTACCTACATAGATATAATTTTAGTAGACTCTCTTCTACATGGAAACACCAGCAATGCTAAATGTCTTTAAAGCAGGTAATACAGAGCAGGTGTTTATGGGTTACAGAGCACTTTGTGTGGCCTTTTCCATGTCTCCCTTTAAAGTTTTTCATGCAGAAGCCAAATTGTTGTTCAGGCTGCATGGAAGCCGTAATGGCAGCCTCCTTGAGCAGTGGCTCTGTATACTGAACCTCCCTGCTGACCTACCCAAATTACAGTGTGTTCTTTGAAAATTCACCCTCTGCAAGAGGGGCCTTTGATGTTCGAGCAAAGCCAGGCTCGTGTGCATCCGCGGCTGGGAGACCACAAGCAATTATCTTCATTAATGTTCCTTTGACCTACCATAGCACTCCGAGATTATATTTAGCRTTATTAAAAGGAAATCATGCGTCACTTCTGTGATTTACGGGACTCAAATGAGCAACCCTTCACTTTCTCRCCTCGCTAGATGTTTTAACGGTTGGTGGCGTTCAGGTAGCCCTAGGAACCTGCCTCTTTGAGGTTCCCTTCCAAAGTCACGGGTGTTTTAGCTCTGCGTACGTTGTGCTTGGCTGTCTCTTCCGTCGGGACACAAGTTGGTTGGGTAGGAAAGGTGCAGTTCTTCATTACGCTACAAAGTCCGGGCAGGATAAGCATCCGTATAGAGGCAAACGGGCACTTGCTGGCAGACACGGCAGTGCGGTAGATCTGATGGTAACTTTACAGGTTATTTATCCAGCTCGGAAGCTCTTGCAAGGAGAGAGGAGGTGGAAGGGCAGGTAGGTCTGCTCAAGCGAGCCAGCTTGTGCTGTTTGTAGTTCTCATGTGAGTCAGCAGTCTCTGATATCAAATAAAAATAGCAAACCATCTCGTCCTGAGCTTTGAAGTCAAGTCTTAGCGAAGACTTATCTCGCTGCAGTTAAGTGTTTTTTCTCTCCTTGAGAAAGGCTGAAACGATGATAGTGCTCGGAGAGCTAAACAAAGCAAACCCAACCGGCACTTAACTGACATCATCCCTGCCGCATCTGTGCGTGTCCTAAATCCGCAGGAAAGCAGCTGGAGCTTTTCCCAGCTCATAATATATGTCCTGCTACCAAGCGATGCGCAGTGAAGCCGTGCCAGATGTGTTCCGCTGTGACACAGTAATTTTTCTGCTTCAAATGGCCTGTGGTACGGGATAATGCATTTAATGAAATATCGAGCGAGAAGCAATGCAGTATAAAGCAAGGCCTCTTCATCTGAAGAGCTCAGGAATGTTTGTAATAAATGATGCAAGTGTCCAAATCCCAGCTGTATGGAGATGGTGATGAGGGAGAAGCGTGAGCACAGGATGAGAGCGTAAAACGTTGCCTCCAAACGCTCCTCGTGATCCCAAAGCTCAGGAGCTCCSTAAAGCCCATGGTGGTCTAGACCTTGTGCTTTTGACTGCTCCTGAGTGTCTTGCTGCTGTTCAGCAACTATCCTTGGTCATGCCCAGATGTCCTTCCCGAGGGACAGCGCTTGACTTGGAGCTCATTGGGTTACGCATTAAGTCAAGATGTGCCTCACGTAACGCACTTACCTCCGTTGAATTTCCCCTGCTGCTTTATTGCCCGTCTTAAGGGTGCTTAGGGTTCTATGCATTTGTTCATAGTTTTCTTTAGGAATAGGTGGGAAGGCTTTTAGGAAACTGTGAGAGCTTGCTCCTTACAATTTATCGGAGCTGCAGAGCTGAGAACCACTAATCTGTCAACCCCTTTTGCTTGGGAGGGCGGTTAGGGTGTCTTGTTTTGGTAGTTACTTAGTTTGAGCAATTGCTCACACGTGAAATATTTTTCACCCTGGTGGTTTGCTTTTTGTGCTCTTTGGACAGTATGTGATGATTAAAAAGTGATATTGCATGACCGTGTGGGCCGTAACGCTTCACATCTGGTATCAAATAT
Organism: Eudromia elegans; assembly: GCA_003342815.1. Classification (NCBI taxonomy): domain Eukaryota; kingdom Metazoa; phylum Chordata; class Aves; order Tinamiformes; family Tinamidae; genus Eudromia; species Eudromia elegans. Next base: position 6,288,085 of record PTEX01000021.1, on the reverse strand, counting down.
GAACTTCTCCGAGAAGGTTGACGTGCTRTGTGGAAAACCATGGCTATTTAGATCCTGACTGGCTGAAAATCCCCTRTAGAGAAGGGGAAGAGGATTGTATGTCCTGGAACTTGCCATGGCGCAGGGTGTCTGGGTCAGGGAACAGCTCTGYGGTAAAGATGACCGTTTCATCTTGGTGGGAAACATCTAAATATTTTGGGGTATCACATACCATACGTACGTGTTAACTGGAGTATTTTTTTCAAGGTGCGTTTCRGAGCAGTGGTAAGAGTAGGTAAGGCGCTCCCACGCGAGCTCCGTATCTTGAGAGTGCTGGAGCGCAGCMCTGGGCACATCACTGAGGGCCTGCATGGAAGCTCTGCTGCCCTTCACGGTGGCCAAGACCTTGGAGCTCCTTGCAGCTGGACCATCAAATTACTTTTTATTACTGTTTCCTAAAATCAAGATGAGGCAAGTAACTAAGTAACTGTTTTCAAGAGTCATTCTAAATTTTGCTCAGGAAGGTCTTTGTAGTGTCAAGGCAGGTGTTTTTTGTTGGGTTGGAGTAGGCCTGAGAGCTGATCCTCCTAAGTTTTCCACTTGTGCATTTTAGAAAACTGTTCAAAACTTGCCAAGGTTTAGTGTGGTCTCGCACAGTCTGTAAATAGTCAATTTATGTGACTGGGTAAATCGATCTTTGGAAAATTGAGGGTTGGTTCTCAGACATGATTTGAATGATACTTGCCCTGAATTTGCCTGGWGGGAGTTTTTGTGAGAGTCTGAGCACGAGCAACTCCTAACTAAGTTACTGAGTAGTTTTAATTGGTCCTAGAGACTAGAGCAACCTTTAGATATGGGAAGAATGCCGTGGTTGCGTCAGTGTGCTACCTGCTGTGCTGTCCGCAGGAGACTCCTCTTCCTGCTGACTTTATCTTTGGTAGGATACAGCAATCCCAAACCAGAGAGGGAGTCTCTCTATTTCTGATGCCTGAGACTCAAGGGGAAAACTACTGAAAGCTTGAGGTCGCCTCGTAGGTAGTTAGGTCCATGAAGAGCTGGACCTGAAGCCATTGGCGTTTGCACGCTAAGTGTTTTCTGAGTGACAGGCGTTTTTCTTCGCGTCTGTATGTTARGCTCTGCTCTCTTTTCAAATGTCAGCTTGGAACGATGAGTTACTGTCTTGAGGTCTTGCGTGGTGCCATTTAGGCTGCCTCTCCATATCGCTTTTCACTGCATGCACCCATCTTYTCAGAGATTCCCAACAAGATAAAGGCCTAACCTATATTTATTTTGGTTTTTTTTTCTCTCTTTTCAGTGTTGATAACATGTTGACCTGACCGTCCTGCCTATGCAGCACGGGCACTGATGGGAAAGGATCCAATATGAGTGTGAATGATGTTGGAGGCAGGCGACGCTTTGAGGAGAGCGAGTACACGTTGCACATCTACCCCGGGAGCATCGCCGAAGGGACCATCTATTGCCCCATCGCCGCTAGGAAAACCTCGACGGCRGCCGAGGTGATCGAGTCGCTCATCAACAAGCTGCAGCTAGAGAAGACAAAATGCTACGTCCTCGCGGAAGTGAAAGAGTTTGGAGGGGAGGAATGGATCCTCAACCCTACGGACTGCCCGGTGCAACGCATGATGCTGTGGCCTCGCATGGCCCTCGAGAACCGCATAAGCGGCGAGGACTATCGCTTCCTGCTGCGGGAGAAGAACCTCGACGGCTCGATCCACTACGGCAGCCTGCAGTCGTGGCTGCGCGTGACGGAGGAGCGCCGCAGGATGGTGGAGCGGGGCTTCCTCCCCCAGCCCCCGCAGAAGGACTATGACGACCTGTGCAGCCTGCCGGACTTGAACGAGAAAACGCTCCTGGAGAACCTCAGAAACCGCTTCAAGCAAGAGAAAATTTACACCTATGTAGGCAGCATTCTCATAGTCATTAACCCGTTCAAGTTTCTACCTATTTATAATCCCAARTATGTTAAGATGTACGATAACCATCAGCTGGGAAAGCTGGAGCCTCACATCTACGCCGTGGCGGACGTGGCCTACCACGCCATGCTGCAGCGGAGGCGCAACCAGTGCATCGTGATTTCGGGCGAAAGCGGCTCGGGAAAGACCCAGAGCACTAACTTTCTGATTCACCACCTCACGGCCCTCAGCCAGAAGGGATTTGCTAGCGGAGTAGAGCAGATTATTCTTGGAGCTGGACCAGTGCTTGAGGTAAGATGAACGTGATAGTACTATGGCACGTTTTTTTTTTTAATGGTGTTTTTTAAAAACAAGAAATCCAAGCAGTTGTGGTTTTATTATGAGACTAATCTGAGGTTATCCAGTAAATGCTGATAACAAAGTAGCAGAAGTGTGAACAATAAGAGGGGATTACTACTCTCCCTGAGAATACTGGCTTTTGCAGCACAACTAACGTGCAGCAAATGGCTTTTTGGCAGAGTTACTAGTGCATTTATTTTCAGTCAAGTGTTCTTTACTGCTGGTATGTGTCAGTGACTTTCAGTTTAAGAACGTCATAAAGGTGTGAGAAAAGCTTCCTTGAATGGACAGAAGTCTGTTTTATAAAATCTGCTGAAAGCTGAGTTCCTTGCACAGAGTGCATAGGTGGGGTTACGCTGGGAGAGTGTCTYGGTGCTCAGCATTGCTGAGATGGGAAATGGCTCAGAACTAGTTTTAATAAGTCAAGAGGGTTTTTATTTTTTGAATTTTTTTTTATATATATATATATACACTTCAGGTTTAGCCTGTGTGCTTGGTTGCTTAATGAGAACTTTTGCTGGGGAGATTAGATGAACTGGACCATTAATTTCCAAGATATGAAAATCCAGCTAGGGACATAAGTAGTATTTAATTTGCTCCCAAGTTTATTGCTTAATTCTGTGGAATTGTTTTCCTTAGATTTGTCGGGGCTTTTTGTTAGAGCTTTGCTCTGTAGAGCCTTCCGGCATGCGGCTGTCCATGCATCTTCCTTGGGCGATGGGAGCGTCGGATTTGGAAATGTGACTTCAGCTGTGACACATTTCCCCTTTGGAAGTGGCACACAAAGGGGAGGCTTTCTAAGAAAGGCCAGCTGCTGCTGGCTGTGCAAACACTGCTCCCTCTTGCCCGGAAAGCTCGCGCTTCCCCCATCGCTTCTAAATGAACTCGAGTCTGCCTGTGTGAACCGTGTCTTGTGGCTGGTGACTGGGGACACAGTCAGGCTGCGCAGCAAAAGTCTCACGAGTGGAAACTATTCTCGTTTCTGGCTGTGGTTTGGCACTTTGGCCTTGTCTTGCGAAAGGCTGCAACTGTGCAAACGTATCTGCCTTGTTTGTATCTGTTCCCTCAATGAGCCTGAGGGTTTGGGTCAGCTGGAAGTACCAGCAGACACTTGGGAGCCGAGGAAGGACCAATATTGAGGCTTTGTGCTCATGGATGTCTTGATTTGGGAGACGTGACCAGCTTTATCTTGAGGAGCCGGCGAGTTTTTTTCTGTTCTCACATTAGCAAATGACTAAGTCCTTTTGGACTGGTTTTGTCCTGAAAAGAAGTARAGATTCATAACAAACTGAGGCTGGAGAAATGAGAAATGTGACCTTTTGACTTTCTTCACGAAACTCCCTTGTGTTAGTGTTTTCAAAGCGCATGGTCAAGTAAGTTCCCAGTTCTTATTTTGCCCAATGCTTCTTTTGTTGGTGTGGAAAGGRTGGTGGAGCTGTTTCTTGCTGGAGTAGACTAAGGTATTGGAGCAGGTCCTGGAARTGTGTGTGCTTAACTCATTGCTGTTGTCAAAAGGATCTTGATTCATCTTCAGCCCTTTTCAGGAGAAAAGGAGGGTAACCAGGCTTTGGATTTCTGCAAGTGGATGCTACATTTAAAATTGGGGTACTATAGAGCAATAAAATTGTAGGCCATGGTCCTACAGGAGAAGGCAGGTGTTTGTACAAGGCTGAATGAAGACTCATGGTGCCTGGGTAGCCCTGCATCTTYTGCAAAGTGTTTGGTGCTGTTCTACAGAAGGCTGCTGAAGGTATTTGGCTTTCAGCTTGTGCTCTGTGTTTGAGCACCGAGCACCTGCTYGGGCTCCTGCAACATCTCTCCCTGCTTCCCAGCTTTCTGCAGTGCCGCGGTCAAGCAAGGTGGTGTCCACGCATGAGAAGGGGAGGCCTCCTGAGAGCTGCCGCGTTGCTGGCTCTTGGTCATCTGATGCCTGTTGTTTCATACCATTTAACAGGGCACTAAAATAACAGTGATTTTAGTACACTGCAATTAGCTCCTGATTATCAGGACTTGTAGCTGTTACTCTCTTGTTTCAGGATGGAGCTTTTTAGATCAGCCTGCTTTGGTCCTGGCTGGGGAGGACTGTGCAGATAGGCGCTGCTAAAGCTCTCGCAGGGATTGCCATTCACAGTTGTGTTCCTTCTTCCTCTGTTCCCTGTGGTGGAGTCAGGCACAGGGGAAGGATGCAATAAGCCTTTCCGCTCTCCTTTCACTAGATGTGCAGCTGTCTTGACAAAAAAAGAAAGAARAAAACCACCCAACATGTGACACATGCTGGATTCAGGGAGTCGTGTCCGCGAGTTCCTCTGCCTTTGGAGCAGCAGTTTGCATTCCTGTGTCTTGGCACATGAACAAACTTGAATGAGTGGCGTTATCCTGAGCCCAGCTTGCTGATTAACCTTGCTGCAATTCCTTGCATTTGCACTCGGAAATATACTCACTTCCCTAAGAGCGGACGTTACACTTAGGTATTTTTTATTTGTTTCCTTCCCTCTCTTTTCCCTCTCCCTTCCAGAAGCTTTCTTGGATCCTCTCGTTTGCCTTCTGCCTGCTTAAAATGAAATTTGGCGCCCTCGTCCAAATGGCACTTTTGGGGAGTGCTCTCAAAGCACGTGGTTGTGGCCATCTAAATGCAGTGGTGACTTGAGGTGCAAGTGTGTGCTGAACTCTTTGGCTTTTCTCTGAAAATAGGATTTAATATCGAAACTGATGCTTTGGGAATGGTTGTTTTCGTACCACAACAAAACTTTTAATACTGTTCAATAGTGTCCAGTTGACTTCAAATAAATCTTTTTGTAATTGTGCATAGTTATGACGTTGTAAGAAAAATGGGATTCATCATTTATTTTGTGACAATTGGTATTACCTAAATTCCATAGTGAAGAAAAAGACCAAATTGGTTTTGAAAAGATGATTTTATGTTTTTCCTGTATATTTCCAATATTGCCTGAAGCATTTTTCCCCAATACAAGATTGCCTTTCTCTCCTATGGCATAAGCAGAGCTGAGTTTGCCTGGTTGGCTTTTGGTTTTGGGACTGATCTTCTCCAATTGAATTATTTTGTTTAGCTATTGGGGGGAATAGTTCATGTGCTATCACATGCTGTACTTGCTTTGTAATGCAGTTCGGTTTCTGATATCTTTGCACAATGCTTTGGATGAAAACGTAATTATGTTTGAGCAGATGCTTCATTAGGGACCTGGAGTGAGTGACTTTGCTGCTTAATTACTATATGTAGAGATTGTTTGCTTTCCCTTTAGATGTCAGCCCAGCTATTTAATAAGAAAGCATCAAGGAAATGTTCTTTAAATTTTGAATCTCTTCAAATCTCAGTTGTAAGAACTGCAGTGCTTAGATTGCARTATTTAATTTGGGGCCAGAAGCTTGATCCTGGAGATTTTTCCATGCAGTATTCCTGGTCCTCCTCCTTGTTCATGRGTCTTCAGGAAGATGCGCTTTGGCGGAGCAGCCCTGCAGCTTGGTGGCATAGATGGGATTCATGGGATTCATTCACTTAACTGAAGGTTCCCAGGTCAAAATTCATTTTAATGAGTCYGAGCTAGTTGACCAGAACAGTTCATGTCTCTTATAATAAAAGAAGAACAATTTTTTTTGGAGGGGAGCCTGAAAACCTCAAGTTGTGTAGACCATCCTCTCCCACCATGATCTCACGTGGTGCCAAAGCTTGCTGGTTTTGTTACTGTAATTACTGAAGTCTTACAGCATGGAACGGGGTTTGGAGCTTATCGGCTTTGATGCTGAACTGCAGGATGGTTTTTTGAGAAATGCATCCACCATGAAACCCGAATTGGGTAGGTCCCCTCCTGCCCTCAAACAACATTGCCTTAGGAAGGCCTTGAGCGCCCAAGCACAGGATGGTGTCTTTGCTTAGACACCCCTCCCGTCTCTAAAGGAAGGAGATGGGAATTGYGTCAGCTGGAGGGGAACACTGAACTGTGTGGAAGCCAGATCTCCTGTCCTCCCTTGTCTGCTGCAGACCTTTAGGTTGAGACACTGATTGGGGTGGTGTGTTACCCTGTTGCCCTATGACCAGGCCATGTTTTCATTTTTAAAGACCCACTAGAGACCAGTCCTGCCCCTGTAAACCCTTGGGAGATGTCTAAAAGGGAAGTCTTATCCACTGGATTTTAGGGCCCAGGCAGCTGGAAAATAACTCTTTTGGCTTTCATGCCTCTTCCAGTCTTCCTCTTGGCTCGTGTTCTCTGAAGGAGAAACAAGAGCTGAATTACAGAGATTTCCTTAGTGTCTTGGATGGACCCCAGTGCTGGTGAGTACTGTCAGCTCTCATCACTGCGGCTCAAGGGGACAAAGAAAGGCAAGAGGGATTTCTTTTTTTTCCCTGGTGCTGGCCGTAGGCAGAAAATAAAGGAATGCTTAAAAAAATCTCAAATATTTATTTACTTCTAAAGTCCTCCCTGGACTTTAGGGAGGTTGGTACCCACCCTGCAAACCTTCAGGTCCCTACGGACCTTCAGCCTGTTCTGGTGCCTCCCCATTGATGCTGTTGGTTTCACAGCTCTGCACGTTGGAGCGTTTTTCAATCACTGGAATTTTACCCGCGCTTTTGATTGATGTGACCCTTCAAAGCCTTGAGCAAGAATGTCATAATTGGTTTTGGTTTAGGACACTGGGTTCAAAGAGGGTCAAAATGTCTCCCCAACAGGCACTGGATGCACCTAGATGGTAAGATTTTCTCACCCAGCTTTGCCCAGTATCGAAGGCAGTCACAAAACACCAGACGTGTGTCCCCAGCAGCTGTTGGAGCGCATCTCAACACATCCTCACGGAGGGATTTCTCCATGGCTTTAAAAAGTAACGAGCCAGAGTCTTTTGGGGACTAAGGGCTACATCCCGTTGCTCTTTGCCRTGGGGGCTGTTGCTGTCATTCACAGCTCACATGCCTTTGCACCCTCCGTGCCCCCAACATCGTTTGCTTGGGTTGCTTTGGAAGAGCAACAGCTTTTGGATTCAACAGGAATCCAGCAAATCCAACGGGGATTYGCTTAGAAATATTATGAATAGCACCGGAGCGATTGCTGCTTGATTTCTGAAATGATATTGGAACACTAGTCCGTAATTCAATTGTGTGTGGAGGCTATGGAACAATTATAAGAGTTTAGCTGCGCATGAAGGTTGTGGGATAAAGTGATGCTGTTGTCCTAGGGCAAATCTAGAGAGTTTCCAAAAATACCGTTCCCCTTTAAAGGAGGAGCATTGCAAATCCAGCGCGTTCACRCAATCCCGTTTCTTCCTACATCCATGATTATTGGGAGTTAAGCTTGGAGAGGTGGTTGACCCAATTTCCTCAAAATATGCACCATTTTTTTTCAATTAGCTTATCTAATGCAGTTCACGGAGCTCATTTTTCAATCCACAGATTAAAAGTCATCAGGCTGCAGCTGCACCCGGTGGTTATAGAACTTTTTGCAAGGATTTATATGAGGGCACAAGAAGAGGAATCTCTGTTCTCYTCCTTGCCCATTTTGATCGTTTCTGGCCTCGAACAGCTTTATCAGCCTCATCCTCGCCCGTTTCTCGGATCGAGTCCCGRCAGCCGGGATTTTGGCGTTCTCTTTTTTCCTCGGGACACGTGGAAAGGTTAGCGAGGGAACAACGCGCCGCGATCATACGGGCGATGTCTAATGKGGGAGGAATTTGTGCGGGCCTCCGACAGCAGGGGCAGCACAAAGGAGTCATACATTCACGCTCGGGCAGTAAATGCTGCTTTTTCAACACGCTGCTGCTCTTTAGCCTGTGATATTTTACCTCCCGTCGCTTCGTGACTCCGTATCAAATAGCGTGCTGACCCTCATTTTTTTTTCTGGGGCAAAATGATTCAATCTTTTTGTTTTAGYGCATTTTTCCATGCTTTGGACTCATCCTATCAGTTGCTGTCTTGGCATTTTCTTTTTTCCCATTACTACACATCCCCAGCAAGCCTTTTATCACACTTGATTTTGAAAGCCAGTTTACGAAGCTGGAAGCAAGGACCTCTTTTGGGGAAAGCTTTTCTCTCATCCCCTCTAGATACGTTCATCAAATAGTGTGATGATAACATCATATTTGCTAGGTAATGGAAGGAAAGCTTCCGTGAGCCCTTAATTGCAATGGCAAAGTGCAGGCTCGTTAAGTGCAGTTAATACGGATTGAAAGGAGCTGCATGAATGCAAAATATCCTGTATCAGGGATTTTATTTCCTTTTCCCTCCCTTTCTTCTCACAATCAAGTMCAGGTAAGTGTAGGCAGCTGCGATGGAATAACCATCAATTTATTCTGCTCCTAAAGTTAAATATTGTCTAGAGGATGCCCCAAGTCCAAGCTCTATTGAGTAGATGACAGCGTGTGATGGGACCATCCTACCCGGCAGCTCTGTTGCCCAAGTCTTTTCCAGCATCTCACGCAGGCAAAGGGCAGCGGTGTTTCCTGCGCTCGCGGGAAGCGCTTGCGCTGGTCGGAGCAGCCGGTTGCGTSTGTCTGTGATTCACCCGGCTGAGGTTGGTGAAGGGTGCACCTAGTGCAAGACGAACGAGCATCGGGGTTTGTACCTGCAGTTGGAGCTTCGAACCCGTATGAGGAGGGAGAAGGTGAATGAGACGAAAGGGTGAGAATTCGGTGAAAGCTGCATTTTGCGACTGTTGCTTTTCTCTGCTGAGCTCAGAAGAGAGCAGAGTCTTCYTCTGACAGCGGCGTTGCAGCTTGTTTAATGGTAACATCTGGATGATGCCCTGTCTGTCAAGATGAGCAGCAAGCAAGGTCAAGAAGCTTGTCGTTACCGTCCTGCTTGATGTCCCCTTGAAGCTKCATGATGCAGAACTGACCACAGCCCTGGTAGCCACCATCCCACAGTGTCCCCTGGCTCAGCGGCTTCTGGAATGGAGGTTTGGAGGAGTCTTAATCCTGTCACTGACAGTAGAAATGAGGACTAGGGCTGCAGGATTGGTGGAGAACCTAAAGCATCTTCAGAATTTAGCTGCAGAATGCCATGGCTAACAGCTATGGAAAGGGATTATTTACGTGCATGAAAGCAAATTGGGCTGGTTGGTTTTGTAACCAGAGATATTGGAAACCAGATAATCCATTAGGAATGCCAGGAGACAGAAATCTCTAGTGAGATTGTTTGCAATTTTAAGCGTTATCAGATACATTTAATACTTTGACAGCAAAATTGCTAACTTATCTTTGGCCAGGATGTTCGGTGATGCCGTGAGAGGTGCGTGGACGTCTCTGCTRCCAGGGAGGTGAGGTTTTGAAGCAGGAGAGCACATGTCTCCAAAGGGCTATTTGTGCTTGGGATCTACTTGGAATGAGGAGATGTCTAGGAGATGCCTAACATGGTGTGTTAATAGAAACAATCACATCTGAGACGAATGTGCAAGTCTGAATCGAGAACTGTCCCAGAAATGCACCAACAGTTCGAGGCAGTGGCAGGTCTGGGGGTAGCGGTCTGGACCATCAGGCCAGGGATGGTGCCATGGGGCCACGGGAGAGAGGCTGCATCTGGRGCTGGGGAGGGAGAGATTTGACCTCAGTTGTACTCAAGGGTAGGGCACTTTTCAAAGCGAAGTGGAAACGAGGAAGAAATGGGAAATGAGGCTGACCATAGCCTACATTGACCAAATGAAGGCGCTAGCACAGGTGGCTTCATTTCTCTCTTCGTAAAGAGCTGGATTTTGGATGAAGGCAACGCAGCAGATCTGKTTTCCTTGGGTGCCGGCGAGACGTCCGATGTGCTCCTCCTGGGACAATTTGAGCCAGAAGGAGCATTTAGGCTGGAAGCTCCAAGAAGGCTTTAAAGCCTCAACCCCCAAGGGCTCTTGGATCCACCTTCAAGGAGGAGGGACAAAGTGTCGCTGCTGCGGAGCACCTCCTGCCGGGGCTGGCCATGTCCTTTTTGGATAATGGCTTTTGTTTGGGCTCCCCGAATTCATGCTGTAACTCTCAATTTGTATGCTACCACACCGTCTGTTTTAGCAAGGAGACCTTGCAGCTCCAACTGTYGTGGCATGTAGAAAATTCCCCCCTTTTTTTTTTGGTTTGCAAAATACCGATGAAAACGTCATTGGAAAGGGCCAACATCTGTTGTTGTTGCTGCCAKATGTTCCGTAAAGAGCAGCAGATAACTTGGACACTCCTTGCACGCCTGGATTGACTGGGGCAAGTGGTGATAGGGTGTTTTTGTGTGCATTTTCTTGGGATTTAAAGTGGGAAAAACCCCCCTTGTCAGCTCCCTCTGGCCAATTGCCGGAGCCGAGTGGACGGTTCTCCCACCCGGCACTTGTGCATACGCTGCAGGATTTGCCTCCCAACCTCCCTGGGCGCTGCGAGCGCCGGCCTCGAGCAGGAATGCTTTCTACCCGGGGAGAAGGGCAGCTCAAAAACGAGCTCTTATACTTCAGAGCCCCCCTGCAATGAAGCCTCTTGTGAGCCCTTGTTYGAAGGAGAGATCCGCAGCGGCCGCGTGGTGGGTGGAGGAGGTTGCATGAGTTGGAGGTTGCAAAGAGTTGGGTGAAGGAACAGCTCTTATGCCCCACATTAAAAAAAGAAAAAAAAAAATTTGTTTTTAAACCGAAGATCARGCACTTAAGTGCAGCGCTTACAGAAACAGAAAAAAGGAATATATATTGCAAGTCTGTATTYAAATGCCTCACTGCAGTGGTGCTTTAACCATATACTGGACCAAACCTGCTGTCCTTGCAGCTAGTGGATGATCTGATGCTCCATAGAATGGAGTGTTGCTCCGTGTTGCCGTTTGGGTTCCTCAGACTCCTTTGGACTTTATTTTAGCTTTTTTGTTCCCAGCCTTGTTGGGGCTTTTAGTGTGACGCTTGAGGAACGTATTAAAATTATCAGAGTGAACTCTGCTTTTGTGGGCCAGAGTTTTCTCGGTATTTGGAGGCCTCTGGGATGGAGCTAAACTTGCCAGCAGCTCATAAATTTTAGCCAGGCTTTTTACCTTAGTCAGGAAATTCATGTTTGAACTTTATGAAGAGGCTTAAGCTGGAATTCGTGGTGATCTAATAGCRGGAGGCTGCCAAGTGCGACGTGCCGTTTTTTACGTTCCGTTGTGCTCTTCATCCCAGCTCGTGTCCCCTGGCCACGTGCTGCCCAGGAGTGGGGGAAAAACTGCAAAAAGCTTCAGATGTGGGGAAATAAATGCAAAATGCCTCTGGGCTCTAGTGCATTGATTGCAGCATCAGCCACGTGCAGCAGAAAATAGGGAAGGTCTAACCTGGTGCCTTGCGCGTTGCCCTTCTGCATGGGCATCGCCCAAGGGTTGCAAAAGACTTTGTTGCRCGGGAGAAGTTGGGATAAGTAAATATATTGCCACCTCCTGCAGAAAGAAAGAAAAAGGAAAAAAAAAAGAAAAGAAAAACGAAAAAATTGGCCCCGGTTGGAGATTRTGAGTGCTGGGGCGGAAAGGCCGATGCCGCAGGTGTCGTGCGGGCGGCCAAGACGCTCAGTCAAGCGGGATCCCGCTGAGCCGAGGCCTCTTCGCTGTGCTTGGCGAGGCGCTAGCCAGCAAAGCATCCTTTGGAGTCTGTTCTCGGGCTCCGGAGGAATGCGTGAGATGGAGCAAAGCGTGTCCGGCTGGAGTAGACTTGGACTTATCCAGGTGGTTGTTGTCTGCCAGCGTTGGCCCGATGCTTTAGCTGTCGTGYGTGTTGGCCAACGGCCGTGTTGATTATCGCTCGTGATTATCGCTGCTTCCCTTGATTTTGCAGAAAAAACGGAGTCGCCTGTTGTTGCGTCCTGTCCCCCCCACCCTCAATACTGCCTTAGCATTTGAACTGCAAATCATATAAATGAGGAYGCATGTTGAATGTACCCAGTGATTTAGACAGTGCGATTTCCTAAGCAGTGCAGGTACACGAACGGGGAGTCTTTCTTAAGCTTCTAAATGTAGCAAATGGGCATTCCAGAGCTAATAGACCCGGGTTAATCCTGGGCYCGGGCTGCTTCGAGGGGCTTCTGCGGCCTGATGAACGCTGCGAGTCYGAGGGGAAGCCTCCCAAGTGCTTGCGCAGCACGGGGAAACCTTGCTGGAACCTTTTAACATGCCGCTCTTCGCCTCCCTGGGTCCGCGGCGGCAAAACCCTGCGGTTGCCGGAATTGCAGGGCAATTATAATATTTGTAGTAATAGAGATGCAATATAAATAGCCTTATGGCATAAGGGAAATATAATGAGTGGGTGTGACTGGCTTGTTGCTGTCTTGGTTTGGCTTTCTGGCTCGTGTCCCCCTTCCCTCYGTGTCACATCTGGTTTTCATCTGCAAATAATTTCAATAAAGTGGACAGAAAGTGCAGTCATTTAAAGAAAGAAAAAAAAAAGAAAAATAAAAAGAGATGTCGGGGCTCTATTGCAGTATCGACCCGTTCCGCTGAGCGCTCGAGGAGCACTTAGTCATTTATTAATTTATTCCATTTAGGCTGCATTGCTCTTGCAGTTCGTTAGATGGATTATTTCTTCCCTTTCCTCCCCCTTTTTTATTATTTTCCCCTGTGGCTGCAGAAGCTTCTTTAGGCAGCGCTTATAAAGATTGTGAAATATTTCTAGCATTACCTTCTAGCTGCAACCACTGAATGGGGAACTTGTTGGGTAGAGGAAAAGGTTGTGGAGAGAAGGAGCCTTTTTTAAGGATCTCTCTTCCACATTCCTGATGAGCTACTGAAAGAAAAACAGTGTTTTTTTCAAAATAAGGTGTCATTTGGAAGGGTACCTGCAAYTGGTGAAAGTTCCTTCCAAAGAAATGCAGGAGCTTCCCATTAAGAGGAAAACCCTGCAGGAATTGAGGGGCCGAGTCTGTGTTGTGGGGTCGTCTTGAATTTCAGCCCTGCTCGGTTGATCTTGCCTGCATTGGTGCCCGTGACTCGATGGCGAAGGATGCTGAAGGCTCAGTTAGATGGGCTCTTCTATTTGCATTTTTAACATGTATTTTATGCTTCATTTCTACTTYTAGATCTCATTTGCTTTGGGTTTATGTTGAAGCCCCCGGTCCTCGTGGCCACGGGGGGGTCTCGGCTCTGATGCCGGGTGGAGGGGCGGGATGCGGCGGCGGGCGCGAACCGCCGCCATGGGCTGCACAATCGCGCCGCTGTTCTCGCCCCGAGAGGAGGAAGGCTCCGCGAYGCTGCTTCGCGCAAAGAAAGGTTTCTTTCTGTTTCCTTTTTTTGATCATTTTTTAGCTTCCTTTCCCATTCCTCCTCCTCCTCCTGGACCACAGGCAGACATATTAAAGAAGTGCTGTTTTCCCATGATTATTTTTTTATGCAATGTTTCAGTTGCCAATAAGCAAATGCATTTTAAATCCCCCTCTTTACAGACTAAGGTGCAAGTGAGCAGTCAGAGCGCCTTTCCCGAAGCTTTTTATGGCAAATCCAGCAGATTTGCACGGCCCAGACCCGTTGCTGCCCGGCATCAGTAATGCTTCAGCCCTGTGTTACAGGGGAAAGGYTTTGGATGCGGGTAATATGTGACACTTCTCATTGCGTGGTGARTAGCGAGTTAGTGATGAACTGCTAAAATGCCTGAAGACACCCTGGTGATACTGGACAAGTGGAGGGAAGGGACGTGGCTCTAGGCAGAGCTGCTGTTTTCTGCACGGTGGGTTGAACACCATCCGTTTGCACTACGTAAATGGAGATGGAGCACATCGATATCAGAGAGGGTCCACTGAACAACATGACGACAATTAGTCAGAAAAGACACCAAAGGTAATCACATGTGATCTCTACATTCCCATAATACGAGCAATCTAAGGGCATGTGAAAAGCTGCAGTGGGTTGTCCCTCTTTGCAGCTCATCTGAGGCACTTTCAGCAAGCGGGATGCTGCTCTGCACCAGGGATGACGCTGCAGATCTCTGGAGCTGTTACTGCTTCCGTGCTGTTCATTATTTATACCCTGCGGATGAAATCACTGCTTCTCTTTTATTTCATCTTTCTAAGAGAAAGAGCTGATTTCACAAGTGGGTTTTCAGCACGACTATCTTTAGAAAGGATGTTGCATATTTGTAGGGAATTGCACAGGAAAACAAACGCTCGTTGAGCGAGGAGGGGAGGGAAGCAGAACCCCCCGGGTGTTTTCCCAAGGCGGTGCCGGTATTTCTCACGCCGTGCTGCGGCACTGCAGCCCAGCCCGGGCACCTCCCCGGCCGCGAGCATCCCAGCCTCGTCTCTTCCCAGCCGGCCGACGCTTTAACCATAGGGCAGCCCCTGCACGCAGCATCGCAGCGGTTCTGATATCCCTGTAAAGGAGTAAAAGAGGTTTGAAAAGCTCGTCTGCTTCAAAGAGGAGTGAGGCCCGTCATACTGAGACTAGAGCTTGCTGGATGAGGCAATATTAAATGAGAAAGTCTTGATGGAGACTCAGTTTTGTTCTTGGCACGGCTRTTTGCCGCAGTATTTGGGGTAGCAAAATGAAGGGAACCAAGGCTGTGAATGCGCTCTTAAACACTTGCATCATCCCATCAGCCAAATATCTGCTGGCATCGCGGTTGGTGCTGGTGGTTATAATTGTGCTCCATAAGGATACGTTCATTCCTGAGACTTCTGGTTTGCTAGGGAAGAGGAATCAGCACCAGGCATCGCTTTGCCTGGTGCTTATCAAATATTGTGGTCACAAATAAGAATTGGTTTTAGYTGCCGCGTAGGGAAAAAGGCTCCAGGATGAGCTGCAAACCTTTAATCATTTCTAGATTCACTTTCCTCCTGTTTTGCAGTTTGGTGGGCGCTGGAAAGGTGACTTTTGGATGTGCTGTTAGCAAAGAGGAGCTGCTGGCAGCTCCCTGCCCGTTGCGGGCGGCATCATCTGGGCCCGTGCGTGTGTCGTGTCAGGAAGCGGCTTCGGCGGACGGGTGCCCTCCGCACACGAGGAGCGGCTCCTGGCGCCCAAACTTTGGAACTGGACCAAGAGGAGCTGCCGATTATTTACATAATCCATCCGAAAGAGCWGGGAAAAGCTGGGCGCTTGCATGCTGGCGTTTAACCTCCTCCTGCCCCGTGCAATGCTGTTTTATGCTGCAGAATGCAGACGTGCGGTGGTTTTAGCATCTAGTCTCAAAGGCCGGGCTCTGACAGCGTTGGTGTATTTGTCTAGCGAGAGGGAAGTTGTATTATTTTTGCCTGCACAAAAGGAGCTGTAGCCTCAAAGGAAGGCTAAACGCGCGCAGGGCCGAGTTGGGGTTTCACATGGCAGCGCAGTGTCCTGGTTGCCACTAACATGTTTTTGTTTTYACTCCGTTACACATACTTCCCTTGGGGGAGAAAGCGTGGAAAATATGCAGAAAGCCACCCCGGGGTTAGGGGGGGCACTGGGGACCGCTTCTCCTCCTGCCTCTCTCGGCTGTGGGGCGCTGCGTGCGGTGACAAGCTCTGTGAAAGCTGTGGGAGGGATCCTGTATAGATAAATCAGTATAAAGCCATTAAAAATAATTAGAAATTATTTAAATGAAAATATTAAAATATTTTTAAAATTATTTAATAATTTAATTATTTAGAAATAATTTTAAAAATAGCTTGCTCGGAATGTCTGCTTTCTCTGGGGTAGACCTGGTCTCCAACACATCTTCCTCCTATGCTCAATGGCTCTGAAAAAGTCAGGTGAAATTCTGATTAAGAACATTTTTCTCAGTCATGGAGGTCAGATCAGGGACCCGTCAGACACTTGCTGCATCTTTCAGCCACCAAATTATAACAAAATGTTACWGTGCCTTGAATTTGGGAAGACTGAGGAGCCTCAACGTCCTCTGGGTTGCAGGGACCATGGTAGTAACACTGAGCAACCACAGGTCGTCTTGGGAAGTGCTTCTCTCCATAGGAAGCCGGYGTTGGGAGTTTGCACCTAGACTGGTGTTGGCTGACATCGTGCACTTGCGTCTTTACATCCTTCTCAAGCACACATCAGGATGTTGTTTTTCAGTCAATCAGCTGAAAATTGGCACCYAAAATTTCTGCAATGCCCTGATATTGAAGATAGTTGTTCTCCTGTTGGAATTAGTGAGTCTGAAGTATGTACGCATATAAAGGCAAGCAGTGATCACTGACCCCATGTTTTGAACCCTGATATTTATTCCTGTAAAAGATGTGTTTGTTTAATTCTTCTGTTCYAGGAAGAAAAAGTAAAGTTTTATCCGTAGCTTAAGTTGCATGAAGTATGAATATCGAGAGGATCAAGCTTATCTGGCTGTCATTCAATAGTTGTTCTTGTTGGGCTGTTATTTTGAAATATTCTTGAAGTATTTGATGTGYTTTAAATTAGCAGCTTTAATTAATTTAATGAGCAATAATTAACTTAATAACTAATGGGCTTGATTTTGGATGGTGCACATATCTGAAGGGTAGATCGTCCAGCGCRTGTTTGTGGATTCCCTGATGGCAGGGAATGGAAAACGAGGACTGGGGAGAAGGAGGGAGAGAAGCACAGGGCTGTTSGTCACGGTGCCCACTCCATCTCTCTTGGCATTCCTAATTGGTGCTGGTTTTCTGTCAAAGATGACGTGAAAGCTACTGTAGAACTGGGCTTCCTTCCAGGCAGTGTGATGACACGCGACTCCTGTTACCTTGTTTCTCGTGTATGGAGTAAGATGGGTAGATTCTCGGGAGCCGTAGAATAATTTGGGCTGTTGGGGACCTCCCAAGGTCACCTAGTCCYTCTGGCTCTGGTGAGGTCCAGGGGGCTCAGAGCATTTACCAGTTGTGTTTTGAGCACCTCCAAGGATGGGAACTCCACAACTGCTTTGGGYCTTGTTCTAGGATCTGCCTGCCGCCACGATGGAGATGTTTTTCCCTGTGTGAAATCACGCTCTGCCTAYGGTAACTTGAGTTACACTGAGCAGAGCTGAGCTCCTGTGTGACAGCAAGATGATTAAATGTGTTTTTAAGGCTGAAGAGAGCAACTTTTTCTATACACCCTGTGCTGAGGTCCCATCTTCCCATATGCCACGTGCTGAAGCCCTCTCCTCATCGTGGTGGCCCAGGCTGGACTTGCTGGGCAGTTTTATTGCGTTGCGAAGAAAGAAGACACACATGTAGCCTGATCTGATACTGCAGTAGAGCAGCATCGGGAGCGGTGCAGATATTTCTTTTAAGTCACTTAATTATTTTATTTCAGGTGCCCTTATACATATAAAAGTCACCAAAGTTACATGAGGGTTTCACGAAGGTGGAGAAGGTTTCATTAGGCCCCGTGAAGCACCTAGCCACRGTGGAGAGAAGTGAGGAGCGAGGTGGATGCCAGCACTCGAGCGTGTGTTGTGTTGCTCCACGGTGTTCTCCGGTGCTGTTCCTTGGCCCTGGGCCAGATGAAAAGAAAAGCCATTTTACTTTGCATCCTTAAGCTCTTTAGCTCAAAAATCTCCRACTAGACGAGGCCCTACCAAATCCTGCTTCTCTGGCTGCCCAGCAGCTTTGCCATGCTGAGTTTGTTGGTTGGAGCTGGTAGATTTAGGCTAAGAAAAAGGAAAATAAACGAAAATTAGACTTGCAGTAGAAATATATATATGTTCCCTTCAATGTTCACACATGAACTGAGGTCTTTTTTTTTTTTTTCTTTTTTGGTTTTATCACTCTTGTCCCACTTCTGCTGCTTTAAAAGTAGCATTTCCTGAGGCAGCAGCAATAATAGAGAGTTTAGAAAGACTCTGACTTAAAATAGTCTAGCAGATGAGTGTTTTGGTTGTAGTCCAATATAATTCGGTTAAAAAGGTGAGTTCCTAGCAGAGTAAGGAGGGTGCTCTGAGAACCAATTCCTTGCCGGTAGAGCAAAGACCATCGAAAAAGTTATCTTTACCGTGCAACTCCTTATGTTGCAAGATGCAGAAAGGAGCCCTGGTGCATTGGCGATGCCTGATACCAAATGATAAAGCACTTCTCCTGGTGGGCATGTATGCAGGAACGCTCTAGTCCAAGCTCCCTGGCCAACGCATACTGGGGCACACTTGACCTCTGTGCTCCATATGTGCTCTGTGTGGCTGAAAATTTAATGGGATGGGTTTTCCGAAGCAGGAAATGGGTGCTATGATTCGATATTTATTCTGTAAAGGTGTCTGTCTTATTAGTGAATCGTGTTATATGGCGATGTCCTTGTTTTGCTGTGTCCTGTTGTTGCAGGTCAGCACGCTCAGTATTAAAGAAYCGCTAATAATAGACGAAGTCTTTGTTCTGCTAGTGCATTTAATTAGGTTTTGTGGCTGTGAACTCAGTAGCTCTTTGAAACAAATGCCACCAGCATTACGCTGTTGTCTCCCTGCCGTCGCATTCAGGCCCTGACCTTTTTTTGAGGCCATGTGTTGACCATAAACTTACGTCATCATCTTGCCTCTTCCCTGCTTTTCCCAATGTGCTAGGGCTTGGCCTGTTTTGGCATCTGRCTGGACCCACTCCATAGCTTTTTCATGCAAAATTAAGCTATTTGTTGTCTGTCACGTACRTAAGAGCAACTAAATCTTTTGCCTTGCTCAGGTCCTTGAGCGTCCACTAAAATATCTCAGTGGAATAAATGATGCGTCTGTKGCTTTTCCCCTCTAAGAGTACGGCTGCAAATGCAGCTTGGAGAGGTGTATTGGAGAAATGTTCTGCTGGGGGGCCTGGCAGCCCGGGTGCAGGTGTGTGCCTCTCCCYGGGGGCTTTCCCTGCAGCCGTTGGCACCGCTGGGCACGCGGGCTCGCCAGGTGCCGTTGCTCCGGGAGGCTGGATCGGTGCGGTGGTTCCCTAGGTTGGGACCCCGGTAGGGTGAGGTGGGCATCAGTGTGTTGAGGAAAGAGGAGAAAAACACATGAATATTGACTGTGTGCACTTTCTTAATGGATTTGACTCCCTGACCCCCAGGAAAGCAYGTTATGATGGTCCTGCTTGAGAACACAAGCTTGGAGGGCTCGATGATCGGTTTAGAAGTCAGTCCAATTCGACGTGACTTTAATCCTAGAAAGTCTTATGATTTTTGGAAAACACTGATGGGTTTTGTGCGTTCATTGCTGCCTGTTATGGATGTGCCTTGTGAATTAGCTCGCCCTGAAGGCATTTAGCTCACAGCCCCTTCCACAAGATCCGTCCCCGCGTGCAGCGGTGCCGTGGGAGGCGGCAGGAATGGGGCTGCTGCTGGCTCTGCGTTCGCCGTGCTCCGAGCTGTTGAATCATCAGCGACCGCCTCAGAGGGCCGCGTTGCTCAGACAGAGGAGGGTATTGAATTTGTTTCCTTCCAAATGTTGAGCCCTGGCCAGTAAAAGCTTTGGTCTCCCTAAGAATTTCAGGAATGCTGTTACGGCGTTTTTCCGTTGGGCGCTCGCAGCTTCGAATCAATGAGCTAGTAAAATGGACTAATATGAACAGAAYGTAATTTGTTTTAATGAAATGGTTCTGATTCATTTTTTGTGTTTCTGTTCTGTGCTATCATGATTGGCTTTAGAAGGACGTGGTGTACTCTTGGAGGAGGTGTAGATAAGACGAGCATAAATGGAAGCAAAGAGCCTATTTTATAGCCTTAATAGCTCTGCRCAAGAAACACAGCGAATAAAACAAACAAAAATGTGTTAAGTTGTCTCAAGTTAAACCTCAGATATTCCTTCAGCTACTTGTTGGCTCTTTATCGGTGTGTCTTTGCCATAGTTGGTTTAAATTTTAACAAGGCATGAATCAAAGTGCCTTTGCATTTACATAAAGAGCAAGGAAAACGCACAAAAGGCTGATGTTATGTGTTACGGTTTGTGAAGGCTGTGAGGTTATAAAACATGCTGGTCTGGCATGCTAACCTCGAGAAAGTCCAAGTAGCTCATTCTGGTTTTTAAAAAAAATGGGGCACTCCCTCAGTTTCCCACTGTTGTCCTCAAAAAGTCTTGTCCTTTATCCCCTTGGGCTCCTCCCAGCTGGAATGCTCAAGAAGCACAGAAGAGATTTGAAAACCTGTTTCCACCTTTAGGGTAGAGTATGGGGATCCTCCTTCCTCAGGATGGGAGAAAATGGAGATATGTTCCACCTACCATCACCACCCCCTTCATCTCTGAACCTTAAAATGCTCCTGATGTTTTTGGTGGCTTAAATTCTATGGTAATATGAAAAGATGAGTGAAGATGGGATTGATTTCCATCTGGTCTGAAGAAGTTTGTGGTTGTTGCTGAGCCATCTGCACTCAAGCAAACAGCATCCCTTAGTTGTGTTCGGTCGTGCTGCAAGGAGCTGCTCATAGTAATTAATATTATTAAATATGGTAACATATGGTAAGCTGCAAATATAGAATTACTCTCCTGAGATTATTGGTGTTTGGAGAACCTAAGGCAGTGTGCTGGCTCACGTTGAATGTAAACAGATTCTGCTTATAAGTTTAGTGCTGCATCTGTCCCTTAAGAGGAGACCCAGGTAAATCCTTCMCAGTTGTTAAGACAGCGCTCGTGCATTTCAGTGTGATATTTGTGGAGAAAGGGTGCCTGGAATATGTTCAAGGAGGTCATAGGAAAGCCCAGGAGAATTCATCCAGGCTTTTCTCAATGCCTCCTCATCKCTCATGTTCCTCTTGGAAGTTCTTCCATTGCTGGTAGCATTTGAAGCCTGGAGCCTAAGGATGGGACTAAGCCACCYCTCCCACCAGGATCCTACCCTTCCTGGCTCATGGAGCTGAGCTTCAGGAGGAAAAGCAATTGCTTTCAAGAACTGTTGTGTAAGGAAKAGGCATACACAGGGCCCTGGGCTTGGGAAGGAGGCAGCTCTGGAGGCCAGGTAGGACGGAGGCTGAGCAGGAGGACCTGGGAGAAGAGGAGCRCGGCCTGGCAGCAGATGGCTGGCGCTTAGGCCCAGCTTTGCTGCACACAGGACTGTAAAGCATCGCTCTGGGAGGAGTGGGCAGGGTGGGCTGTAAATCCACGGGAGACTTCAGGGCTTGACCGTTCGCCTATAGGAATCAGCCGCAGAAGGGGGATTGATGCCCTTGGAAGGGGGTGAGGAGGGATGGAAAGCTATTGGGTGTGGGAACGTCTCTGGCCTAGCGATGTCGGAGGGGGATAAGCAGGTAACAAGTACAGGCAGCCTAAATCCTTTTGGAATTCCCTGTGGAAATGCTCCGTAGCTCTGTGTTTGACAGCAGCATCGTGCCCTAAGCRCAGGTACAACCTGCTCGTTCCGCAGGTTTCTGGTACCGCCGGACTCGTTTCAGTCAACTGAGCAAATCTGTATGCAACGCCTCGAGTTTAAACAAATTTGGGCATTCAAATAGGAGAAAACTCACCTGGGTATCCTCCTAGGAARTCCCCCTCCAGCCAGATTCAATGCCCCGTGTGACAAGTGGTGCTYCTTCCTCACCTCAGTGATTTGACTGCAGCAGGGATAGGCAGGCAGTGAYTGCAGAGGAGAGGGTTGTGTCCGTGAGCCTAAGCCGACCTCCCCGCTCTGCAGCCCTTCCTTGGGCTTGGCCCAACCTCCGCCATGGGAACGTCAGCCGTTTCCTTCCAGGCCCTGCTTGCTGGAGAGCCCCTCCTCATCCTCCTCCCCCGGCAGACTTGACCAGGGTGACAGCCTGTCCCTGCGTGTGGCTAAATAAAGTTCCCGGGGGAAGAGGAGAGGAGAAGTGAGCCCTGAGCATCGTCCGGGGAGGTGGGAAGGGAACGCTCTCAGCCGCCTCTTCGGGAAGGCTGCCTTGGGGGTGGCGTTTCTCCTTTCAGCCGCAAAGCAAAAGAGGAAAAGGTCATCGGAAAAGGCTGAGATTGTAAACGTTAAAACCCCTTTTTCATCTTTTCTGATAGGTAGCTGAGTAGGAGATAACTCTGTTGGGAGCTAGGACCTCGATTCTGGTATTCAGCCTCAGTCCAACGTGTATTTGCAATTGTAATTCGGTGCACGTAAGCAAACAGCTCTTGGAAATTATCTTGCATGTAATTGCTTTAAATAAGGTTTCGATTGGGAGAAAAGTTAAAAGATTATCAAGATGGATTAAATAAATGAAGCATTAACCATACCCAGCAGACTGACTTGTCCTGTCTCTGGGAACAGGGTTTTTAAAATGCCCTGGGCACGACTGGGATCCCAGGTTTCAGCTGAGCAGCTTTGGGATGCGACGCTGCGAGGTTTCGCCCGGCTCCTTCCTTCAGAGGTTGCTTTTAAAGAGCAGCAGCAGGCTGTCGGTGTTAGGTTTGTTGAATAAAGAAAAAACCAAATATATTCCAAATTACTATTAATTAAATTATTCCAATCTGGGGAAAATGACAACAACAAAAAAATGTTTGAAATACTGAAAATCCTGTAGGTTAGATGAGCGTCTCATGCTACCCTGTCTGACATCTGAGCAGCCTTCAAAGTGTTTTCTTTAATTTCATACCTAATTAAAAAGCAGCTTCCTTTAGCTCATTAAAAGCTGGAGTCTTGTTGAAGCAGTGTACTTCTATATTTATTTGCATGACTAAAATATAGACCTTAATGTAGAGTATAGTAGTTTAAAATGTTAAATGTCTCTAGTATAACTAACGCATTATTTTTAGACAGCGTTTATCCTTCCTTCAGGCACGTCAACCTGCAAGCCAGCATGGTCACCAGCAGTTTATCATGTTATTTTGTAGACTATTTGATGGACTTTCCCTAATTCTTATTTCTATTAATTATCTGCTGAGAGCAGAATCCCCCAAGCGTGTAGCTTGAGCAGTGCCTGCAAGTAGGGTGCGGTGGTGGCTCTTCCAGGCTAACAAAGGTATCTCTCTATTTTAACAGGCTTTTGGGAACGCCAAGACAGCACACAACAACAACTCGAGCCGCTTTGGCAAGTTTATCCAAGTGAATTATCAGGAGACGGGCACCGTGCGYGGGTAAGTGCAACCCGACTGCAGCATGGTGTCTAACAGTGGTGTTCCTCCTTGCGCAGGGAGGCTGAGCTGACACAGCTAATGCATGAAACGAGATGGATTTTTTTTGGCCGGAATATTTCCCAAAGCATCATGCATATATATATATATATTTTAATTTGTATAAATCATTTGGACATGTTGGCATACCTGTGCTGCAAATGAAACTGCAAAGATACCCGAGCTCGCTCCAAACCAGCCAGCACAGTGTGTGCCTGGATCTTAGGGCAGAAGAGGCTGAAAAGCATCCGGCCTGGGCTCTGCTGCCACGATTGGGCTGGTCCCGCTCACGCACTTGTGATTTAACCATCACGCGCTCGTGGTTTACCCATCCGTCCCCCATTAATCATGATGTCACCCGCGTAATTAAGCRGAAATGTGTCTTTTCTTCTGCAAACGGCAGCAGAAGGCAGCGCTTTCGCCTGGKAGCAGAAGGGCACCAGTGGCAGCAAGCCAAACTCTGATGAGATGCAAACGTTCTACTGGTCAAACCTGGGACAGGGGCCCAGGGGACTGAAAACCTCCGTCCTTGAAGGTACCAGGAACTTATCGGGCAGCTCAGGATCTTGYGCAGTCCTAATTTTGGTTGTAGTTGTGTTTTGAGTAGAGCCTTGGACCAGATGACCTCCACAGGTTGTATTCAGCCTAATTATTGCATAAATCTGTCTGAGAAAGTGGTGGAGGCAGCTGCTTTGGAGGTTGTGGGACGGTGCAGTTGCTTTCATCCACTCTGGAGCGGTTTCCAGACTGTTGCTGGTGGGTTGTGAGAGTTTCAGAGCTTTTAGCACAACCTGGACTAAGTGCTTGAGCAGTTTGCAGGTGGGGCCTTGTTCAAGAAAAGCACAGTAAAGGGCAGAAGGTAGAAAAGCAGGAAAACAGTAATGATGAGAAGTTTGACAGATTTCTAGGTTGGAGATTTTAAGGGCTGYGATTAGGAGGAGAGAGGCTGGTTGGGCTGCTCTACCTCTGACCAAAACTTGCGGTGGCCAAGCTGGAGGGCTACGYGGAGCTGCAGTGACCTCCTTCCTTGCTTGCAAAGACATCACCTTGGGTGATTCAGCACCTCTTCCCTGGGCAAAAGGCTGCTCCAGCTGCCCGTGTGCATTAGAGCAGCTCTGGGGAGCTTGCCCTGTCACCACTCCTCATGTCTGCTTGCCTGTGCCATACCTGGGACCCATCTATCAGTCCCCACGGTGTCCAAGGAGACCCTCGTTTCCSTCGTGGTCCTCCACCTTACAAGCTGAGATTTCTTTTCAGCGTTACTGCTGCTCCCCAAAACTCAAGGGCAATGCAGACAAAATTCAGATTACCAAGTGGAAACGCCATGGCTGGGCTCGTGTGAGCTGGCCTTTCCTTGCAGCTCGCTCCGGGGTCAGGATATCGCTCCAGCTCSCTGTAAATGAGCAGGGGCTCTGCTTTCTGTCTGGGCTAATTAACTCAGCTGTGAAATAAAGTGCCAAAGTGGCTTTCTAGGGGGTATATTCGTTCTGCAGTGAGCTCAGATGTCCCTCGCTGGGACTCGTGGCTATTTTTAGCCAGCTGCTTTAAAATTATTTCTCTTATTTTTCAGCAGAGCAGTATTGCACAAATACCTTTAATCATTTTCCCCCCTTCTTCTCTTGCTTGTGAGTTTGAATAGTTTTGTAGACCTTTCAATCTAGYGACTGTTTTTTCACCTTATTTCTAATTTGATGCTTATTTTTTATTATTAAATTTGACCACCAGTTAAGTTATATAGGTGTAAACCTCAATTTTTAAATACTTTCTTAAGCGTCAGGTAGCAGGAATCCAAGAAATGCCTTAAGAGTGTGTTATATATATATTATATATATATATGGGATATACTTTGTCATGGTATGTTGGCTCWCCCATAGTGAACTACTCTATGCTATGTGCAGGTCTCCGCCAATTATCTTTGTAATAGGGTCTTCTGGCTCTGGAAATAAGACCAATAATGTCTTTTCTTTTAAAATGGAGTTCTGTGGTCTTTTATTGCATGGTGTGGATCGCCTGTGCTTTGCTGCCCGCTTGAAGCGCTGCCCCGCTGGCGGTAAAAAGACCTTTCTTAAAAGCTGTGGGCTCTTCCTGGGGGACGAGAATAAAATACTGCGTTTCTGGAGCCTTAAGAGGAACYTCACAGTTCACAAAAAAGCTTTGCGTAAGGTTTAAGCGCTTTCAGTCTGGCTGCCTCAATGAAGGATCTCCCCCAGTGGTGCCTGGTTTGYTGTGCTACATGTAATGCAATTACAAACCAAAGCTTGAAGAGAATATAAACTTAAGATATGCAATAGCAGAGAGATTTAGCAGTAACCAACCCCACCCCATGAAATTAAGCCTTTGAAGGTGTGCTTCAGATTGATGGGGCATGAGCAATGGGYACGTTTAAGTGCGTTCCCATGAGACGTGTGACTTTATTAAGTCCTGTTCAACGATAAGTGACTTTGGAGAACGGGCTTTGCAGACTCCCTGTAAGATGATCAAAAGCCTCAACATCTTAAACGCTTCATGAAAYGGCAGAAGAACCAGATAGGAGGCATTTAATTAAAAAGCACCAGTGCAGAGGTATAATGTTAAATCTGTGCAGTGGCATGAACCTATATCACAAATGTCCTGAGTCAGCACTTTCCAGCATGTTGCGCTTGGGTGCTTTGCATGTTGGCATATGCATATTAAATTCATTCTCAAATGTGAGACGAGGCTGCTGGTTTGTGAAATACAGGCTCTGCAGCATGGCCAGCTTCCTATTTTACACAAGCTCCTAACTCTCAGAGTTTCTTTTCGTTACTATTAAACCTGTGAATAGTGAAATGACAGATTTTATGTAATTATTTAATTTGTATAATTGGCAACAATGGAAAGACATTTGGGGATGTCTGCTGCTTATTTTAGTTCCTCTTTTCACTGTCCTATTACAAGAGCGTCTTTCTTGGGACATTTATTCATTGTGATCTTTGTACCAAGCAAGGGGTATCTTTCTGGAGTGTTTTGGTTGGATCTACCAAAAGCAAAAGGTAGTTGACTGCTTTAAATAGGGGATTTGACTGTATCATATGACTGTCATGGACTGGATATCTCCAGAGGACTCTTCAAACCTAAATTATTGTATGAATCTTGCCCCTTTTTTTTGCCTATAACGAGAACAGAAATTACAGGGGAAAGGATTAAATATTAAGAGTGATGGACTTGATCCAGACTGTCTAATAGTGGTGTGCTGAACTGCTGCCTGAGTGGGTTTGGGTCATTTGAATACCCCTTTTCCTACCCCAATCACTCACTGAGTCTCCTCTGAATTTYATTTCTTGGCCTAAAAAGTTGTCAAGCATGAATTTATCCTTAAGGACAGGGCAAAGGAGGCGTAGTGGAGAGAGGATCATGCAGATCTCTTGGTGCACCTTATGAGCAGCAGTACTCTCGCTTCACGCAGGCTTGGTGTCCCTTTCTTAACTCTTCTGACACATAAAGAGCATCCCGTTGTGGACTGAATACTCCAATTGGGGTCGTTTCTCCTAAGGGTCTATCCCAAACACTCCTGGGGTGCGTCCAAGYGTCTTCTCTGGGAGAAGGGCAGGCTGGCCAAGCTCACAAGGAGCGCGTCTGGTTCCCCGGCTGGAGAGCYGAGTGAAGACGTGGGCATAGAGGCATCTCGGTGCTCCACAGCCCCCAAAGTTCATGGGATTTTCTGGCTTGTCCACACTGCCTAATGGAGTTGGTGGAACCGTGTGTGTGCTGAAGTTACGACCACTGTGTTGGGTTCCTATGGCTGCTTTTGTGTTTCAAGTTGCATCATCAAAGGAGACGACTACAGCTCCAGGCTCTAACTCCCTATCGTTACYGCTGCAGGAAAAGAAGGAAGATGAATGTAGTTCTAGCTAGAAAAGCTTTGTATTAATATGTAAATTAAGCGTGTTTATTATGAAGACTACTGGGATAAAATGTCAACTGCAATAACTTGTGCAATTGTTTTTTTCAAGCGTAGCCACAGTTGAATGTGCCAAGTTTTTATTGAAAAGCAGCCCTTCTGGCAGAGGGGAGTGATAATTTGGGTACTGATTCTGTAGCTAAATTTTCCTTTGCAAACTTGTGCATCCAGATGTATTTCGTGTTGAAGCAGGATCTGATCATGCACAACCCTTGCTCTGCAAGCGATTTTATTTTGCTGGCTTTGGATTAAGTAGGTATCCTAGATTCGTAGTTTCTGTCAAAATTTCCCYTGTGTTCCCTGCCCATGGGCTAGCTCATCTGAGATCATGTTTTTCATATCCAAGTTAGTTTTGGCTTTGTATCAAACCCCAAAAACCTCAAAAGCCAAACATAATATTGGGCTTGTTCTGCCTAGGAAGAAATTTATATAACTAAGTGAAACAAGACTGCAACTTTTTATTTATTTATTTATTTATTTATTTATTTATTTATTTATTTATTTATTTATTTATTATACCAAAACTGAAAAGTCCCAGTGAAGCTGTGTTCGTTTAAAGTGAGTATTTGGTCATGACTGACTTTTTTTTTTCTTTTCCTTCCAGAGCTTATGTTGAAAAGTATCTCCTGGAGAAATCCAGACTTGTCTATCAGGAACACAATGAACGGTAGGCGGGTGTTTTGCTTCTGTGGTTGGGTTTAATTTTTGAACGTCTTGATAGCCCAGCAAAGGGAGCTCAAAACCTTGTTTCAGCTGGAAAGGGGGGGTCAGGATTGTCACATTTCTAATAATGTGATGATAGTTACTTCCACAATAAATCATGTATTTAAACCTTCTGTGATGATGTGACTGGCTGGATAGGTGAGGGCAGAGCGGTGAGTGTCATCKGTGTGGACTTCAGCAAGGCTTTTGACACCGTCCCTCAGAGCATCCTCCTGGGCAAGCTCCAGAAGTGTGGATTAGATTAGTGGACAGTGAGGTGGATYAGGAATTGGCTYGATGGCAGAGCTCAGAGGGTGGGGATCAGTGACGCAGAGTCTGGTTGGAAGCCTGTGGTGTCCCCCAGGGCTCAGYCCTTGGTCCGGTCAGGTTCAACTTATTCATTAATGACCTGGATGAAGGGATGGAGTGCTCCATCAGCAAGTTTGCTGATGACACCAAACTGAGAGGAGCAGCTGATAGCCCTGAGGGCTGCGCTGCCATCCAGAGGGACCTGGACAAACTGGACAACTGGGTGGTGAGAAACCTTATGACTTCAACAAGGGAAAGTGCAGGGTCCTTGAATCTGAACTAGAGGGTGTCAAGTTGTCTCATCTCACATCCTGGCCCACGGAGCGTGTGTTTAAACTAGCTCTCATCACACATGCTATAATGACTAAGTGCAGCAGTAAATACCTGTATGTCAAGGACCGCCTGCCAAAACCGTTGCAATAAGTGAGCAGGGTTTGCCTTTGCCAAACTGTGGCAGATGGAGGTGGCAGCTTTGCTCCGTTAGCCTAGTGCTGGTGCAGAAAGTGCAGTCTGGGTGTTGCAAGTTTTTATCTCCATTTTCTACACGAGCGCTCGGATGATGTCCAGGCCACTGCTTGGTGAGCGGCTCCRTTCTGTCTCCCGAGCTAGGCTTAGATAGCCCAGATTTCATGTGGATGATGACTTTACCTTGTTTTGATCATTTCTAAGGCCCAAGGCTTTTGCACAGCTCTGTGTGCCAGGAGCATGGAGATCTCTCCGCCCGGATTGATTCCCAGCTCACTCTGGCTGGTGGCGCAGAAGCCTTTGAAGCTGCTGGCTAAGTGGATAATAGAACCCAGTTTTGCTGGGCCACTGTTCAGTGGCCCCTGAGCTTGAGGCTTTGTGATGTCCAGTTTTGGAGCTGGGCACTGAAATCCGCCCAACGTCTCTGATGTTGAACAAGTTTCCTGCTTCCCATGTGACAGACAGTGAGTTTTCTGTCTTCTGGTGTCTCAGCTCTCGGCACCTTTGCCTGTGCTCCCTGGAGGCAGTTGGTCTTGCAGAAGTCCATGCTAAATCTTGGTACAGGTGGGAGATTCTTGTCGCTCAGCAGAAGGTCGTGACTCATCCTTCACCAGCCRAAGGGTCTAGTGGGAGATCTCCTAATGCCCATGGATGGATCCCAAAGTTAAATGACATACAGGCTCCAGTGCGACAAATGTACTCGGGAGCATTGTAAGCTAAATATGTTTTCCCTTGGAAAGCGCCTGTCATAAAAGCCAAGTTTTAATTTTAGAAATAGTCTTCTGTTTTTAGCACYAAGGGCTTTATAGTCATTTTGAAACAAAGCAGATGCACCCACTTGGTTCATTGTAGTATTAGTAATATTCAAGTATTTTGAATATGCTAGTAGCCATAAAATAGAAGATTTTTCATTCTGACCCTGCAACATTGGAACTGTGAAATTGACTTCTTTGTGGCAATGCAGTGTTTTTTTAGCAGTAATTTCTGAATTTTAGGCAAGTATGTTGTTTTGATTCTGGCAAGTGTGTAGCCATGACACACGTTTCTGGAGGAAAACACAACTGTGTGGTCTAGGCATCTTTGAAATATTTTGCTGGAGGATGCGTGTCCCTGAATGGARTAGAGGACCCAGTTTTCTGGTACCTGGTTTGATCTTCTGCAGCAGCGCAAACTGGGTGTGGGCTCCTCTCGGAACTAATCTCTGCATTAAATCAATGCAACCCAGTCCCTGCAATGCAGTCTGGACTTGGTGTATTTATTCCATGTGCCTACTAAGGGCTTTGTAGATTGGATTCAGGTCTTCCTCATCCATTTCTGCCCCAGCTCAGCTTAGCACTCTGATATGGCTTGAGCTCAAGAGGTTGAGCCCTCTTGAAGGGCTCCAGTGCCGTAGGGTTTCACTGGCTGTTAGGTGGCCCAACAGCCCGATGTCTTTCAAGCGGCCRCAACTGTGTGTATCACCATATAAACTCTGCTTATGTTAAGTCCTTCCACCAGAAAAATAGCCTGGACTTCGTATTCCTCCTGGTTTGCTAGAGCTGGGTAGTCACAGGGAGTATTTGGTTTCAGGAGACCTCTTAGATATCCGGGAAATAGATGCATCTTGTTCATGACRCATTTGAAGGTCTCCTCTGTGCCCTTTCCACATATGTGATTTTGTTTGAGGGTTTTATCTTGCTGCCCTGTCCACTAAATGGCTGACTTCTACCAAAGCCACCCTGCTACCATAAGGATGTGTCACCTTCCCTGTGCTGCGTGCTCAGGAAGCCCACCGAGCCCGAGTTAACAAGTTGGGAAATGGGTGTTTGCTTCTCTGCTTAAGGCTTATGTTTGCATTCGAGTTTAACATAATTTTCATTTATTACCAGGAACTACCATGTATTTTATTACCTCCTGGCAGGAGCGAGCGAGGAAGAAAGATCTGCTTTTCATCTTAAGCAACCTGAGGAGTATCATTACCTCAACCAGGTGGGAGAACCTTGCCGTGGGTGCTCGGCTTGGTTGACCTGCTGCCTTTTCCTATTGCCACTGCTTAATGCTAGTGTAGAAGTTGGGGGGCGCAGGAATAGCTGCTGCTTTTGCACCCTTAAATTCATGCTTCAACAGACCTAATTTACTTTAGATATTTAAGATGCTGTTATCAATTGATACTGCTTTTATTGCTCAAAAGGAGGAAAAAAAATGCAGTAGGAATATGGGGAGCTTGTAGTTACTTTTTATGATGGTTTTGAAAAGCGTCATTGGAATTTTCTTCGAGTGGAAACTTGAGGAGCCAAAACAAGTAAGTTAATCTAGGAGAGAGAGAAATGCTTATACACAGAGGATAAAGCAAATAGCCTTTAGTCTCGCTAGAAATATAATTTAATGCTGTTAAATGTCTCCATTACCCAGGGCTTTTTCAAGACCTTTAAAGTGGGCTATCAAAGTCAAAATATATTGTAATATTAATGACTGCCACCCACGCTTAGCAGGATCAGGAAATTCACACAAACGAGGAGCACGTTAAGAGTTCCAGGCTCTCGCTCCGTCGCCGCGTTTGTGCCTTCCGCGTCCATCTGCGCTGCAGAGGCTGGAGGACGTGGTGTGTTCCCTACAGCCATCTGTGCCGCAGTCTTGAGGGCGGAAAGTGCCAAGATAATTTGGATTGAATATTTTGGCAGCTTCGCAGATGTTGTTGGGCAATCCGGTAGCTTTATGTTAGTCTAAAACATTGCTTTTAATTATATTTCTTTTTTTTTCCCCTTTTTTTAAATAGTAGCAGTTGAAATTTGAAGGGCTATAACCCTTTAAGCAGTAAATCCCAGGGCCAGTAATATATTGAGCTGAAAGGAATGAGATATTTTAAGCTGAAAAATGTATTTTAATCTACCTTCTAGATAAGTAGACTGCAAAAGATGCAGAGCTGCTTCCAGTGGATCATGGAAGCAGRCTCTGGACTTAGGCAAATGCACTGTGTGCAGCATAGGGACGCTTTGGTTTTTTAGTATTTTGATCATAATCATTTTTTTGCACTTAMTAGCATGAGCGAGACAAATTTGCATTGAAAATGATGTGAAAATAGCTCCTTTAAATATGTTCAGTGCTCCGTTTTGTGTTAAGRCTTTCTAACAATGCAATAACATCTTTCCCATGCCCTTTAGTCAAAGAGGGAAAAGCAAAATAAAGAGAAAACAGGAAAAAAATAGAGGAAGCTAAATAAGGATGTAAGCACTGGAAGTGTGGAAGGGCAATGTAGTGAAATGACCCGTGATCACTCACAGCAACTTCTTAAACATATCAGAGAGAAATCCCTGCCTTATTGAAAGGAAAAAGAGCAAARGTGGAGACGAACCTAAAAATTTAGCTCTAAAAGTTAAAACTACAAAGCTATCAACCCTTGAGACAGATGCTCGAGCTCAAGGACTGCCGTAGCCCTTGAGGCAAAAATCATTTTCCTGTTCCCAGGTTCCTCAGTTCGCACTGTGTTATGCAAAACCAACTTGCGTTTTGCATTGCAGATGAGCAGTAATCTATTCCGAGATTTCAGCYTAAAATGTTCTGTCGTTTTGTTGATGTAAATATAGAAAGCAAGCTGGAAAAAATATTTTACTTTTTTTATGAACAACTTTACTTGCATCTCCTGAGTTTGGATGTTTTCTGCGTATCAGATGAGATTGGTAGAAGTCYCACCCAGCTACTTGCTGAAAATATTCTGCGCTGTTTGTTCGTATCAATCGGTTARCTCACTGTTTATTCCTATTAGCATTAGTCCAAACGCGGCCTGACTTGATCTGCTCTTGCTTTTCAGCTGACAAGGAGACCCCGCAGGCAGAGCTGGGAGGACTACGGCTGCGACGCTGAGCCGGTCAGTGCAACCAGCACCATCCCCTCCTGCCTCACCAGGGCTGAGGAGAAAGCAGAAAGCAGATTAGCTGCCGTCAGCCCTCTCCACTCTGAAGTGATGTTGCTCGTGGTTTAGCTTGGGAMAATATCCATGACTTTTGCATTGCCCTGTGGGTTGCTTGCCTCCTTTTGGGGTTAGCTGGACGTCTAGTCTGGAGAAATACCTGTGACTTTTTGTTAAAATACCCGTTCTTTTTACTAAACGATGCTGTGCAATGTTTGAGATGATAGTATGGTGAAAATTGTTCAGAGAGTACGTTCAGCAGCATCGGAAGGGCTGGGTGCCGTTGGTGATTRTCCACAGTTATTCCCCATAATGTTTGTGGGGCCTCCCGTATATCTCTCTTCCCCCTTGCCAGACTGGAAATGTTCTGGTTGCTGATAAAAGGCCTGGAAATTACAGAACGCTATTTATGGAGTACTGAAGTGGCCATCTGGATCTGTTCTGATCTTAATTTCTCTAACTGCTTCATCTTTCTCTTTGAACCCCTCAGGACTGCTTCTCCGTTGAAGGGGAGGACCTGAAGCACGACTTCGAGCGCTTGCAGCTAGCCATGGAGATGGTGGGCTTCCTGCCCAAGACTCGCAGGCAGTGAGTTGGTTTTCCAGGTTAAGAGCAGGCACAATAAGCAAGTTATTGCACGTGGCTTAGCTAACTCGATCTGCCGTGCTCTGTAAAACAGATCAGATTGCTGCTGTGAAACTTTTAAAGGTAGAAGCAAAATGTACCCATCAGCAGCGTAGGTGACGGTTCTGCTCATGCAAGTTGAGGGGCTGCAGGAGGTGTTGGTACCTCAAAGCATTTTTGARCTATTTATGAATAAACCTGACAGGYTCTCTGTGTACCTTGTGTATCATCAATCCCGAAACTGGTGTCTACCCTACTTGTAACCTTTTAATTACTTAAAGTCATGCTTACTGCTTTGCGTTGAGCTGCCAGTTTCGAAGAAGGGTGTTACCACCACCCTTCATCCACCAGGAGAGTGAATGAAAACTGAGGCTGTTGCTGTCGTCTTCGGGCTGCAAAGAGTGACACGCTTTGAATTGGGACTCCTCTTCAGCTGAAACTGCAAAATAATTCTTGGCGTGTTAATCATCGGCCTATTTCATTGTTTGATGGTCTTGAGAAAGTTAGAATGAATTGGACCAATATGTTATTAAAGTAGTTGACGCATAGTAAAAAATATATATTAAAAAAAAGACCTCAAAGTGAGTATTGTTTTTGACACTACCTGTGTCAGTGAAATGCAAATTGGTAACTGGAACACACTTTTTTTTTAATGAGTAAAAAGGCTTGAACCATAATTTAATGAACGCATTTTCCTTTCTATTTCAAATATGTGGCAACAGGGAGTTACTACTTTGTACTAATGGCACTTGAAGCCCTATTTATCACCAAGGGTAAATGGAGTTTAAGATGCTAACATCTTGTGCAGCTGAGTGGATTGCCTCCTGTTGTTTTGAGCATCATTGTTTCTTTATTTTTAAAAGTCTGTGTAAAGTGCCCGAGCTGTCAGTTGGAAGCCCTTGATGCTGGGACACAATGTCCCACCCTCTACTCCCATAAAAAATGTTTCATCAGTCTGAAAATGCTCTTAAGCTCTGTAGTCCTATTACAGCAAATAGAAGGTGGAAGTTGTGGTAGAAGACCAGGAATATGATTAAAAGTGAAGTTTTACAGATTCGAACTTATCAACTAGAAGCCAACCCAGCTACCTAAAATTATGTGTTATGTATTTTTATTAATTTTACCTATTTTTCTTGTAACTTATTTAGTTTTTATGCCAGAGATCAGACTAAATGAAAAATATGGCCAAGTGTCACTGTTCCTTCCATCTCTCCACAATCTGTGCCCTAATCAGTGGGTTAGCTTAGATTTGACTTTTTGTGCCATGTGTGACTTCACTTACACGGGTACCTGTGCGCACACACGTGTGTCTGTGTGAAATAGAAGTCATTTCTATTTGTTTTTAGCTTTCGTGAGTGTGCAGAACTAGGCAGACGCATTTTATAGCCGAGGTCACCTATGACTAGATGATCTCAAAGAGCAGACATTGTAAAAGAAATAACATTATCAGACTCAAAAAAAAAAAAAARTTGGATAAATTAAATGGGAGCATTTTTTTTTTTGTCTTAATTTGCCTATGTAAAATAAAAGCGTTTCAGCTCTTTTGTGGAGGCTTCCAAGCTGGGACTAAGTCCAAGAGGGTGTACCCACACTGGGCAAGTTTGGGCTTGAGTAGGTGAGAATGAAGTCCTGTGGGATGCAGGTTGGATGCTTATTTTGCGTGTCAGGTTGTGAGCAAGTGCTTGGAAATTACGGGCAGAAARTGCTCCAGATTGTACATAAGATGAGCACGTTAGCTAGGAAGATGCCTCTCTGAGGAGGGAGGATGAAGAGTGTTGTAAGAAGGGCAAAATGTTTTTTAGTGCAAGAAGTGGGCTGAGAAATTTTGCATTATTTTAAACTATTTTTGAAGAGCTTTGTAGTTTTGTTGTTTTCCTGGTGATGGCAYCCGATAAATGCTGGGTCGAATTCTGCAGCAAAGTTGGATACGGAAACTTGGGGAGGCTTTTCCGTTAGCYTTGAGAAATACGACAAGCTGCAAATGGATTCTCTTTCTCCTCTTTAGAATCTTCTCTCTCTTGTCTGCGATACTGCACCTGGGTAACATCCGCTACAAGAAGAAGACGTATCGGGACGACTCCATCGATATTTGTAACCCTGAAGTACTGCCCATCGTCTCGGAGCTGCTGGAGGTGAGCCTTCCCTTGCCATCCTGCAACGTCTGCGCGTCCTCCTGATGAACTGCCTCTGCTTTATAAGGGAATTTACTGCCATTTTGATAGAATTGTTTCTTGTGGTAACCATTAATATTGGCCGTTCTTTTGAGGAAGTCACTGAAAAGTTGTAGTGCTTTTGGTGTAGTTATTTTCCTCCCTAATCTTACTATTATTACTACTTTGGTTTCAGTATGCTGTTTAATTTACTGAAAATAATGTTTCTGTAATTAAAATAGACTGTAAACCAGTGCTACGAGGAAATATTTTCTTCATTTGACAACCATCATCTCCCCTCACCAAAATTCCTCGCTGCTCCTGATATCTCTTCCAGCATTTGCATAAGGAGCCAGTCAAGAAACTAGAGCAGTTGGTAGGATGGATGGTCCGTCCAGCCTCCTCTTTCTGGTAGTGTCCTTGGKAGATGCTGCAGGGCAAACACATGAGCCTGGCTGGATTTTGCTGTCTGTCCCTGTTACTTTACCAGCATCCACAGAGGTTGTATCTGGCACACTGTAGGCTGTGCCCCAGCCTGTTCTCTTTGCTGCTCATTTATGGATCTGTTAGCCATAAACTTACTGTTTTCATCCTCTTAATGCTATCTGCAATTTGACTGCCTAAAAGCACTTTGTGGATTACAGCTGTGCTGTTCAGTTCCTCGGCACCTCTCACCTGACTCATTCCCATCGTATCCCGTCTCACTAACACCCCTTACTGGAACACACTCAGTGATGCCRGCTGCTTCAGGTGATGGAAAAAAGCTCTGGACCTCTTAGATCCCCTAGCCTGCCTTGAGTACTAGCTGGAGGGTATTCAGGATGAATTTCTGCTCATTTTGTGATAGCATCAGTGATAGCTCTTTGTGCCCGCTTGGTCCTCCCTCGTTCCTTCCTCCCTCGTTCCTTCCTCCA
Source organism: Eudromia elegans (assembly GCA_003342815.1). Taxonomy (NCBI): domain Eukaryota; kingdom Metazoa; phylum Chordata; class Aves; order Tinamiformes; family Tinamidae; genus Eudromia; species Eudromia elegans. The sequence continues at coordinate 6,252,030 of PTEX01000021.1, read as the reverse complement.
GCTGTTCTTGTGCTGTAACTGCAGAACGTAGGAATTTGGCTTTCAAAGCTTTTCCTAGCACTTCATTACTGTTCTGTGTATAAAGCAGAGGAAGCTTCTGTGAAAGAGGGTAGATGCAGCTGTGCGCTCTTTGCRTCTTGGAGACTGCAGAAATAAACAGAAGGAAATGATGAATTTGGGCTAGAAGGTGGTTGATCTTGCCTGGTTTAAAATGGCCATATCATAACAGGGAAGCAAGTCATTCGTATCATACCAGGGAAGCAAGTCATTTGAGAAGTAGTTGTGTTTTGAAAACGTTTTTGAACAAGAGAGTGACTTATAAATCTGTAGAAGTTCCAGGCTTTGGGTCTTTGCCCTGGCTTTCAATTGCAAATGAATTTTTCTGCAACATCTGTGTGCAGTTAGTTATCAGGATGTTTTTTTGTATGCATACATGTGAAATTATGCATTAGTTGGGCTGCATAGAGTCAACTGTGGCTTAGTGCCATGCTGTGATATAGCATGGGGTGTGGACACCCTACTCGCTTGCAGTTAACTGGTTTAGCTGAGCAAAATGSTGTGTTTTTATTGATCTCAGTAAATAATTTTCAGGCTAGGCGGTCATGTACGCTATAAAAGCTTGGAAATGAGAGCAAATGAGGGTGATCCTGGCTGTTGAATTCCTGGCAGGTTTGTGATTGAGAACATGAGACCGTTGAATGCTCTTTTAGTCTGTTGAAATATTGGCAATAGATGATTTTTTTTTTTGACATTAGGGATGCATTTGTTAAAATACAGAATTGCCTTTGGCTGAGGGATGTTGCTTGTCCCTACGATTGCATTTATTTGATATTTTTCTCCATGCGAGTGCAGATACTGACTGTCTGCACCAGTGAGCTTTCCAATAAATGTATTCCCTAACCTGTTGAAATGAAGAGTAAGCAGTGATTTTTGGGATAGACCTGCTTTCTTTTTCTGCAAAGCTGAACCTTTGCGTACTCGAATAGATCTTCTGCAGGGTTTGTTCAGTTTTGTCCAAAAAGGAGGACTAAAGGCTTCAAGCAGATCAAACATCCCATGAAAATGAATCCATTACGTGGTGTTGTTTACCTAGCTAGCTAAAACTCCCTGAATGTAGTGGATGTTCTAGGCGAGAGGCAGAAATGCTGGTCGGCCCATTTGCCTCTCCATGGTTTGTGTCTCTTGTGCAGGTATTTGAGGTTGTTTTTTTGTGGTTCCTGAAAATTGTCMACTTTTTTCTTTCATGCTGCTGGAACCAAAAACTTCAATTGACTTGAAAAAGAAATTGGTTGCCTCTAGATCTTCCCCTTGCTAAGAATGCAAAATCAACATGGCATAAAAATTGCATTAGCTGCTAAGTACTTGAGCTTCTTTTTATATAGCTACTGTTCTTGGCTGCAGATTCTCGAGGGTAGCAAAGGGCTTTCAGAAATCAGCTCACCTGCAGCCTCTTACTTAGCGTCCAACATTTTTGGGGTGTTTTGCTCTGAGGTTTTTTTTTTTTTATTTCTCTCCCTTAAAAGACTCATTGGATTCTTTATTCACTCGAGGATTGACCAAGGAAAAGAGGACTTGTAAGACAGCGACTGGAGAGTCGTCGTCTAGGGAATGGGATATAGTGGTGTCCGAGATGGTATAAAGACAAAAAATAAGAGAATTTGGGTGGGCTCCTTTGCCATATGTTTTTGTGTTAGGAGGCCAAAAAAAAAAAAAAAAGCGTATGGAACTTGTAGGCAGCAGGAGAAGAGGAAAAAAGGGGGAAAAAAAACCCCCCGTTGGGTAGATTTCGTAGTTGGCCCATGAAAAGCAGCTCTTGAACTGGCCCATTGGAGATCCCCCAAAGAAGAGTGGAATCTGGATCACATTTTTGAGGGAGATGGGGAGAAACGAGCAGTCTGACTGGAATGCAAACCCAGGCAAAGCTGCTGTCTTTGCCCTCCTGAGAAGAATCCGGACCCAGCTGCATTGGGGTGGGCACTCCATAGGACAGAGTGGAGATCTGAGCGTCCAAGTGTTATTGGAGGAATTTCCCTGCCATAGCATTGAGGGTGAAAACATGGAATAACGCTTCTGCTTTCACTCGTATACCTCTTCTACATAAAAGCCACTGAGTCCTGTAAAAAGAAGCTAAAACACAGATTTTTGAAGGAGTTTGGAAGGAGATAAACTACTGGGGTGGATTTTCTTCTTCTTGGTGCCAGTCTCTTCCTTTGGTTTATTAAAGCRTTCAGACTCGCATTTGTTGAAGAAGCAAAACGCAGTGATGGATTTTGGCCAGACTCTGCAGATCACAGTTTCATTTACAGTAAGACCCCAATTCCCTTTTTTTATTCCCTCCCTCTTATTTTTTTCAAGAGCAGACACAGCGTGTGGATTATGTGAGGGTTTTGGCAGGTTTTTCTCAGCCCTTTGTTTAAGCCGTGCTGAAATGCAGTGCTGCAGCATGATGTCAATGCTGTCTGATGGATTGAGCAGATGTGGAGTTTTGTTTAAAAATAATATATATATATTTATATATATGGAGAAATCATTATGGAGAGAGGAAGAGCTCTTCTGCAGAAACCTTAGGGGATTCTGTAAGACTCAAAGGCAAAAGCCTCCAAGTGCTGAGCTTAGGCCCTATTGGTATCCATCTCTTTCCATCAGTCCAAACAAAAAAAATTCTCCAGACGCTCGACGTGGACTTAAAGCAATGGGGTTTGTATGTATACATGTAACTGATACTCTTGCTGTATTTTAGATTGAGGAGCTGTTTTTTTTGAGGAGCYGTTTGTTCAGAACTTGCTGGTTAGGCTGAAGCTCTGGATGAGCAAYGACCTTTATGTTCTGCTTCCATTTCCTTGTATTTTTTTAAGCTCTTAGCTGTTTCTCTTTATTGCAAGAGTGCATAATACTTAAACTACGGTGATATATGGTTGTGATTTGTGGATCCTAGGCACATCAACAGGAAAAATCCATTAGAAATGACCTAGTGTGAGCTCATCTTAAGGGAGACTGGTTTTTTTCATTAGAAAAGCAAGAGCCTTCTAACTGTATTTACCAGAACTGGAAATTATGTCAGCAGATGGAGAATTGAGGAAGGAAGGTTAACTGTATTCTCACTCAATAGAGCATTTTTATACTGCCTTGCTTGGACTCGGTGTTTTCAAGGCAAGTCAAGGTAAATGGAAGTTAATGAGCATCCTAAAGCTCCCTTCTGTATCAACGATGTTCGTTTTGGAACAGATGTCTGCCTGGATGGAAGGTTTATGGGAGGAAAAGGATGGAGTTAAGGAGGGTGAGAGTGCCAAGGCAGCCAGGGGTGGCATTCAGCGGACAATGAGACCTTCTCCTAGGATCCCATCTTCCAGGTGGGGTCTGGGCTCGTGGAGCTCTGAGCCTGAGCTCAAGCAGGGCAGGTCACCCTCTGGTTGGTCTTRCTCTTCTAAGATGTGTGGAAGGAAATCCGCGCGTAAGAGAAAAGCTGAATAAAAAGTGGAGATGTTTCCCAAGACCCTTATCAGAACTGATGGACAATAACGTCAGTCCCAGCAAGTCTCTGTTTGCCCTTGCAGTCACAAAATGCCATAATCCCTGTCTGGAATGCAGAGGCGGTGAGAAGGGGAGATGAGAAGATGTGTTTCTCGCTCRTGGTTTGGGAACGTCTCCTTTTCCTTCACCCGGTGGTTCCTCAGC
>PTEX01000021.1:6217444-6247930 GCA_003342815.1 Eudromia elegans | reverse complement strand
CGGCTCCCACAGCGGGAGGGAGGTGCCGCTCATCCCTCGCTGCCGTCCGGAGGGCTGGTCACCCGGCCCTTTCCGCTCAGCTTGCCTACGACCGGGAGCTCCTAAATCGTGATTTATGAAACAAGGACTTGCTCTTCTTGTTGAATTTTGTCCTTATGTTTAAGATACAAACCCTGGCAGCTTTTCTGGGAGAGCCAGACTTTGCTTATAATGCTGCAAAACACAAGGCTCCTGAGGTGTAACCTAGAAGGATAATTCTAGGGGACACGAGTTAGAGAAATAAGAGGCGTTTTCCTCGTTGCTGATCTGCCCTGGGGCCTTTGTCTCCTTTTTGACCTTGTGYTGAATTTCCCCTCCTCGCCAAGGACAAGGTGGCTGCGAGCTGACCTGGAAGGAGAGCAGCTTGGAGCATTAAGGACGGGCATCCTCAGGGCTCCAGCGTCAGGGGGGCGCAGGGAAAGGGAAACTGCAGGGAAAAGCAGACAGATGGGGATRGCGAAGGAGGGGACGGGTGGCTCTGTTTAAGCCATTTAAAATCGCTCTGTTGACTGACAAATCTGGCAGTTGGAAGCAGTTTGGCTGTTGAGTCTGGGCACCCAGAGCATGGGCTTGTTTTTATTAGTGACTATTTGATTCCCCTCCGCCTGTTGCCGTGGCCAAGTGAAGAAGCCAGCGTGCTCGTGGCGAAGCGAGGCCTCCCCTGCTCCCGTTCCAGCGCGTTTGCTGCTCCCACGACGTCGATGCTGGCCCAAAACCTGCTTTTGTTCCCAGCTTTGCAGCCCACGGAGGCCGGACGATTGTTCAAAGCGCTGAGAAAGCGCCCGGCTTTTCCCTGTCGGCTGCACGCTCGAGTCAGCAAATGCCCAACGGGGATGGGCGAGGCGGGAGCCCGCGAGGGAAGAGGAGCCGACGGGGAACCTGGAGCCGAAGAGACAGATTATGTCGGTTTGGAAGGTTGAGCTGTGCAACTGAGGCCRCGTGTCTGTAATCCCAGTGCGTGACCTTGGTTTCTCATAATCCGGGTCTTGATGGTAGGCAAAAAAGCGTTTGCAGGTGCCGTGCTGCTCCTTGTGTTTGTGCCCAGTGTTACTGGGTGTTCCAGAGGGAGTCAGTTATGTGGAACCTGTGTCGGAGCATCTCCTGGGAGGCTCCACGATGGTGCTTTTGGGAGAAGGGTTTTCTCTTCTACAGCATCATTATTGCAAGATTGCTTCAAGTGGGAAGTATGCAGACTGTGCCTTATTTTTGCTGGTTTTCAATGTTAATTCTCAGGTTAAACCCTCAAACCAAGTCGCTCTCTGAACTTAACCAATAAGTATTCTATGTCATCCGTGTCAAATCCCCTGTGCATGTACACTGTGCATGTACACTGTGCATGTACACGTGCTGCAAACATGGCCTCGGATGGGCTGCAGAAACGCTTCCGTGGGTTCCCTGCTCCTGGTTTCCACCGTGGGTGCTTGGATGAGGTCTGATACCTGAACACATCAAGGCGTTTGGATTCAGTCAAGTATATGGTGCCTGKATGACCTTGGCGAACGTGAAGCTGCTCAAATTGCAGCAGAGGCACATTAATGCAAAATGTGGTTTAGATGAGAAAATAACAATACAGAAAATCTGTTTAAGCTTATAATCCTCTATTAGAGCACACTGTAAATGCCTGATTTTCTCCAGAAAATATAAAAATAATGTAGGAAAGGAAGCCAGTTCCTGAACAGTTGACACAACTGCTGTGGGGCTGGGGTGGKAGACAGAGAACGTGGGGTATCTCCCCCACTTGCACCAGTGGGTCTGGCTAGCTCATGCCTCTCCATCCCATGTTCCTTCAAACCTGTTTCTGCTGTCCCAGGTTCTTCTCTTATCATTGCAAAAGCTTCTTTAATTCCTCCCCTTTCTACTCCCAAGACCTTGGACTTTCTTCTTAAACAGATGTCACTGCTTTGCTTGTTTACCGAGTAATTATTTATGCTGCTATCCCACTAACACTGGACAGTTGGTGCATTTTACTCTCAAAAGGAATAAAAAAAGGGAGGGAAGGGAGAGGGAAGAGGATTTCCTGGGCTGCCCTATGAGCAGAGGAACTCTATGGAAAGCTGCTGGAAGTGACTGAACGTAGAAAATCAACCTCCCTTAAACGCTGTGTTTTTCTGGTGCTGGCTCTGTGTGCTGAGTTATCCTCTCTAGATACCTAGCCTGTTTTTGTGGGTTGCACTTTAACTTTGCAAGCGCTTTRCACAACCGTGGGGATGTTTCTTTCAATCTAATCCCAGAATAATCATTAACATGAAGGGGTTTTTTTATTTTTATTTTTTTTAAGGTGAAAGAAGAGATGCTGTTTGAGGCGCTGGTTACCAGAAAGACRGTGACTGTGGGAGAGAAGCTCATCTTACCGTACAAACTAGCAGAGGTTGGTACACGATGTTTGTTTTACAGAGGGAAACGCCTGGGGTGGTTTTCAGCGCTTGGACATGAGCYTGAAATGCACACTTAGCGACTGGTAGAGTTTAGGGGTTTCCTTATTTATTTAGAAATAAGTAAATGGAGAAGCTGATGCGTGTGCGAATGCAGGGACACTACTGACTGTACTGACTGAGAATATGATAGAAGGAGGGACCCGGAGGAGTGAGTTTGTTTTGCTTGTAAAAGCTCTTGTTAAAATTGTGAGTGGAAAGAGGGAATTATGAGGCTACGCCGATGAAGGGCGAGTTACTGCCCTTGGGCTTCCACCTCCAACCTCGCTGCTCAGGGCTCTCAGGATAGCGGGAGGGTTTGTCTGTTGTTAGAGCTCATGCTTCTGCTGCTGCTGACCCTGCAGGCGAGCACCCTCTAGCCCTGGGTGCCTCGGCTGCGTTTGCTTTGAGTTTTGGAGTGTCAGAAAGGAGCTATAAGGATGGGGCTCTAGTCTGAAATAAATGTCTTGCATAAAAAGCCTTGATTTTGCATTCTGAAAGGAGTCCTGAACTTCAGTGATGTCTCTGAGTGTGTCTGCTCAGGGACACGTTCAGTGAGGAGGACTGGGCTCATGTTCTAACATCTTTGACCAAACAGTGCTGCAATACATGCGATTGCATGGATTGCATGCATTGCGTTGGAAATAGTTTCCAGTGTGTAGGCAATGCTCTTGGTGCACACTCTGTGATCCACCTCCTCGCCCTGCTGTGTGATATCCTGCAACATCATGATCTTGTGCCAGTGATGGTCCTGAGAGAGCAGAGCAGCCTAAGTCATCATTTCTGAAGTCATCATCTCTAGAGGTTTGGAAGCAGCAGAGTTGAGAGCAGACTCCCTATAGCACATCAAGTCTTTCCTCTTGGATTTTCCCCATCCCTAGCCCCACAGGACCGTTAAGGGCATGTCGCTGCTCCGCGGCACCAAGGCTGCGTTCCTCCCTGGCCCCGCTGCGTTGTCACCGTGGCCTCATCACAAACAGCATCGGGTGTTTGGGGGATTGCTTCTTTGAGGCTGCGGTTTGAGCCCTTGGCAGCTCCTCGTTTGAAGCAGTTGTTCTTCAGAGCAGACGTAAGCTTAAATGAGATGCATTTTGTAGCTTTGTTCTGCTTGTCTTGACAGAAATTCATGTGAAACTGTGAATTCCTACATTTTATTCCTACATATCTTGCTCCTTGGATGAAAGCATTTCACAATGTCCTTTTATGTTATGTTTAGGGAAGGAGGAACAATGTAGAGCTGAAGATTTGGGTGGCTTGAAGTCGATGGTGCTGAAAATGACCCCTACAATTAGCAACTATTTCTCATTTATTTATTTATTCATCCTGTGCTTCTGCACTTACTCCTCTCCTTGTTGGCTTCATTGTAAACGTTTTGAAGCAAAGTGTCAGTGTTGGTGTTGCTGACTCAATGTTCCTCTTCATAAACCCACTTTGGGAGCGTTACCTGCATATAGCTGTTCTGGTGGGTGATGTTGAAGGATCTAAACTGGTTTAAAAGATGAAAATTATGTTAAACTTCAATGAAGTAAGGCTCCAGCAGAGCAAACAACATCTGTCCCTAGGTACCAGCAGTTGAGGGCTGGAGGTGGGAGTAGCTGGACTCATGCCCCAAGATCCCATTTCAAGATGTGATCTGTTTTTTCTAGGCTCCTAGTGCCCATCTTCATAGTATTATAAAAATGATTGAATGAGGGAGTGCTGTACTCTTCAGGAAAACCCTCTAAAACACAACATGCCCTCAGATTTTTTTGATCATTCACCAAATCTTGGTGCATCTGACCTCGGTTTTAACCTTTGGGTGATGCCTGTTGTCATTGGAGTCACTGATACCTCTGAAATTAGGGAGAAAATGAGACCAGAGCCCTGACTGTGAAGGTTGAAACTGACCTGAACCCCATGTGTACCATTTTAGGGGTGCAGTTACACCCCTTTCTCTGGGGAAGTGGAGGCAGATTTGGGCTCGACCGTGTGCTGCCTGCAGCTGCAGGCCTATGGTGACCAAGCATTGCCTGCAGGGGCTTGGTCCGCGTGTCTGAGGGGCGTTGAGCAAGGATCCCACACCCATAAATAATGCTTATATTTACCTCTGGCAGCTGCCTCTTATCTGGAGCCCCACGTTGGCCTGTGTGCCAGAGAGCTGCCTCCTGGAACCATCCATTTTTCCTTTTATAGCAGCCGGATGGTATTTTAATGCAGTGTTTCAACCGACTGCATAATTTGCTTTAGTGCTGAGGTCTCTGGGCTGTTATGCTGCTGATACGCTTAGAAAAAGCTGCACGTGCATGAAGGGCTGCGGTTGTATTCAGAGGTCTCGTCTTTTTCCCTTTGTCCTAATGACTTTATTAGGAGCGAGCCGGTGTATTAACATAACTAGCAGCATTACTGGGCTTCCAGAGAAGTCACAGTGTGTCTGGGCAGGCTGAGCACTGGCTTGCTAAGAGGCAGAATGCAGACAGGAGGACCCTCCTCCGAGAGGGGGTTTGACCACAGGAGCCCAGGAGCAGCGAGTGGTGTCTGGGTTCATTTAGTTTTTTTCTCCAGCCCTGGCACCCTCCTTTCCAAGAAGGTTAAATGTAACCAGCGTGCCGGTGCAATGGAGAATATGTTTTCATGTAACAAATGCTTTTTTTTAATGAATCCTGCCTGCCAAGTGGAAGTGGCTTATAACCATGAATCAGGTGTCCAAAGCGGGGAAAAGAAGAGGAAAGAAAAACGAAAATACCGGCACATGGGACGTTAAGTGACTTGACTCATGAGTGAGAAACGTGCAGCATGTCCAGGAGCACCCGAATCAAATCGTTGTGGAGGCCTCGGAGGCTCTCAAAGTCTTCTGCTGCTCTTTATGTTTGCAGTCCGAGCATCATCCTCTTGAGCTTAATCCAGGCGTGGAACAGCCCTCCTGGGCCACGTCTGTCTTCCTGCCTCTATCTAAATAATTCAAAGAATTCAGATTTTTTTTATCTCATCTTACTGCAAGACTCCAAGGCCTCGACTAATATAGTCATTTACCTCTCTCAAACTCTCCCCACATCTCGACTGGGATTTTTCCACTCCTGTCAACCCTCTTTTGCATTCCTTGCCTCATTCCCCCTTCCCATTGCAGCAGAGACCAGCCCCCTGCCCGAGTGGACCGACCCTCCACACCTTGTTTCCATCCCACTTGCTCTGCTTATCAGCCCCGTGCCTGTCACCTGCTGCTCTGTTTTTCACCAGTCCCCATGTGGTTTTTTTTCCGTGATCTCCATTAGATGAGGAAAAACTTTATCAAAGTAGATGCATCTGTTACCGAATCCTCTTTTACCTCCCTCCAGAAGACAGATTTTTTCCGTGATGCATTCAGTCCTGTCCTGTTGGCTTCACTAATGTGACTTTGCAAAAAGGCTGTCGTTTTAACAGATGTTTATAATTTGCAGCCCTTTATCAGCAAGGGTATTTTATACCTGAAGGTTAGTTAATKAATTAATTCATACTCGCTAATGAGGCCTTTGGATTTATGTCCTGAGAAGAAGAAGAGGAGAAGAGGGTGTTTGTGGTGGTCCATCAGGAAGCAACGTGGTCCTGGGAGCCCCTCCCAGGGGTGCCTTGGCCTGGAGCACAGGCAGTACTGCCGGGATCCATCCAACGGCTCGTGGCAAGAGGGAGTCTGGGTTCTCCACTGCCTTTGCCCTGAGCTTTGCTGCCCAAGCAGTGGCCTGAGCGGAGGAAAGACGCTGCTCTTCGGCCTGGCAATGGTTAAACAGACCTTAGTGTGAGGCCAAATGTGTTTCATTATGGCAAAAGGCTGCGCGGTGTTTCACTTGCCCGGGTGATACTGTCTGGAGCCTTTTTCAGACCATGAGAAGTTATAGCAGGAGTGGTCTCCTGTGGCCGGATTGAGCCGATGACCTAATATTGGCTAAGATATTGAAGGGGGAAAAAAAGAAGGGAAAAGATCATAATTGCAGCTAGCTATGAATATTTAACAGCCAGGAAGCATTGCAGGAGAAGTGGGAGGGATGCACTATAACAGAAGAAGGGAGGGGGGGGTGAAAATTCTCCTTCCCGAACTGGAAGGATGGGGATACTTAATGGAATCCAAAGTGTCACAGCCCCTGGAAGTGAGTACTTAATGCCAGGAGGTATCAGCTTATGGGGCTCCTTGTCAACGCAGGTCATTAAACGGGAGCTTAGCAGGACGCCTTTGAGAGCCTGGGGGTGTTGATGAGTGTGTTCAGAATTACAGAAAAGGTATTAACGGGCTWAAAATGGAAAGCCCCAAAGCTTTTAGGAGGCATCGAGCGTCACTGTGCGTGCAGCCTGTCCACAGGGAACTCCAGAAGAGGCTTTTTGCTGGGATTGGGGTTTTCCAAACTGCAAGGAGCAGGGGATATGCTCCTTGTGGGCATGGATGAAACCAGCCGAGGGCTGTTTTAGCACTGACGGGTGCTTCCTTGTGGGATCCTGCCGCCGTCAGGAAGACGGGTGCCCTCCAAACTCCGTTTGGATGATTCCTTTATGTCAGAATGATTTATGCCCAAAGGTCTGTTAGCACAAGGCTGCACCTGGGAGATGCTGCTGCGATTTGGCTGAAGGGGGCTTGTTTTCGTGGAGATCTTCCCCAAACTGTGCCCACACCAGAATGAGGACTTCAGGGAGGGAAATGCTAACGTCCCATGGGCTGCTCTATCCACTCCAAAGGCCGTTTCCATCATCAGATGCATTCTAGGCTCTCTTTGAGGGATCTTTTAATCTTTTCAGTAATCAAATGTGATGCTTTAAATCCAAAAGGCCCTTTAGTATGTGTTTTCAGTAATTCTGCTGTTTGAGTTTGGACTCAACTCCTGTTAGAAGATGCGTAAGAATGGAAACCATGCCCGAATTAGCAAGACGGCTCTTCCCACACAGTGTAATTTTGGTACAGTTGGTTGGGATATGGGATCTTCTGTGCAATCTCCCTCAATTAGAGCAGACTTGGGTTTCTTGCTTCCCAGAGAGCCGACTGCTCCTGCTTAGCAACCCTGGAGGCAGGAGAACGCGGCCGGCAGGACAGGACCGCTTGGACCGGCTGCCCCTGCAGCTCCGCCGGCCGAGACGCGCTGGGTTTTAATGGCAGAAACTTGCCAAAAGAGCCCGTAGTGACGATGACACGTTGGCAAAACAAGGTTTTCTGCCAGAGTCCTCCATTCTGGGGGTGAGCGAAGAGGCAGGAATTGGCTAAAACACTGAAAATACTATGTTTGGCTCTGTGTCCTGTGCTCCGTGCTGGGAATGTCCATGAGAAACCTCTTTTAAATGTGGCCTGCAGCCTCCTCCTTGGTTAGGTCCTGTGTTCAGTTCTTCTGTCACTCAGTAACATATTAATTTAGTTGTGTGCCTGGTTTTACTGTGAGAAAACACGAGCAAAGGGCTTGGAAGGCTGAGTGGGGTCTCGGTTCGTGCTCCGGACGCTTGACCATAGCAGGATCTGCAGGATCGCAGCCGGGGAGGAGCGGCTGCTGCTTCCTCCACCACCACCAAGGCTGTCAAGTTCGGCTCTTTGGTGACTCTGTTGTCGGGCAGCTGCTTGTGCTGAGCTCCTGAATGGGGGTATCCCATCCCATGGGAACATCCTCCAGGAATGCCTCAACTAGCTGGGGGCCRCCACGCATCTCTTGCTCCATCCTTTGCTCCACAGGGAGTTGTAGATCCCCAGGGACATCTAGAATTGCTCTATTTGAGAAGGTGAGGGTTGTTGTCTTCCATCCCTTCTCTTCCGCCAGCAGGGATGCTCCAGGTGGATCCTTGTTCTGACTTCAGGTTTTCCCCTTTGTTTWCCCTGTTTATGGTAGTGGTAGAAGGAGGAGGAGAAGGAAGGGGAAGCGGAAGCTGCCGAAGGTTTCGGAAGGGTTTTGGTGCAGACGGATGGCGTTTTCCACGTTTGCCTTGGAAGGAGTGCTGGGGCAYGAACAGCTTCCGGGAATTTCACAGGGGATGTGGGCAGGAGAGGGAGCTGTGATTTCCTCTTGTCTGAGCTGTGGTCTGGGTAAAAGGGTGAAGAAATGAAGCTGTGATGAAGGGAGTGGAATTGCATTAATTTTTAGTGATCACTTAGTAATAAATGTTGAGCTCCCTTGTTTGATTTCCTAAACCAGCAGGTACCTCCACAGCTAAGCCATTTGGTTCTTCCTTTAGCAGTGTATTGGAGCTGCAGGGCCATTTCGATCTGATAAAATCCACCCGAGTTATAAATAGGCTCTGCAAAACGATCCCTTGGCCGGGCACGTCACTGCCTTCCTCACCTGAGGATGATGGTGGAAAGCTCCTGCCCTGGCCTGGTAGCCAGAAACGGTGATTGCTCGGGGTTTAGGCTTTCTTTATTTCTTTATTTTGAAGTGAAACGTAAAAATGAGGCTCTGTAGAAAACTTGTATCATCACTCAAGGACCTTTCCCTTTTTGGCAACGAGGCTCCTCTTAACAATTTTCCCCTCCTCTTCTTCCAGCAATCCTTTTAAAGGTTTTTCTCCTTTCTCAGTTCAAACACGAAAAAAACATCTGCCCTTTACGGGCTGCACTGAGGATTGCAGAGCGAAATGCTCCGAGTTCCCTTATGGGAAGCCAAAGCGGGCCCGACAAGAGCTCGAACACGATGCAGAGATAAAATACGAGTATGGAAAATTACATCATGCCTCTTACGCCTGCGTATGATATAATACTCACTGGTGCCAAGAGAGGGCTTACGCTAGCGCCTGATATCCTGCACGAGTGCTTTCCTCGGCGTGTTAAGCCTCTGGGTTTGGGGGAAGAGAAAGGCTGAGCCTGCCTGTCTCGGCTGATGCCCTGGGAGCCCAAGGGGCACCGCAGCGGCTGCGGGATGTGGCCGCGGATGCGAAGCCGGCGCGCTGTCCCGGGTCGTACGTAGAGCAGGAGCCAGGAAATCGTGGCTCTCGCTGTGCCCGTGTGCGACTCGGGACCTGCTGCACCTAGTGCTAGGTGAGGAGGAGACCCTGAAACGTATCATTGGGCTGAAGGAGGGATTTGTATCTCCTCTTGCTGCAGCCACCCCATGACTTGTGTGTGGGTTTTGCAAACCCAGCACTGTGGTGCAAGAGTCCCCCTGGTTCCCATAAGCTGGGGCCAGGGTGTGAAGAGCACCCAGTGTGGTTTTCTGGGCAGGGCTGCTTCGCTTGGCCACCATCCTCCTCCTCCTCTTCAGCTGCTTCCCCTGCTTAGTTGGGCTTCATGGCTGCATTTCCAGGTTACTCCAGAGCAGGAGGAGGGCAGACCAAACAAACTCCACTTATTGCCCCTGTTCTCCAGCGTGTTCAAGTGCAAAAATAGCTTGAATCAGCCTTGTGATTTTTTTTCTTCTGTAGCCTCTTTGGAACAGTAAGAGCATCATAGGATACGGAGGATGCAGCATTATCTATAGCAGTAGTGCAGCTCTTCACTCTGGCTAGGCATTGCCAAAAAAATAAAGAAAATGTGTGTTTTTTTAGAAGCACTGTTTTGTTTCAATGTTTTCCTCTATGTGCAGCATCAAATAGGAAAACAAATACACTTTTTCTTCCCATTTAAAAAATCTGTAATACCACCTAAACCTACAGAAGCAACCAAAGGAGGCATCGCTGGAAATTGTTAGGTAAAAAGGGTATCATTGAGTAGGTATCAAAATGTATTTTTTTCCTCTGCGCTATCTTAGTTTAAGGTATTGGCCTCGCAGTAAGTTTGGATTGAGTGAGTGGTGGTTTCTGTGCCTAAATTGGGATCATTCAAGGTGATTCATATTCTAATGAGTGGCTCTTTGGGGATTATTGCCAGTTCTTCTAGAGGAGATTGCGGCAAGCTGACTGCAGAGCTGTGTTTCTGTGGGCTGTGGGGCAAATCACGGTCGTGTCTATCAGGAGACACCCACGGCCACACGCGCCTGAAGGTTCCCTGTAGAAGAAACGCTGGGAAGGGGTGGAGTGGGAGGGACCATTAATAAGGAAAACGCACGTCTTTAATGCTTTGCTCTTTTTCCCTCTAGTCCCAAAGAATTTTCCAGGGCTGTGCATGAGAAATTATTGGCCTTGAAACATCTTGTAGCTTTTAGAAAACGCTGGAGTCAACGCGATGGCTTCTGTCCCGTGTCTAGTTTGTTCCCTTGTGAAAAAGCGGTAGGAAAGGTGGTAACGTAACACTGGCAAGAAGTTGGCAGGAGATGTAATAATGCAGCGTTGATCAGCAGATTTCTTCCATGCATTTTTAAAGATGCTTCATGAATTTTCATAACCCCAAGGAAACCGAAGGCTTGGGTGCCGCTTGGACACAGTCAGTGACCTCTGCAGTGTTTTAGTCCTCGCCAGTTCAGTGCTTGCACTTACTTCTCAGTTCTGCTTTTTAAGGTCCCTCCTGGTTAGCTGAACTTACACTTAGTAACTGGGGGCAAAAAATAACTTCAGGGCCTGCACCACGTAACCTGTCCTCGTGAGCAGTGTTTTCCCAGCAGTGATTCAGATGTGGTGGTAGCGTGATCCTGCTTGCGGACATGGAATATGTGCCCCTATTGCAGCTGTTAAAATCCAAAGCTCATTAATGAATGTCATAAAGTGATTAGAACAGCTGCCTGACCCACATACCTGCTGTTCTTCTGCTTGTCCTGTTAGCCCCTCTCGTACATCTGCATTGGCAAGGGAGGAAGGCAGATCCTGCTGTTGAAAACACCTAAGGCACCTGAGATGTCTTTGGAGGGATCTCTCTGCCCCATAGGTACCTCTTGGGAGTCATCTCTTAGTCCTAAGTGCAGACTGGTTCCTCCCCTGTGGTCATGAAAGGGATTAGCTTGGAGAGGTAGATCTCTTCTCTCGAGTCCCAGCGTTGAGGGATGGACTGCATGGGAGCGGGTGTTTATTTTGCACCAACTTTTTTGAAGCGGAATGCTAGTGGAAGTGTTTATGCTGGTTAGAAGAGTCCTTGATGCTGTGTTTTTGTTTGGGTCAGAAATGTTTGAAGTTGGATGTCAAAGGCCGGTTGGCTGTTAGGGATTTGGCCTCGGGTTTGTTGGCTTTGGCCGGAGTAGGTGGGATGAGGGTTTGGGTTTTGAGTTTCAGTATCGTTTGGTCCTCACCGTAGCGAGCGAGGTCTGCGTCGCAGATAGCGTTCATCTAACCTCTAGAAGTGTTTGGTGAAGAGCACGTAGCCTCCAGCAATGTCTTAATGCTGTTTTTCCTTTGATTTGCCTTCTGCTACCCTGATGTACAATGCCTGAGATGATATTGCTGCTATGAGTGATAGATCTGTGCCCTGGAAACATTCCTCGGGATTTCTTTCCACCCACCCTCTTTCTCCAGACTTTATTTTCCCCATAGTCTGAAAATAAATAAATATATGTGGTTGGAATTGATAAATTGCTTGCTTTTTCTCCTGTGTTAGGTTAGCGGGCGATATAAATGCTGAATCTGATCGGGATGGCAGACTTGCACGCTAGGAAATCTGTTATCCCAGAAGATGATGGGAAAATATCCACCCAAGATTAGCGAGGCCTGGGCCAGGACTGTCACCAAAATGCAGCTCTGTGAACGCCCTTGAACTGATGGGGCTCAGGGCAGCTTGCTGGATATGCGGTGAGAAAGACCTGTCGGAAGTGCTCTTATGGTCTGTAAACCTCGTTGTATTTATTTTATTCAATCCCATTCCTGGTACTCTTGTAGCTCTAAGGAGGTAGAAGGAGAGGAGCAGGGGAAGGACCTGGTGTTTTGTAGGGAATAGGAAGTAAAAATAGCTTTTCTAATGAAATTTTGAGAGTCGGTGCATACGGAGCGAAGCTGTGCTGCAAAGGGACTCTTGCACAAGCCACATGCAACTTCTGTTTTCAGCTCTTCGTGAGTCATGGCTTCTGTGGGAGAAGGTGGTATGCGACCGAGGAACACAAAGATCATCTTGTTCTGCCTGGAGCGGAGCACCCTCTGAAATGAGAGTTTGGGGAGGAACCCAGATTCCTTTAATTCTTTTCATTAGGAGGATTTAATTGCAAGCAGCAGGGACAATGATTTTATATATTTATTTTATTAAGCAAGCAAAGAAATTGCTTAGTGCTGATACYTAGTTCCAGTTGGAAATTTTAGGTCCTCTGCATCTAGTTTCTTAGTTTTCTTCCTTTCCGTCTTTAAGTTAGGAGGATCTAGCTTACACTCGCCTTCGGATATTAAAATCATCTTGGCAGAAGGTKTTTTCCCCAAAAGCATATATGTTTTTAAGATAGCCTGAATCTGATGGCCATCCTGAAAAYGTGCAGGCCGCCGTTGTGAGCCAAAGCAAGGAGCTTGAGCTCTTGGAGCTTGACAGATGGTGGCCAACCTTCACATGGGACCTCTCTAGCGTGCAAGTAGGGATGCCTGTGATAAAATGTTTTTCCTTTCTAGCCCTACATGCAGGAAACGTTCTGATTGAAACATCAGCTTCAGTTTATTCCTTGGACCAGCCGGTTGCAGTGTGTTTTGATCTCTTTGGCTTTSCAGAGCCGTAAGCAAAACGCGCACGTGTGCGCGCAAGATGTGGCGCTTCCTTTGATGCCGGGAGGTTGTTTTGGTGTCGCGCGAGCTATTTTTGTGTTGCTTTGTGTCGCGTTTGATGAGCGCTGCGGAGCTGCAGAGCTGCKGGCGCGGGGTCATGGAGAGGGGCAGGCGCGAGAGAGAGCCGAGAAGTCCGTGGGGGATGAGAGGCGCGTGGAGGGATTGGGAAAACGAACCATTCCCGGGAGGAGACCAAGGCGGTCAAACGTGGCGTACGGATGAGCTGCATAGCTGAACTGGTGTGACGGCCTGCGGCAAGTCCCTGTGTCCCTGTGCGGGGGAGAGGACCCGCTGCAAGGAGGATTGCTGGAGCAGAGCACCAGTGTCTGCTGAGGAGCTTGGTTAAAAATCAATCAAGGCAATGGACAGGAGACTGCTTGGAGGCAAAGCGTACACACCGTGCACCGTATCGGTCTTGGAGCGTTCCCTTTTCACATACGTATGAGTTAGAGGCAGTGCGTTGCCTTCGGCAGCTTGCAYGTGGTCATTATCCCTCCTCTTCTAGCTGCTCTAATACATACAGGGATGAAGCGTTTTCAGCATGCAGCCTTTGAGCATCACTGGCCACGTGTTATCAGTTCCTGTAGKGGCTTAAATGCTTTGCTGCATGAGGACGGATGTGAGCATGGAGCTAAGGTCTGTCTCGAGCAACGGGCCCGTGATTGCAATGAGCACAACCCGAGCAGCGCGCCCCAGCCTGCGCCGCTGAGAGCAGGGATGTCTTGGAGCTCCGAGCTGCTCTGCTGGAGCACTGCGCTGTTGAATAAACAGAAAATAAGCAGAAGCCCTTGGGGAACAAACTGCAGTGGAGTCTTTCTTTTGGCCYATCTTTATTTCTGGCCGGTAACCCCCCAAAATCCTCGGATTTTGTGCTTTGATACCCACGTATGGAAAGGAGGGTGGGCATCAGGCCACCATGAGAGTCTTGCAGAGCCTCCCAGCTGGTCGGAGCCCTCCCAGAGCTCATGCTCTGCCTGGAGAGGCCAGGGGAGCTGCTTAGCCAGGAGGAGAGAAGGCAGCGAGGGGCCCATCCCCAACCTGCACCAGCCTGTGAGGAGGTTCTCCAGAGGATGAGGAGCATGTGAGGCAACAGGCCTGAACTGAAGCAGAGAGCTTCTGCCTCCGTGTAAGGAAAAGTGAATTGTGAGCGGTACGTGGGGCAAAGCGCCGCGCTCCATCTCTGCTGTTGCGGGCCCGGCGTGACAGCGTTGGTAGTCGAGGGATTATCGGGATTTGCTGGTATAACCGAGAGAAGAAATTGGCTTACAAGGAGCCAACGGATTTGCAAATGAGCTCCATGTGTAAATGTGCTTGCCTGCCCATGTGTATGTTCTACACCCGCTCCTTTTTGCCGGGAGTTTCTCCCAGTTCTGGAGGCATCAAACCAGAGTTTCTGAAAAGAGAAGAAGTCAAGATCGGGGCCATGGCTCCTGTGGAGGTACCCAGGTCCTAAGCAGAGCAAAGAGGACTTCTTGTGGGCTTCCCTGTTGGCCCCGTGTCAGAAGGTCTCTCTCTTTGTTAGAGAGGCTCTAATGAAGCAGAGGAAGATGGTTTTTGCAGCATAAAACCCTGGGTGACCATAAAGAGGACACGATGCCCTTCTTTATTGTGCCCTCCTCTGGCACTATGTAGAAATGACTTGGGTATATATATATATATATATATTTAGTTGCATGCCTTTGTGTCGGGCCCCGTAATTGCATTGATTTATATTGGGAAAAGTCATTGTGGGGGAGCGAGATGCCTCTGCACCGTGGCCTTCCGCCTTGCCGGGGAATAGGGTTTGCTTGGGTTTGTGTGTTGGCAGCGCTGATCTTTTTCCAGTGTTGTCAGATTAAAGAGGTAGCAATAGAAGAGAGAGTGCAAGAGATTTGGGCTTGGATGAGTTTTATGTAAATCGCTGAAATTTCTATCAAGTCCAGACGTTCGGAAATGCAAATAAATAAATCAAGAAGTCTCCTACCCTGTTAAAACAAAAATGAAAAGAAACAATGAAAACTACCAAAACCAGCCAACCAACAAACCCTAAACAGCCCTTTTAAGTAAAAGCACCAGAAAGCATTTACTGTAAAATATATAGACCTGCTTGTACTTCCAGATGCAAGGAGGATTTCAATAAACTTGTTGAAAAACTTAAAACATTTCAGCTCCGTGGGCCGTGTATTTCAAAGCGCTATTTAAGTCTGTAAGAGAACAGAATTCCAAAGTTCTTGTTGTGCACTTGTGTTTGGTTTGGAAAAAAAGGGCTTGGGGGCAAGCACAATAACTGCCCCTTAACCCCTGTCGTTGTTGCTGTTGTGTGGGATCTTGTGTGCCCTGAGTTTATGGGCATCTGAAGACTGAGATGGCCTTGGTGGTAGGAGCTGTAGGTAATGCTTCCGCTTCCTCTAATTCCAGTTTCTTGGAAAAAGAGGGAGAGAGCATATGCTGGATTAATGGCAAATAAGAGCAAAATGTTGACAGGATAATGGTAATAATAATAGTTAATAGGGTGATGCTGTTACCTTGATGCTTTTGCTTCAGGTCAGCGCAGTAAGGCAGCTCTGACTGTGCACCTTGATGCAAATGGAAGCTCAGATCAAGGAAGATTTCTATTATGAATTTTTTTCCCCAATTAAACTGAACTCCGAAGAATATTTTTTTGGGGRGGGTGGGGGAATGGAGGAATTATTCTTCCTTCGGTGGGAATTTAACTGGAAAATCTGGAGATGTTTCAAAGCAATCTGTAACAAGCCACCATTTTTTTTTAAGAGTTCCAGGCTTTATTAAAGTAGGTGTGAAGCTGTCATAGATGGCAGATTCCTTGTTGCAGAGGATAGGGTAGCCCAAACCAACTGGACCCTGCTGGCACAGTTCTACTGCCCCACGATTGATGCATGGCCAAGCACTGCAATACATTTAGAGGTATTAATTTGGACCAAAGATTCATAAAAGAGGGGGAAAAGAGCCTGTGCTTACGACTTAATTAGTGCTTTTTGGCCTATTTAGGCAACTCATTGCATAGTGCACGTGGCTTGGAAAAGTGCTACTATTAATCCTCCTCTCCTCTTGTTTTTAATCCCCGTCCGTCAAGCAAGGTCTTGTGCATCAGGGGTGAGAGAGGGGTTGGATGGGCTCCTCTTTCCAAGCCGACAGCTCGGAGAGCAGTAAATCTGTCCCGGGTGATTTGCAGCTCCCGTTGCCGATACCTGGAAAGCTTCAGCTGTGCAGCAAGGTTTGCAGAGTCGCTCTGTGGCTGCAGAGGCTTCATCCCCCCTCTGCAGCCCTGCGGTCGGTACCAGGCAGTCCCAACCCCAGCGTGTGTTTTTTTCCCCCATTGCTCCTTACAGTTGCTGTGCAACGTTCAGCCTCCTCTTTCCTTCTCCTCGAGGAAACTTTTAGGTGAGCTTCATGAAATTAAATACATGGATGTGTGGGGTTTTTTTTTTCTTTTGTTTTTCTCTCCGTTTTGTCACAAGTGATGAGGTCTTATGGCATGATCTCACCTATCGGATGCACCAGAGTGAAACAAGTCCAGTTTAGAGCTTTGCCTGGAATGAAATATGGGCTTTGGATACACGAGCTTAAGGAATGAACTCGTTTTAATGCAAGATGTGCATGGTTTCCAATCACCTCTTTCTCTTTTCAGGCTGTGACTGTGCGAAATTCCATGGCTAAATCCTTGTACAGTGCCCTGTTCGACTGGATCGTTTTTAGGATCAATCACGCGCTCCTCAATTCGAAGGACATGGAGGAAAACACCAAGGTAATGTCTCAACTCTCTTGGCAGCTATTTTGTTTTAAACTCTTTTGATTTATTTAGGTAGTTTTGCAACACGTTTCTGCTGTACAGTGTGTAACTAAGGAGTAAAACGTGGCGTGAGCTGCAAGCAGCAAGTTGCTCAACGCGAAGCACGCTTTTTATCTCGTGGAACGTTGCTGTTAATGTTGTAGAAGGAGCATATAATTATTTTAAGAGATGCTTTCTGGAGCCAGGAACAATGAACAGCCTCAAATAATGTCTCTGACGAGCGGCTAGGGAAAAGGGTTTGTTTTAGTCGCGACGGCCTCTGCTCCGCACCGGGTCCAGGACGAGAGCCAAATCGGTTTTCCCTCCCCACGAGTAAGACTGTTGGACAGTGTGTGATTGAGGAGACATATAGCTGAAATATAGGTAATAAAAGGGATMTGTCATTTTTTGCTGATCTTGCCAGCACAAGGCGTTGGAATGAGGTAGCTATTCCATAAAAAAYAAAGGGAAAGCCTGTCGGGCTCGCGTGCGTCGAGAGCAAAGGATCTCAAACTAGCAGGAGAGTGGAACTAGGGAAAACATCCCAACGGGAAGAGTGAAGTCAGYGCAGTGCCTCACTTGATTTCCCAAAGAATTTATGGAAGAGATTACTTGACATTTCCTGCGATATGGGGCTGGACTTGATGACCCAGGACATCCTTTCCACTCCTGTGCTCCAAAAACTAACGTTTTCCAGCGCTCTCCTCATGGAGACTGACCCGTGAGCAGCCCTCCGACAGCCTGGCTCTATAGATGTGTATGYGCACGCTCGTGCTTGCAGCTAGCCAAACACCCTGCTCTTTTTTAAATTTTGGGCCCGGGCCAGCYGAATTTCTTGGTTGCGCATCCAGACCGCGGCCGCGGCTGCCAAAAGGAGGATTGTTTTGCTAAGTGCTAGCGTTACGTTCGACTCGCGCCCAAGGGTCGAGGGACGTCGCAGGGCCTCTCAGCAAGTCTTGTCTTTAGCTTAACCCTCTGCAAGTGCCCACAGCGCTTACAGGAGCGTGGGTCTAGACTGCCGGGAGGCTGCGATGGAGGAAAAGCCGTGTTTAACCCGAGGCGGTGGCACTGCGAATAGRAAAGCTTGTGGAAGTGGGAGAGAGACCACGTGTTTTCTGACTGCACCTGGTCCCTCTCCCTCTGTTTAACATCATGCTGAAAAATTCATCATSTTTCCTAAGTTTTCCAAGTCATGAATGCTGGTTTGGGCTATCTGGGAAAAGCCGTTTGCATGTAAGCATTGTAAGAGCCCAAACTCGTGCTGCTTACCTGCATTGCGGTCTGCCTTTGCTCCATGTGGGACTCCAGGTCCGTGCAAGTGGCTTCTTCTGCCTCCTGCTGCCCTATGGAATCTCTGGGATGCCAAAATCCAGGTGTTCTGACCCGTATCTTTGTCTGAAAATTTCCTAGTAGCTCTGTTAATGAGCAAGCCCTTGCACAAGAGCAAATCCACGTAGGCTGACAAGCACCCAACTGGGGCCTGTATGAACACTGACTAATTTYCATAGTTTCCTCCAAAATCAAGAAAATACGTGAATTTGGTCCTTCCTATGAAGGRGACGTCTCGATGGAGTAATTGTGTGTGTTGCATAGAGCTGCAGAGAGGAACTTTGCTAAACKTGGACTAGAAAATTTCCTCTCAAGCTGCTTTACAGTGTCACCTTCWCGCCCCTTGTTGGCCCCTGGCTTTAATTCCTCTGGCAGGGCAGCGGGGAAGGAAGAAGCTGTCGCGGTGCCCGCGAGCAGCGATTGCAGCTGCTGCTCCCTCCTCCACCCTGGAGGACCTGAGCTGATCCTAATTAATTGTGTTTTCCCTAACACTTTGCAATCCTCTTTAAGTCCTTTTGCAGCTTAGGCTTTGAGAAACCCCGGATTAGCGGATAGCCCCTTCTTAACTCCCATATGTGCTCCTGGGCTTTGGCAGTGGGAGGAAGGTGAACGTGGGCACGGGGGTCAGTGATCTCGGGCGTGGATGGGAATGCCACCGAGCAAGGCAGGAAGCATGAGACACAATTGTTTGTTCTGACCAAAACTGAGAGACCCTTCCATTAGCTCCTTTCCACCAAGGCAACATGTTAACACTTGGATGGCCATTTCCTGTGACATCTCCTGGCCCCACAGATTTTCCTGCRCACCTCCTAAATATCTGATTTGAGAAGGCAAATCCCATCTGCCGTGCTTTGAGGTGAGTGTGGGTCACCTTTCACCAGGGCCCTTGGGTCTGCTCCGAGTTGAAGGCCCGCAGGTGGGCAGCGTTGAGGGGTAGCCCTCAGCGTGTGCTCTGCCTAATCTCATGGGAGTTTATTGGTACTGGCGTAATCCTGCCTTGCTTGGGCTCTTCAGGTGTCCTCCTAAGTAGTCCTGCRGCTTTTGAAGGTGCAGAAGGTGGAATCGCTGGCAGCGATGGGGCATCTGTGGCAGATGGACTYCCTATGAGGCTTAGATTTAAAAAGCCCACTACTAAACTAAAATTCTCCCAGAACAAGCGTGGGAGAACGCGTGTCACCATCTCTGTATTCAGCAAACAGATTTGGCTGAGGCCAAGTGACCTTGCTCCGGCCATCCAAGGTGACTCCTGTAGACCAGACCTCTGTAGAGCAGCAGATCAGCCTCTTTGGAGGTTGCAGCATTCCCAGTTAGAGCACGTTGGCCAAGGAAGCTGTTCCTGGCTCATTAAACCCCCTAAAGCTCCAAGGGACTGTCTGTCCCAGAGATGGGCAGGACGATGATGTAGATCCTAGCAAGGTCAGTGGCCCCCAGAGAAATTGGGACAATTAAAAGGGAGCGCGGTTTTGTGTCCCAGTATGCGTGTGTCTGATGTCAGCAGCAGGAAGATCAAAAGATGAAGCTGGGGTAGAAAAAGAAAATAAACACCCAGGCCTCATTCTTTCAGTGTATTTCAAACTAGTGCTTGAAAGACTGAAACCAGACCTTTGATATCCAAATTTAGTGAAAYGTATAGGGACTTATTTTAGGAAAGCGCCGTGGGATTTGGCTTATCTTGCCTGCTGACAGCGTTTGTAGTGTTCTATGGGAGCTGAGTTTGGAATGGTTATGTGAGACGTTACTGGTTTATGCTCAGAGCAGCGCCGCGCCGTTCCGGCCTCGCCGCGGAGCCCTGGCTGCCGCCGCGCTCCGTTCTGCGCCCGCTCTTCTCCATAGCTGCTGGGTTCCGTTATGCAAACGGCTGCTCTTGGGATAGTTAGCAAATTAGCCAAAATTTGAYCTTTTATTAACGAGGCCAGAGATGTTTCCTCCTCTTGAGAGCTAGAAAACTAAACCTTGGAGAGCTCTTTGGTTTGATTTGCGTTGCCTAAATCGGGCTGAGACATCTTACAAGTCCCCCCTGATGCTTAAAGGAGTGATGTCGAGTAGATCATGTTTTAATGAAAGACATGTTGGTTAAGTCTCTTTTTTTTATATATRTATTTTTTACTTAAGCTATTTCCATTTGGTTCTGGCGAAATGGCTTCATTTCCTGCTGAATAACACTGTTGCTGAATAACACTGGTGCTCTGTGTGCGTCCGTGACACCAAAGGTGAATCCATGCTGCTAAATAAGATAAATTAATCACCCAGCTTATTCTTGGCCATTAAAAGATGGGAAGACCTGACCAGCCTAATGGGTTTAATGCACATCTCTGCCATTCCTCAGGCCTCAGCTTGCCAGCTCCCGGCACGGCGTTGCCTCCCGCTCGGCATGACGGGCCAGCGTGGGGGTGGCAGCGCTGCAGATTGCAGCCACCCTTCACCTTTCCTGGGGGTTTGGGCTTTTATGGTATTGGCTTTGCTTGCCATGGTGTCAAAACAACATTTTTTTTTTTCTTTTTCCATGGAAATTTATAGCGAACTTGTTTGCAACTGCCAAAATGTTGCTCTCCAGCTCAAAGTATTAGTTGCAATAGAGAAATTGTGTAAGATAAGCTGAACTTAGCTACACGGGGTCTGGTCGCTGCTGCATCTCTGTGCGTTGCCATATGGCACTTAACCCCAGCGAGAATTGGGAGCCAGAGAACTGCAAGATGGAAAAGGCCTCGAGTTGTTTTCCCTGCAAACTTAATCCTAAAACCAGGAAGGTTGCGTGCTTTGGGGACCTGGGTGAATTTTAAGCAAACTATTTTGATGTATGCATACCTTAATGGAGATATATGTGTGATTTTTACTCTTGCAAGAAGAAGCGGCCGTACATTTTGCTGTCTTATCGTGGAAAGTCAGTAGAGTCCTTCAATGWTGCAAGGAGGTTTCTGGAGAATAGGGTGTTTCCTTCTGTAGGTCAGTTAGCAGAGAAGTAGTCCARAATTCCCTGGGTTTTACCTTAGAAGTTTTACCAGCCTCAATGTGTCAGCCTTTACCACGTGGGAACTCTTTGCACTATGAAGTTAAGAAAAGAGTATGAGAGAGCTGCTACGGTGGAACAAAACCATGGTCGTCTCGCGCGCTCGCTTTGATAAACGTGGTGATTTTGTTAAATGCAGGACTGGGGGAGTCTATCCAAATTTTGCCTGTCTGAATTTCTTTGATATGGCACTTGGTGTGATGACAGAAACAAAGAAAGCAATTTCAAAATGTAATATATGTGTATGTGTGTGTATATATATATATGTATTTATAGCTAAAAGAGCAGCATGTTTTTCTGTACATTAGAACTGTTTTCATTTATAGATTTATTTATGTACACGCGCAAAGATATTCAAGGAGCTGTTTTGACTTGGTGGATAAACCAGCCKTAAAAATAGTATTTGTGCGGAAGGTATTTCGTATAAAATCATATTTGTGAGGGCCTCAGAAGTCCGGRCCTCCAGAACTTGACTTGTCTGCTTGTGGTTATGGCTTAGCAATGACCCTGCGTGGTGCTTGGGAAAGACGGGGCGCCTGGAGTGGGCAGTCCAAGGGTGGCTCTTGCTCRTTTTTCCCCACACAAGCCTTCAAACCTCCATGTTTTTAGTTGAACAGCTGTTTCTTGTGGGCAYTTAGCCAGGTGATTCCAAGTGCTGGGCAGACGGCCAGAGTTCTTCAGGAGTCCTTGTTACGGTAGGCAGGCGTAGAGGGGAGGGGGGTCAGTCTATCTACACCTGGATGCAGGGGAAAAGCCCCAACACCAGGCGAGAGGAGACGACCTTCTGGAAACTGGCCGTGTGGGCAGTTTTGCAGCTGTGCTTTTACTCCTGTAGGTGCGTGCCACCCGGAGCAGGAGGGAATGTTTTAGCGCCGTGTCGCCTGCGTTGGAGAAGGACCTGTGCACGGCTTGTTCCGTGGATCTGGAACAACCTGTCCCGCGTCTCCCGCGGCAGGAGACGTAAAAAACTCCGTCCCTGCTCAGGAAGCTGCAAAAGGAGCTTTTGTTCCTTTAGCAGCTCCACTGCCGGAGTTTGGAAATCTGAAGGCACCTCTTATTTAGGGGACTCGTTTGAGCCCTCCTTTGCAGCAATGCTGTTGTTGCTATCATCTGTTTTGGAATTCCTGCCTTGGGAGTTACCTTTTCCTTGCTTAATGCCTTCCCTGGCTAACTTTCTGCTCTGTATTCTCTGCAGGCTGGATGTTTATATTTGATACGGGTTATTTGCCCTTCTTGCAATGCGTTATTTCTGTATAAACCCTTGCAGCGCAGGTGATTCTTTGGCAGCCTTGTGGCTGGAGCGTGTTTGCTTGGACACCCTGTATTTACTTTGTAAGCAGGTTTCTCTAGACTGTCCTCATGGTCTGAGTCTTTTTTCTAATCCTACCTCCACTTTTTTCCTCAAAATGTAAATATTTTCTCAGAGCCTATAGAATAAGGTGGAACTGGGTGCAGGTTTCCTCAAAGATGGCAATTTGTTTGGGTATAAATAATTCCAAAGAAATACTTAAAAGGACTTTTATTTAATAAAAAAAGGCCATCTGTCCAGATATCTAAAACTGTGTGTTGTCCCTGATGTAGGTAAAGTCTTCCAGATGGCAGAATATTAATAGTTCCAGTAAAAATTAAAAGTCCTTCTGCAGAGTAGATCTAATTCTCTTTGCGTGGTTTTGATTACGCCCTGCATACCAATAGCCCGTTTGTCTCCTGTGGTTTCTTCCTTCTAATCGGCCTTTTCCCTTTGTCTTGCAGACTTTATCCATTGGCGTGCTTGATATTTTTGGCTTTGAAGATTACGAAAATAACAGTTTTGAGCAATTCTGCATTAACTTTGCCAACGAGCGCTTGCAGCACTACTTCAACCAGCACATCTTCAAACTGGAGCAGGTAGGTCCTAAACGGTAGCCGTGGTGCTGAGGAGCGTTGCCATCAATTTAATTTGCTAGTGTTCTGCTAATGTGTGTGTCCTGTGAGTTATTCAAATGTACTTTATACTCTATTTTCTGATAAATGAGCACTGTGTACCAGTACATAGGAAACCTGTGTGGGTGTCACTTTGCAGCCTTGAAATCACAGGCTGTACCAGAGATGGCAGAAATACAGATGGYAATTTAATATGTAACAAATAATACAAAGGGGCATAAACCCTTCACTAGGATGGGAAGAGGCATTTCCAAATATCGCYTGTTATCTAATGACCCCGGCAAGCGTGTTGAGCACTGTGAAAGTACGTGTCGTTTCGTGAATGAAGAGCAAGCAGTTGGGCTACATGGGAACCAATCTGTCTTCTATGGGGTCTGACAGCATCCAGCAGCAGATGCCCATGGAAGARCTAATTAAAAGTACACTGAATATAGTAAAGACTTCAAAATGAATATAAATATATATATATATATTGGAAAGCATATGCTTTTCAATGCCAGTGGGCCTGCGTGTCCTCTCTTCAGGTGGAGTTCTTCCTTGGAGGAGGTCGATGGAGATCCTCCTTGACATGAGTTTCAGCAGAGCTGGGGCTCGATCAGGCGCRCTCTTCAGGCTGAGTGCACACGAGTCAGAGAGTCAAGATCCAAAAGTCGGGTAGTTCAGTTTATTTTGTGTCTTCACAATATTAAAAGAACTCAAAAGTCAAATGAGTCCAGGGAGAAAGTGACRTCTGCTCTTGCTTGACCTTGGGTAAGAGGAGGGAGAGACAGAGCCTTGGCTTCTCTGGAGTATTTGGGGGATGAAGCTCTCTAGCAAGGGGGAACTTAGTGGCCATCATCCATGAGGGAATTCCTGTGCTTCGCCTGGGATTTCTTAGCAGCTCTGTGCTCCTCCTGGGCCAGAGTTGAGTGCAAACCTGCTGCTTACAGCAGCCTGGCAGGAGGATTGCGTCCAGAATTCTCCTTGGGCTGTCTCATAATCAATGATCTAATTAGCTTTTGGCCATCAATCTGTTGTGTGCATGAAGTCATAAGTCCATCTTTTCTCTTATGGATGGTACAGGCAGGTCCAAATGACACGATTCCCATTCTCGCTGCAAAAGAAAATGATCTCCTGCAACCTGTGCTAGGGGAAACTATTCCTACGTCTGTTTATTTTATTGGCTACAAATGGAAATAAAGACCATGCAGCTTCAGAAGTGATAATTCTGGGGTGAGGACAGGCATATTTTATATGGCTTTATATGTGACTTACTGCTGTTTTCATTGGAGATGCACTCTACGTATAGAGGATTTGAGCTGGTGAAAAATAAGGGGGGTGTGTGTGTATATGTGTGTGTGTGTGTATATATATGTGTATATGTATACACACATACATACACATAATCTGTTGGCTGGCCCAGACCAGACGTCCAGAGATGCGTCTGTAAATTTGTCTGAGACGTTTGTCACTTGAAGGGGGCTACTCGATCTCTTCTGTGCTGAAAATCAAGTCCCTGAGGGTACTCGACCCTCCGCGTGTAGGTACCCTCCTCTGCCTCCAGAGATGGATTTGTCCTGGCTTTAAAGCAGGCAGCATTACCAAAATATTTGGACCTTTCTGCTTAAAAGAAAATGACCAATTTAAGTAAATGGCAACCATTTTTCTCAAAATGATGGCTGAATTTGTGGGCGCAAGTCCTCTGTTTAGCTGTGACGTTGCCCTGACATGCTTTTTACATTACAGAAACCCAAACACTTACTGCAAAGTGATCCAGCCCAGGCGTGGTGTTATTTTAACCTTATTTGTTTTTATTTCTTACACAATTTCTCGTGAAATATAGCAAAATGCACTTTGTGATTTTTTTTTTTCTTCTTCTCCCTCCCTAAAAACCCAGCGTTGCTTAAGATCGACGCTCTTTCCAGCTGTTTGCAAGCAGGCCTTGGAGGCGCCTCAGGCAGCCCGTTTTCGGCCCRCTGCCCCCTGTAAATACAGCTGCTGTTGTGCCACACGCTGCAAATCCATCTGGGACCGAGGCAGATCCAGAGCTCTTTGCAATAGCAGACTCCTGTCTTGGAGCCAGCCCTATGAATAAGGATAACACGTCCCTCTGCATACTGTTTATAGTAAAATAGGAGCAGAAGGCAAAAAAAAAAAAAAAGTAAATGGTTGAGTTCTGCTCTACAGACAAGTATTAATGACTCTTTGCTATTTTTCTTTAAACYCAACTGTTCTGCATTAAGCTTAGCTAGTGATGATTCATGATACATGGGAATGTGGTTCCCTAGTTGCTGGAAGCGTCCAGGAGAGCCGTACGCTAGCGGGACCACGAAGCCTCAGGCTCATAAATTCTCATCTACCCGCATTGCCCTGCTCAGGTTCAGGATGATTCTGAATTATTTATGCCCCAAAAGCCTGTTTTTGCCCAGGAGTTGTTGCCTCGCTTAAGGACAGGAGACCCAAGTGTCCTTTTTAGTGGGA
This sequence comes from Eudromia elegans, assembly GCA_003342815.1. NCBI lineage: Eukaryota > Metazoa > Chordata > Aves > Tinamiformes > Tinamidae > Eudromia > Eudromia elegans. Next base: position 6,222,483 of record PTEX01000021.1, on the reverse strand, counting down.
CACAGGCCAAATGCTGCGTGCTCTCTTAMATCAGGCTGCCAAGGCTCCAGGTTAAGGCAAGAGCTGCCCATTTGCTGCTCTGTTTTATGCGTGTGGAGTGACCACTGGGTCCTCAAGTGATGCAGCATCTCTGTTGGCCTCTCCCCGTGGGTCCTTCTCCACAAAGCAGATAAGCGTGGTGCTGCTGTGCCCTTCAGATCACGCTCGGGCGCTGCTGTGATAGGGAAAAGTAGGGAAAAGAGCATTTCTGCCTGACAGCATGCGTTCCATTCTAGGGTTTTTTTTCTTTTTTCTTGCAATTTATGTAGTAACTGCTGGGCACAAAATTAAACTTGGGGAACTTCTGATAAGAGCAAAACCATTCTAAGCGTTTTTCCTGAGTTTCTTTGGATTAGAGGGACGGGAATGCTGATTCCTGGCTTTCCATTTATCTCGTGTAGCCCCGATGATTCATCTTGCATAGAAATGTTCTCCAAACTCTGCCATCCACTTCCCTGCTCTCCCGCACCTCCAAGCTGGCTACGKGCCGTGCCTACATCCTTGATTATTGCTGCCCACTTTGAAAGGATKTTGCATGTACACGATGCTATGAAAYGGGAGGAAAAAAAGGATTTTCTTRTRTTGCGTGGAGCATCTTTTCCCTTCTCYGTTTCCTCAGACTGTTGAGGTCAGGGCGTCCTTTATCGCCGCTGAAGACACAAGCGGGGCGTTAGACGTCGGCCGTGGAGTGCTGTAAGACCCGGTTCAAGTTTCTGTTTGGGTTGGAGATGGGCTGGCGAGCGCCCTTTGGAAAATGCTGTAGTCAGCTGTATCCCGCGTGACACGCGGAGCAATAACGCGCTGCACAAGTTATTGATTTATTATTTGGAAGCGCGCCACGGCACAGAACGCGAAACCCGAGGAAGAATGCGCCCGGTTCCTTCAGCATTATCTTCAGAACAGGGAGATTTCAAACTGCGGGCTGGGAGGAGAATACAAGGGCCGTCGTTATCGGCCCCTCAAACTGTTTGCGTTGGCTCTTCTGCTCTTGAGGGAGGGTTGCTGAGTAAAGGGGAGGGGGAGATTAGAGGCTCTAGGATGGGGTTGCAGGAGGGCGTCCTTGGCCCCTGTGCTGCTTCCAGGGGCTTGGAGCTGTGAATAGATGCCCAAGAGGGACTGAAAAAAAGCCCGAAAGAATTATTAAATCTGCATACAGTCAGTGTGAGGGGAGGTGTTAGGGTTTCAAACTGATATTAGAAAATTGAGGGATTTTTGGATGTCTTTTTTTATTTGAATCCTCAGCTTTTGCTTCCACCTCAGTCTGGCGCAGTGCAATGACTGTGAAGCCCACCAGGACCTTTGCTTTCGTGGCGCTGTCCTGGTTGTAGCTGCCAGCATGGAACCCTCCAGATAAATACTCCCCGTCTGCATTTGTGGGACCTGTTACAGTCACGTCTTGCATTTGGTCAAGCCCACGGGTTATCCTGTGCTTTGTAACTGCAAGATTTTGGGACGTGAATCCGTCTTCTGAGTGGGACAGAGAGGTAGAGGTAGAACTGCTTTGTGTGTTGGTCAACAAAGAGGCCACGCTTTTTAGGGAAAAACAGAATTCGGGAGAATTTGAGCAAAAAGCCACTAAGTGGGATGAAAGTCTTGGATGTCCCTTTACCTTCAAGCTAGGTTAGGCAAGGACTTAAGAAATCTTCTGTTCTTCCAGCTTGAAAGTGTTGGCAGCTACTTGGGAGCACCAACTTTTCTTAAAACAAGGTGGCCTAGATGCTCTGGTGGGTTTTTGGTCTATAAAAGGAGCAGAAGAAGCCAAGTAGAGACTTGCTTGGGTGCAGTAACAGGATTACGTAGGGAGACTTTACAYGGGCGGTGTTGGACAGCTCTTGTCTTAGGGGCCTGCTGTGAGGATGAGCGGGTGGGAAAGGCAACGGGCCGACAGGAGGTGGTCGTTCTCTCCAGGAGCTCCTCGTGGGCAGCCAAGGAAGGTCAATCCCGTTCCCCCGAGCGGCTGTTGCCGATTGCCCCGACTTGCACGGCCACCGAAGTAGTAACGCGGCACACGAAGGCGGCGCGTCGGCGTCGAGCAAGTGCCTCACAAAGGCCAATTAGCTGCGCCCGCTGTGTTTGTCACCCGCGGGTGACTGCTGCCGGGTTTACTCCCACCGGGAAAAACAAACACCATCGTCGGCGGCGGCTAAATATAACATCTTTCAGTTAYTTGGTCTCTCTTATTGCTGTGTAATAACGACTGGGTGTTTGCCTCCTCTGTGCTTTGAGGAAGATCCCAGAATGGGAATTTGATGATTTCTTTTGAATTAATTAATTCTTTAAGCATGGAATTAGTTCCAACACAAAGATTTTGCGTCTCCGATGCAGAGCGTTCTCTCGGTCCTTGGCTTGCYGCTGTGTGAGGCTGCGGGTACCGCTGCCCTCCAAGGACGTGTGAGCCGGCCACGTGCTCGAGCCCGCAGCCCGTGCACTGCCAGCGCTGGCTGCTGGTAGATGGGGTGATTTGACAGCAAACGGGCAGCCCTGGTGGCCGCCCATAACTTAARTGGGTCCTGGTCGAGGAGCACGGGGTGGTGGTTGTGGGAACCCCTGCGTTTACCCCACAATGTGAGGAAAAATAACCTGGGCACTAAACCTGCTTATGGRTGGTGTGTGCTCATGTTGCATGTGTGTAGCAATTCTTTTTCTACTTACATTTAGGAGGGAAAAAAGCAAATATATATATATATATATATGTTGTAAGTTCATAACCTATTGGCATCACTCACCCTGACCTTCTCCCCTAGGGTGTCTAGACCACTGASACCATGTTAACGTGATGGTCTCGTAGTGACAGCTTGATTTACAGCTTGACCCTGTTTGGTACCATGGGGCTGTATGGAGGTGGCAACCAAGCAGGAGGTCACCAGGAACTCCTTTGCCTCTTCCCGCCTTTGGAAACCGCTTCCCAAGCATTGTTTGTCTTCAAATGGAGTCAAGGGAGCTCTAACCGCCTTGGGGGCCCCTGCCATGCAGTAGGGCTTGATCGCCCGCTTGTTTTATTWTTGCATTTTTCTTTCTCTTGAATCAGGAATGTCATTTTTCTGACTTCATCCCAACAACCGGCACCGGGATGCCGGCTCATGAGCGTGTGGATGAAGGGTGACCAAGAACACGATGAGTGCAGTCTAGACAGCATGGTTGCAGGTTGGCCAGAACCCCCTTTAAAGTCCTTTTTAGAAAGTGAATACTCTGATTTTTCCCATCAGGTCTTCAATAGAGGACATTTTGTCCTAATTTCTGARTTGAGCTGCTGGAGATGAAGTTTGGGTCCGTCTGGCTTTGAAGGGCTGATAGTGTGTTGTTGCACAGAAGTCAAGTGTGTAGCACGCTGGAGAGCCACGGTTTCTAGCCATGGGTTTCCTGCCTCTGAGCTTGCATTTGTGAAAGCTTCGATCTAAAGTATTAAGGATTGACCTGSCTGTAATATTTTTAGCGAAGAGCTTGGAAAATAGGCAAAGAATGAGAAGAGAAATGAAAATAACTCGCTTCCTGCTCTCGGTCCTGAATTTTGGGGAAAAATACATTCWTAGAGAAAATGGGGAATGGTTTGCAATTGATTCCATCCAAAAACAGCGTATGTCACCTTAAAATACAAGTAGTGGTTGTTAAGTAAGGTATTCTGGAGCAGTTTCTAATGCCCACGCAGCCATGCAAGGAAAATATCCAGAAGAACTATTTTTCCACTGATTTCCCGCTTTATTCTGGGAATTTTTGTGCGTAAACAAGACCTCCATCTGCCTCGCTGGGAAAAATTGTGGGATAACAAGCTCTGGCAGATAGTCCTGCAGCTTATCCAGCCCCATCTGAGAAGGAAGCAAATGAATCCACAGGGTTTTTCTTCACTGCAGGGATTTATTCCAGCACTTCTGRAGCAGGTATTTTTGCAGGAGACAAGGACAAGACYAASTWTTGTTTGCATGCAATCCCATGCAAATARCTARKGATTTTTTTTTAATGTTTCATCCTTAATAGTTTCTAATTTTTTAGCTCTACTGTATAAAAGATGACCTGGGAGTGCATGTTGAGTAGTAGTGTGTTTGCACTGCCCTGCTTGCCYGTAGCTTTTTACAACTAGTTTTCCCTTCAGTTTTGTCTCAACTTGGAGAGAAGGGGGGAAAAAAAGATGCCCGGAGGCTCTGTGCTGGAGGGAGACCAAGGCAGGATTTGGGGGCTTTATCACACGCGATTTCCTGCCCTTTCAACTGACATAGAATCAAAAATWTAATCTCSTAGTCTGCTGYRTTTATATATATGTGTTTATATATACATAGGGAATTCTCTACTTAGATTAGATTGGAGCAGACGTAGATTAAACAGGCACAAATTAAGGTCTAGTCAAATGACTAAAGTGGGGTGGGCTCGGCACGGCTCGTCTGCAAGTTACTGCGGGTTGTCCCTCCTCTCTGGGTGGATCGGAGCGTACGGATGGCRTTCCCCTGCATCCATCCGCTTCCTCAAGGATGCTCGTGGCCTTGGGGGTATTTCCTGCCAGCCGGGATACATCAACCCCTGTGCTGCGGAGCAAAGAATCTTTCTGTCTGGTTTAACGTGTAGGTGAAGGTAACAGGCTTGTTTCTCTGCATGCAGAGCTGTAGTAGTACAGATGCTTGTGCTCATGGTGACTTGTCTCCGTTGCTGCACCCCCAGTGGGAAATATTTTCCTGATATGCAGCACTTGCATTTTAACATCAGTACGTTGCTCTTTGTTGTACCTCCCCGATCTTGGCAAAATCCTTTCCTTATGTGCAGTAWTTCTCATGGATAGTGTTTCTATTTGTTGTAGTTCTTTTTCACAGTGTCAGGAATTCTGCTAATTCTGTTTGGTCCATCCTAGTCCCATGTGCTAACATACCTTAGGCAATATTGAGTGATTATAAAGAAAGATTACACATCTATACGTACAYGTGCATCTGACATCAGGAAGGACCCATACGTGCACGTTCTGAGCATGGACACTTCAGAGGTCTGTCCATTCAGCGGTCGTCACTTGAGAAGCCTCC
>PTEX01000021.1:6167906-6217304 GCA_003342815.1 Eudromia elegans | reverse complement strand
TGTGCCCCGAGGAGCAGGGTTGTGCCCCGAGGAGCAGGGTTGTGCCCCGAGGAGCAGGGTTGTGCCCCGAGGAGCAGGGTTGTGCCCTGAGGAGCAGGGATGTGCCCCGAGGAGCAGGGTTGTGCCCTGAGGAGCAGGGATGCTCACGAGCGCTGACTTGGAAGCACTTCATCTGCTTGGGGCTGCCAGGTGGTCATCTGGTCCGTAGCTCCTCAGCCTGTGTAGCTGGAGGAAAATATCCAGCTGCTGGACTTGGAGGAGCCTAAGTGAGTTGCTGTGGAATATTTTGGAAATGCTGTGGAATATTTTGGAAATGCTATGGAATATTTAGGCTCTTTGCTGGCTTCCTTGGGGATGGAGCTGTGTTTGGGAGCTCAGCGTGCAGCCGAAACGCAGCCCGTTCCTCCCATGTAATTGCAGGGCTCCACCCGCTGCCTGCAGTAACCCAAGTTTCTGTCTCCCAGGGGTGGGAAGAGCAAGGCAACGTGTTTTTTTGGAAACACGGAGGCCAAAAATAGGAATCTGTGGGCTTTACTKCACTAGAAACTCTGCAGATACTAGTAATGTCGATGGTATGAGCCTTCATAACATTGATTCATCGCCAGAGGTCCTAGCATAGGCGTGTGTCTCCGTCAAAAAGTTGTTTTTGCCAATAACACTTTGCCTGCGGAACCGATCCAATCTGTGCCAGCAAAAGCACTCTGACCTGTCTTTTCCTATTTCAAGAGCCTGTCAGGAAGTTTGCAAGGCCTTTGCAGCGCAGCCCGTGCCGCAGGAGTGCTGAGAACCGGTTCCAGTGAACCCTGCCAGGATGGCTGGACCCACTGCCTCCCTCCTCCGAAGGCACTGCCCTCGGCGCGTGGCTCCTCGCGCACGCTCCCGCTTCTCCCCCGCATTGCAGAACGTGTTCACGTGACGTCGGGGTRTTTTACTACGCCGAGCGGGATGGTCCAAGATTCCCTGCCCGCTGCGGGGGCTCTTGGCCAAGGCTTGGGTTTGGTGCGTGTAGGGGGAGTTTGGCCTCCCTGTAGTGCATCGCCAATGGGAGAGCAGTTGCTCCTAGCTGGGCTGGGCCTGATTGCTGCCGATGTTCTCACATCTGGGGGCCTCAGCCCTCTCCTTGTGCTGGTATGGACAGACATGCGAAACGTTCTGCTCCAATGTTGATTGCTCCCCAACCACTGTTGGATACAACTCCAACTTCCTGATCAGGAACAATGATGGATGTTCGCCCCAGATGGTCTCAGTCTCTTCCGGCCAGTTCCCCTAGGTCCAAACTCGTTGAACTAGGGCTCAGGCTGCCCTCGTGGAGCTCTCTTCCTGCTTGCCAAAGGGCTCTGCTCCTAGGCAAGGTGCGGGAAGCACTGCTGCCTTGGAAGAGCTTCCTCCAGTCTTCACCCATGGCTGCTCCTCAGCAAGTTCCATGTTGAGCGCAGACGTAGCGCGTTGGGAAGGGTGACTCTGAGTCACCAGAAACCAGGGGCAGGGGCTGCAGTGCCAGGCAGAGAGCAAGATCAGCTGCGAGGGGTGGCCATTTCCCAGCATCCGTGAGAGTTGCTGCACGGAATTCCTTTGCGCGGAAGCACGCTGCTCTGCTCTAGCTGCTTKGAGCCAGCTCAGAATGAAGTAGGTTGGATGCGGCTTCTTCGCCATCCCCAAAGTTCTGCAGAGAGGCAGTCGTTGCAGGATGGAAGATCAAGTACTTAATTAAGTCCCCGTTGGGATTTGGCCAATGCATTCAGGAGAAATGCTCTGGGAAGCTGCTCCAGCAGTGATAAGCTGTGTGCCTGGCTCAGGTTTATGTACACCTCAGACTCCAGCTGATGGTTTGGAGTGGGGGAAAAGAGTGCAAAGCTCCCACCATGCTGATGCAACRAGTTCCAAAAGGGTCATGGTAAAAACTAGGTGAGCTGCTTTACCAATAATAACAGTCATATTTTCACCAAAGGGCCTCCTAATCAGTCAACTGGGCACAGTAGTGCTTGGTGGTAAGTGGCGCTGCTTACCTGGATTTCAAAGTGGCTTCACTGGGATTTTGTCTTGCATCAAGGGAGTTGCATCATTTTTTTCCTCCTCTGCATAAGGAAATTGATTTATTCCACCAGTTTTTTGTTTTTTTGGGTTTTTTTTTGTCTTGTATCTGTCTAAACATTCTGGTTCCTGATGGTCATGCAAGCTGTTCTACTGACTCTTGTGTGTGGCTACCTACAAAAATTTGGTCCCTTCAAGATCCACATTTTCTTCTGTTTCACCTTTCTATTGCTTTAAATGACTTTTTTCTTTCTTTTGCAAAGCTTCTGCGTGTCCTTACACTTGTACCAAATATTATGTGTTGTTTTTCTCCCATTTTTATCCTAGGAGGAATATAGAGCAGAAGGCATTAGCTGGCACAACATAGACTACATAGACAACTCCGGCTGCATAAACCTCATCAGCAAGAAGCCAACGGGCCTGCTCCATCTGCTGGATGAGGAGAGCAAGTAAGTGGGAGCGTCACGAGGGCCACAGCAACGTTGACCGGGTTGATCTGTTGTGCTGGACCGCTCAGTTGAGCTTTTAGTTSCTGTCGGATAGAGCGGACAACGGAAGGAAAAAGCCAAGCGGATCAGCCTGGCTAATAATTATTCAAGTTGGGTGCCAGGCTTCCCACYGCGATGGGAACGGGCAAAGATTTTGCCTTGCTTTACTGCTCCCCTTGTATCCCTGACCACCAAAGAAAAAGAGAAGGTGCTTCAAGTTAAGCTCAGTTGACTGCAGTCAGCTATAGCTGCAGTACCGGACGAGGCTAAAGCAATCTGAGGTCCATCTCTGTCCTGAGCTCTTCTTTCGCTGCTCCAAAATTGACCTTGGAAGTAGAGCAGGGAATGGGAAGCGCACCCACAAGCCACTGAAGATTTGTGGGAAGCTTAAGGCTGAAGGACTGACTTCCTCCTGCTGTTCTTCAGCTGCCCGTGTCCTTTTCTTCCTGCTCCTCCTCTTGAACACTGATTTCAGACAAGTAACACCTTGAAATTACATTTATAGATAAAGCAGGTATTATTTCCTAGCTATAAGAATGTCTCACAGATGTAGGGCTGAGCATGCGAGCATATATATATACAGACACAAATATAYACATATATAATRTGTATTTAAATATAAAAGCRTTCGATAGCRTAGTTCAGTKTGGTTTAGTATTTATTGGACGTTCCAGGTGCGGAGGTGGAAGCTCAGACGAGCTCCGTTTTCCTATTTGTGCTCGAGCTGTTGTTGCTGTTTCTTTTGCSATCGTAGCTGACCCCTTTTCTTCCCCTCTTTTTCAGTTTCCCCCAAGCCACGAACCAGACGCTGCTGGACAAGTTCAAACGGCAGCACGAAGGCAACTCGTACATTGAGTTTCCAGCGGTCATGGAACCAGCTTTCATCATCAAGCACTACGCGGGCAAAGTGAAATACGGAGTGAAGGTTCGTTGCAGCTGCCACTGACAACACAATCCCCTTTTGCAGCTAGTATTCTCTTCTCCTCCTCCCTTTCTTCTTCTCCTCCCTTCCTTCTTCTCCTCTTCCTCCTCCCTCTTTTTCTTCTCCTCCTCCCTCTGTTCACCTCCTTCTCCTCCTCCTCCAGTGTTGTACCTTAACATTCTCTTCCCAGTTACAAACCCTGCACTCTGCTACATTGGGACAAATTAAAGGAATTAAAATTAGGGTTGGTTGGTTGATACTAAGCTCTCGTGTTGCAATGTGGTATTGCATGCTTAGGATTAACCTGAAGTGGCAGAGTTTTTCTGGACTCTGGATTGTACAGGAGAAGCATTTTAGTACCACAGTATCCTCGTTGCCTAAGCAAGGGGCTCCTTGAGCAGCTCATTGGTGCAGGAACTTTGGAAAATCCTGTGCAAGTTATTTTAAAGTGGACCCGTTTACGTGCCCGCACCTTCCTTTTCTCACAGGAGGGTTTGAGGCTGAAGGTGCATTTGTGTGTGTGCAGATCCCCCTCGGGCCCTCTCACCCCTTTTACTTATGGATTTCTCCTTTTCCCCCCCTAGGATTTCCGCGAGAAAAACACGGATCACATGAGGCCGGACATTGTCGCCCTGCTGAGGAGCAGCAAAAATGCCTTCATCTGCGGCATGATAGGGATCGACCCGGTGGCTGTCTTCCGCTGGGCGGTCCTCAGGGCGTTTTTCAGGGCAGTGGTGGCYTTTAGGGAGGCTGGAAAACGCTACGTCGAGAAGAAAACCGGTAAGCGTGCCCGTCTCCTAATCTTAATGCAGGTGTTTCCACCAGCGGGTATCGATCTAACGTGTTACTGAGGTGTTCCAAAATAGCTGGTCTCACTTATCGATGTGCCCCTGTTCCTAAGGATCTATTAAAAARAAAAAGAAAATCAATTAAAGTAGTTATTGATTTCCGATACCCAAAAGCACAGTGTGATGTGGWTGCGTTTCCAGCTATGCAGTAGGATTTTAGCGTGCTGGACCAAATGATTTTCATTTTTCTGCTGCTCTGACGTTTCTGTCGCATTGAAAACCTTGCACGATGTAAATAGATGCCTAAAAAGCTCCCAGCAAAAAAAAAAACGTGGATTATTTTTAACTAGGAATTCCTGAACGGTTAGTGTAGCCTCTGGAAAAATAGAGACTCGTTCTTCCCTATAAGCCTCCACGCTGTTCAGCCTCTTAGCTGGAACCATTGCATAATTTATTGCTACGCAGTCAYCTAGAACCAGCTCCCCATCGCCGTGTGGAGCGCGGGGGCCTTAAATTCAAGGCAAGTAGCAGTGCATCATCATGCTGTGGCAGGCAGTACTTGGCTGCGCTTTTAGACCATTTCTCTGCATAAAGCAATTTGGGGGAAGGCAGGCACAAGCTATTGCTAGCAATTCCCGGGTGCAGGAGGGCTTGAAATTCCCCAYGGAGCGAGAGCGCCGGCAGGGAGGATGTTGGCTCTGTTGGAAGTTTATAAACTCCTTTATAACTGGACATGTCGAGGGCAGAGCCCGAGACCTTGGGACCTGAAAGGACCTCAGGTCAGAGCCTGCAGCCCTGCTGGTTTCAAGCCCTGCTTTGCCTTGGTGGTCGCTTCCTCCGCCTTGAGCTGCTCTCACCCACTCGCCTATAGATTCGCCTATAGACTGGAAAGGGAATCTGGAAGRTTTTTGCTTGCTTCTCTTCCCATGCTAAAAGAAATTACAGAGAAATTCCATTTTCTGAACCTTTCCCGGCTTCCTACAGCTCCTGTATCCATGTGAAGCGTCTCTGTAGGGCCAACATCCCTTGTTTTTCCTATAAGCAATGGCTGGGCAGGAGCAGCTGTGCTTTGGCACCTGTGGGATGTTTCCTGCATCTTTGTGAGTCACAAAATACCTTTTTTTGCACTGCTTCTGCCTGTAAAACAAGAGAGAAGCCCCAGGCTGCAGATAGGTTCATTTGACCACTGCAACCTCGTGTAAATCAGGGCAGTTGTGCCCCCAGTCTCCAAAGCAGGTCATAAAAAAACACAAATTGCTCATTTGGACAGATGCATCTATGGCAGAAGGTATTTGGGCATTAGGAAGCAATCCCTTGGATGGAGAATTAACCATTTTGGTATTCGTTCTGGAGAAAAGCAGACAACGGAAGGCAGCATTTGCTTTAAGTTTATTTTGTTTTTTGACCAAACCTTGCTGGCTCTAACCAGCCTGATTGGAAAGCCTCAGCCTCAAAGCCCATGGACCTGTAACCGGTGACAAAATCACCGGGAGAGCAGCTAGGAAGAGCTTCCTGAAYGTGCTTTACGCCCCGCATCCTTTCTTGCTGGCGTGTCTTGCATGTGTTTTATATCTTCCAAGAAGGCATGTTTCCTARTTCCTGTCTGCCAACAGACAGGTGTAGGCAAAACGAGGAAAAATGTCCAAAATGTGCTTTTAAATGTGTATAAAATAAAAAGTAGTGTCTCTTTGTACTCTTTTGCATTAGACCCGGATCGATACACGCTRCTCGTACCTGTCTGCAGGCCATTGGAGTCGCGCTTGCTGGGTCGAGCTGAGCCTTTTCTGCAGAATCTCTAGCCTGGGTCTATCAAACGCTGCGAAAAATGATCTGTGTTTTCTTTTTCCCTCTCCCCATGCTGGCTYGTCCCCCTGCATCGCTGGGGTGACAGAGAACCCAAGGAACATTCTCAAGGCTTTCAGAAAATAAATGAGCCCCCCGGGCCTCTCTGCTCTGTTGTCAGGCTGCATCCCGTATGCCCACAGGTCTAATAACGGCCCCGTGAAACGCTGGAACGGGAGGCGTCCGTACGAACGGAGCCCATGGAGCTCGGTGCTTCCTGCTGCATTTTTGGGCTTGTTTGGGGAATGCAGGGCCCAACACTGGTGAAGGGGTCGTGTTCAAATACCCTCATTGACCTAAGGGTATTAAGGAATAATATATATAACCCTGAGGAGTTACGTATATATACATATAAAAAAAMCCAACAACAATAAACACAGAATATTTGCCGGATAAAGGCAATAAGAGAAAACTGATCCTGCACTGAACGATGCCAAGTGATATTGATGTCAAAAAGATGCTGCTTGACAGTGTTCCTCTGTGAAGGTCAGAGTGGCCCTTTCTGCTGATTGAGGGCCTTGGTATGAAACACTTTGATAGATGCTGGCTCAAGGTAACACCTCAGTGACCTCATGGCACCCTGGCCGGAGCACGATCAAAAGTGGCTTTTTGATGATGGAGATGCGGCCCCTGTGCTGTGTCCTGCCTCGACAAGGTGGCTTCTCCGCCTACCCCAGCACAGTCCCATCCCGATCCACTCTCCTTGTTCTCTCAGGGAGTCCGGGCCCTTTGCTAATATTTCTGGTTTTGCAAATCCCTCCAAGAAGTGGTTTGACACCACGTTGGATTTGGAGGAGGCCATGCTGGTGAGCATCCATGCAGGACCCCATGGCAACTGGCAGGAGCAAGGGAAGGAGTTAACAGAAGCCAAGACTGGTGCAATCTTGATGTTTTCTCCTTGATCGTTGTTCAAACAATCTTGGAGCAATTGCTGTTGTGCTCCAGCTGGGAAACATTTTAAGGAGTAGCAGAGTTGGTATCTCCTGCCGTTCCTGGGACAGGTCCATCCAGGCACAAGGCAAATGGGCTCCTCTGGGGCARAGCACCAAAATTTCTTCAGCCATCGACGTGCCCTGGAGCCTTGTCATGAGGTGACTGAAGTGAACCCAGGTCGTGGCCCTGCGTGTTGGGACCCGCTGCGGGCCAGTGCGATGCTGGAGCGCGGCCGGGGCCCTCAGCAGCGTTGCTCCTTGCTCCTCCTCGTGTCTGCTCGTGTAATCTTTCTCTTATTTTCTCTTATTTTGCTTCCCAAGGGCATGATGATGCAGTGCCGTGTGCGGTTTTGAAAAGTGTGGATAGTTTTAGCTTTCTCCATCACCCAGTGCATCAGAGGAGCTTAGAGATCCTGCAGAGATGCAAGGAGGAGAAGTACAGTAAGGCTCCATATCCCGCCGTCCTCTCCGATCCCACGCTCACGTCAGGAAATGGAAACCAGGTGCATTCTGGCTAATGAGGGTGAAAGTGCCCAAGAACCCCCCTCCCGGGACAGCCCGCTGCCCTGCCAAGCAGGTTGTCCAACGCAAGGGGTGTCCAGCCCCTTTCCTATAGGACACGGGGCAGAGCTTTAGGAGCAAACTCAAACCCGTGGCAGTTCGGACAGCAGCTCCCTTTGCTAGCCCTTCCCTCGTTGACTTGCCAGTGGAAATCAGGATATTGTGGCGAGGGTTTTTATAAAATGTGTAATAATTATCATATTTATCATAATATCATAAATATTGTCATATGTGTAATAAGTTCCAAGTGCTGCGGAGCCATGGGCGCATTCCTGGCTGAAGGTACGAGGCTGGTGGAGCCGGAACGTGACCTCCAGCTTGCAGCCAGCTCTCAGCTTTTCTATTTTTAAACTCATTTTGAATTACCCCTTCATTAATCTCAAGGGACTTCCCAAAAAGCACTACCTTGAGAATATCCCCACCTCCTTCCCAGGGGTTTTGACGTCACCMAAAGCGTTTGGCAGCTTCATTTTTACGCAGTGGGCGGCTACAGATGCACTTGGTCTCCGTTTCTGCCTCTCCCTCCCCTGCTACGTGACGGACGAGTTCTGCATGCGGCCACGGACGCTCCCGCCCGCGCTACTAACCGCTTCTCGCGCGGGACGGCGGGGGTCCGGCCGCGTGGCGCCCGGTGCCGGCGCTGCCCGGCCCCTGCGCCCATTCGGAGAGCGGCCTCCCCGCTTGCACGGAGCCGTGGCGCAACATAAAGGCCGACTTTGAGAAGGGAGTGTGCATATATTTATGTATATATATATGTATTTATAAATGTCTACAGGGCTTGTCTTTGGAGCCCCGCGAGCTTGGGGCACTGTTAACCTCCTCGGGTTTACATGCCAAAGCTTGCACGAGTGGGGCGCTGCTGCGGGCAGCCCCCAAGGGAGCTCTCCTGCCTCAAACCCCCTGCACTTTATTCCCCAAAGCAAAATGCCCAGGTTTGCTTCCCAGGGCTGAGCCCCTTGAGTGCGGTCCTTGCGCGTGACCTCGACACAAATTTCTGATCAAAACACTGCGGGGGAGAGCAAGTCTTTGGATTCCTACTTTAGATCTCCAATGTTGTCTTCTTTTCCTCTGCTAAAAGGCTGCTAATTATCAATATAGCGATTTCAATTGCAGCTGCGGGTTGGTAAGTAGCAATAAGAGAGGTTCGAGGTTTTTCGGTTTGCAGTTTACCTACATGCAAAGAGGGAAACTCATTCAACCAAAACCACGTTTAAACAGAGCCTTAATTTAGTGTAAAGTAGAGAAGTGGTGTGTAAACCTATTGCTGCTTGCGTATTTTTGGGTCCCGGGTCTGCAGGATTGTCCTGGCTTTCTGAAGCTGCTCCAGCTGCAGAAAGGGGGAGGTGTTTTGGAGATGAGGACAGTTTGATTTCGGCAGCGTAGACTAGAACAGCTGGGCAACCAGCTCCAGTTCCCACTCACACCACTGTTGTCTTTGCTTGCAGAGTATTCATTCATGCAAATTAGTAATCCGTGCTCTGTATTCAGGATCTTCAAAGCCACGTGCAAGTCATCTGATCAAATCTAAAGCGTTCTCACCTTCCAATTCTAGGAAAAAAGGGTCTTCTCCCAGAGAAGGGCTACATCTGTGTATCGGAAATCTTCTTTGCCCAGTCCTGTCTCTGCTACAGCCTTGTCTTCCTAAAGTCAGTCTGGCCCGTCTGGTTAGACAGTGGGTTTGGCCTTTTCCTTTGGGGGATTCCTTTGGTGGGAAGGGCAGGGGTGAAGGTGAGTGAAGGAGGACAGAGTTTGCTCCAGAAAGGAGGACATGGAGCAAAAAGGATCTTCGAAATGGCAGYGGAAGCTTTTCTTTCATGAGTATTATGGTCAAAGATATTCTCAAGAAAATGCAATGCTGTGTTTTAAAGGAGCCTTCTGCATGTCAYTGGGAAAGTACATATATATACAGGCATGTATATTACATAAAAAATCTCTATAGCTAGACATGACGCWCTTGCTTACTGTAGTAAATAATTCCATTTTCAGTCAGTGCTGTAAACAGTGATCTCTGCTACTGCTGCACTGCAAAACTATGTACGAAATTCTGCAAATCACCCTGTTTTGAGCAGAATTTCACTTTCCTGTGCAAAATCCATATGATAGATGTGTATGTCTCCTGTTACTTGGGTGCGTTTCGAGTCAGTGGCCAGATGAAGTGAGGATACCAGAGGGGAGATGTCTGTACATCGGGGCAGCTCTTTGCCTTTGCCTGCTTTCTCTCTTCCAATCCGTCTCTGGAAAAGCAAAAATATATATATATATATATATATATATATTATTTATTTAAATAAGGGGGGAAAAAAAAGAAAAAAAGGGGAGGAAGATGGGTAACTAAACCAGTGATTAAAATCCCCCTGCCTTTGATTAGCCTTGCAGTTTTCTGCTCTGTGCTGAGCTCAGTTTTACCAAGCGGTTTATTGCTGCAAATTCTTAATTACTCTCCTTTCTCCTAAAGCAAGCCTGAAAACAGATCTCTTKGCTTTATATCAAGGAGTGCTGTGCTCTAAAGAAGAAATTTTGGAGGGGGAAACGCAAATCTTGAATAAGGAACAYCCCAGAGGCTTAACCCACAGCAAGGGAGATTTAAAAGGGAGTTCTGAGCTTCGGGAATAGCTGAGTCCTCAAATAAATTGCCCGGCTTGCTTTTCCGGGATCCACATGGATAGGGATTACCGAATTTTCRGAGCAGCAGTGGTTCAGTGGCTTTGCTGCTGCCCTGCAGCACAGGCAGGCGCTGGGTGACCTCCTGAATTCCTTTGGGGTTTCACTGGGGATCAACTCGCACCTCGGCGCGTCCAAGATCTTCCCTCTGTTAACGTAGTTTGGGGTTTTGTCTCCAAACTGAGCAGCCTTTTCTTTTGCAACGGGCCAAAGGAAAAGCCACCCTGTTCAATGCAATGGGATKAGCCCCGCTGGCTCAGATCTTTGCCCGTTTTCTTCTGCGTTCATCCTTAGGGAAGAGCCTTATGGCAGCTTTTACCCCAGCAACGAGGCTGCATGAGCTGTGAAAGCAAGAATCGTGAGAAGGGACTRTATTTTTGTTTCTTCTCATCCTGTTGCACACTATAGTCTAGACCACCTTTGTTTTGTAGGGTTTCTTTTATTCCCTGAATTTTAACTCCACTGCAGAAACCCCTGGTGAAGGTTCTGCGGTGTCGAGTGAACTCCGCAGCGTTTCCTCGCTCACAGCAGAGCTTTCAAGACAGCTCAGAAATTGCTCGGCTGTTTTCTTGTCAACCTCGAGTTTAGCAGGTCTTCAAACACGCCCGTCTCCGTGACTTGAAAAGCATTTTGTTTTCCCAGCAAAAAATTGCCTTCTGTCTTCCTAAGCGCTTGGTTACGGAACATTTCCATCCCTTGAGAAGGTGACAGTGGAAGCGTCTGCCTTGGTGTGGCCTCCGGACCTCTTGCAGTGGCTTCCCTGGCCGTTCCTCGTGTGGGAGGTGCTGGGGCTGTGGGAGGCGGGCGAGCTGCTGCGCCGGGGCTCCCCATGGACCCCCCGTCGTGGTTTTGGCTCCTTGGCTCTGCCCATCGCTCGCAACAGGCGTGGAGCTGAGCGGGGTTGGAGCTGGCTGCCCAGCGCCCGGGTCTCCGTGGCCGGCATGTGCACGGCGAGCGCCTGCTCCCCCTCGCCCTGAATCACCTCCGAGCCCCACGCGGCTCCACTGCCCCTTGGGGAAAGGAGCCGCCTGAAACTTACTTTGATTGTTGATGTGCTGCTCTAGGTATCGCTCGGAAGAGCCCCCGGACGCCCCTCTCGGACCTCCAAGGAGTGAACACCATCAACGAGAAGAGCCAGCGGTAAGTCTGTCCCTCCTGCCTCGCCAAGGAGGTCTCAGGTGGGAGAAAACCCTGGGTCCCTACGAGCGACCCTAGCAATGTTTCTTCCCGCTTGTTTTTCACTGTTTTTTTTTTTCTTCTAAATTTTGTCTTCTCGTTCTCTCCCTCTCACGTGGTCATATCTAAATGTCTTTACCTGACTTACCAGCAGGCACGGAATCCAACTTTCCTCTGTCGCAAGGCAGTGATTGTAAGTGGTGGTGATGGCCAAGGTGGTAAGAAGCATGCGAAAAACAAGGCAAAAAACCTAATGAATGTGCCAATATAGAGGAAATAAGAATTTGTGGTGGCTTTTTGTCAAGACCGAAAAAAGCTGGTGGGTTTGGGTGCCTGCAAGCAGGCTGATGCCTCCAGGCTCTGYTTTGCGTGGAGGACTCAAGGTTGCGAGGCTCGAAGGGGTGGATTTTGTAACGTGTGCTTGTTGTGCTGATGTGCTAAGGCAAAATCAAGGGGAACCTGGTGACCGGCATGAAGGTAATTCCCATGATTGGCAAGTTCCTCAATGCACAGGAGCTCTTCTACCTCCCGGTCGTATTACAGCATTTGAATTTGGTCGTTTTCACGGCTTATAAGATTATTGTTTTAATCCTTCCTTGAAAATCCTTGGCCATTCATGCAGCTGCTGAATGAAGCCTTTTGCTTGCAAGTCAGCTCAGTGCTCTGAGCGGCCCCTGCAGATCCATGGCCCTTCTGCAAAAAGTGCTTCAAGTTCAATTCAGAATGGGACTTCTTGTGAGAGAGGTTGTCCTTCTCAAAGAGAAACCTGGGCTCTAATCCTTCAAGTGTTGAAATTCCTCCGTTATCGACATTTTTCCCAAGTCTTGTGCAGAATTCCAGCTCGCGGGAGTCGTTCTCCCCTATTTTGAGGCTTCAGAGGCGACCTTCTGGCTCCTCTGTTGCACCCTAAGGGTGCAGTGAGGCGAAACCTTCTCGGTGCAGAGATCTTCACGTGGCCATAAGGAGCCCTGCAGTTGGAGAGTTGCTGCTGGGGCGTGAGCTGGAGCCCGCGCTGTGACTCCGTGGTAGGCTGAAGGATGACGATGAGGATGCTGGCACTGGGAGGAAGTTCAGATCCGATGTTAGTGCACAGTCCCGTCCCGCTTAACTCCTCTCAGTGCGCATGTGTCCAACCCCAGAGGTGGGTTATGTGCACGTGCACCAGTGTTTACCAGTGTTTTCCTAGCCTGGATCGTTTCCGTTATCTTAGCAAGGGACCATCACTAGTGCTTCTCTAAAGGCAGGGAAATTCCTACTGCCACATCAGAGTAGCAGGGAGCAAGATAAATATATTTGTTTACTACTTGCTGTGGAGTTCAGGCTATGGTCAGCTGTATTTATTTGTCTGAAAAACAAGCCAGCGTAGCAAGCCAATTCCCTTAAATGTACAGGAGATCAAGGGCAATAACTCCTGTGGTTTTCCTCCTCCATCCTCAGCAGCTGTATCCGAACAACTGCTGCTTCTTGGAGTCGGGACAGTTGTTCCTGGGATGGGGCTGACACATTTGCAGTGATTGATGGGGAAGGTATTTCTGGAGGCCACCACAAGGACTAGGTTCCTGCGGGGGTGCCCCTCAGCAGAACGCTCCATAGCGTTTGCTTCCTATACATGCAGTAAGTGGCTGGTCCCCAAATCTCCGAGCCCCAGAAGTGTAATCCGTAATGGGGTCTCTCCTCAAGATCCTTCTCCTGTGGGAGGTACTTTGGGAATAGGCACGCAATGTTAGCGTTACTTGCTAACCTGAGGTTAATGATGGGTTTGCACTTTCTCAAAGTGGCTACTGAGGTTTGCTGGTCCTGGCCAACCTGTGATTTTGTTTTCCCCCCCAGCAAGTAGGAAGCTTTTGACAGCTAAGACTTTTAWTGTAAGGGCGAAGAAGGTGGAATGGTGAGTTATGAGACTGGGTATTTAAAGATAGGTGCCAAACTAAAGTAGATATTAAACTAAACTTCCTTTCCGGTCTTAATTYCTTCTTTCAGTCCAACCATGATGCTATTTCCTCTCCCTCTGGATAGGGACTTCAAGGTCTGCTTTATTGGGGGACCTCAGAAGGCAGCGATGCCTGAGACTGCATTTAAATGACCGTGTCCTTCAGAGCCCACCCAGGAGGCTACTTTGCTGCTCTCCTCCATGTGTCAAGTCTCTTGCTATTCCTTTTCCTTTTGCCCAAAATACTTCTGGTCACTTGGTAGACCYCATGTCCCACTTGGATCTGCTGTTATTTCCTATGGCTATTTCTGGAAAAGTCCCAAAGATACTGGAGTCAGGGCAGAGGCTTTGCCTAAGMCCCYAGAYTGGAGGGATGCTCCGCAAGTATCCRCAGACCCGAGTTGGGAGAGAAGYGGATGGCTTTGTTCTGCGRCTGATATGTGGATGTTTTTATGTGATTTTGAAAACACGATTAACTACCTGATTGCTTCCCGTGTTGTGTCTGCCATTGTGAACTTGTCRTGTGGGAGTGAATGACTAGTGAAGACAATCAACTCACGATCAGCATTTGCCATTGAATTATTTTCYAATCTGCCAGGTTAGAAGCTTTGGGTGATTCTTAAATAAATGCTCTCTGCACTTCATTTTGTCAAAACCCGCTCTGTTTTGTACCCCGTGCCGGAGGAGCGCGTAGTGACTGCATGGCTTTGCCTTTCAGCGATGTCTACGGTGTGGGCTGGAACGGCAGGACGGGCATTCGGCACAGCAGGCTCTCCAGCCCGAGCTCCTTCCTCGACAAAGACGGGATATTTGTTAATTCCACCAACAGCAAGCTGCTGGAGAGGGCCCACGGCATTCTCATGTTAGTACGGGAGGACTGGGCTCTACCTTTATGCTTATATATGCTAGAGTATAATAAACAGCACGGGTATTAACAGGGGTGTAAATAGCTGAAATGAATGAATATGTTTCTATCTAAAAAAGAAAAATGAGAGCTCCACATGGCCTAGGATATTGCAGGGTTGGCTCAAAACAACCTCACTAGGTTCTGACTGTCTGATTTACTCGGTCCCTTGTGATTCGTTTGCAGTGACAGGTCCAGGGAGGTGAGGGAGGGGAGGAACCTTCCGGCCAGACCGGTCTCCGGATATGACAGTGATGTTACACAGTGACGGTTTTTTAATGTGATGTTAACGTTTCCCTTGCAAATTAAGTGTGGAAATGACATCAGTGAGTCACGGTGCCGCTGGAGGCACAGAAACCCTTGCCAGGACACTCGGCAGTCACGAGTGCCACCGGAGCGGTCGCTCGTTCGGCAGAGCCGCGTCCGTACTCGCCCTGTCCCTGCCCAAGTAACCACGTGCTTCAACTGGAGACCTTCCTTCTAAACACGTACAGCTCCGTTTGTAAGGCTCCTTCCCACAACACAGCAGGAAAATTGCTCCAGAGCAGACCATAGTCAGTAGACCATAGTAAGCAGCTGCTGACGGTGATTTTTCGAGGGGTTATTTCAAGAATTCCTATTCTGTCCATTTTTCTGGACCTTGACCTTTGAGTGGCGTCTTTCTGGGGCTAACACAAAAGAGAGTGATTCCTTAATGGATGGAGTTGAGCTGTGCTATCATATGCAAAGATCACAGCAGCAAACGTGAATTCCAGTCTGTGATTGTATGCTTGGATTAATACAGGCTGTTTCTTGTCTCCCCAGGCGAAATAAGAACTTCAAAGCCAAACCGAATCTCCCAAAGGTGAGAGACAAGGGACGTTTTAGCCTCTTCTGCAACTGGGTTCAGTCTGTAGGTGCAACATTGAAATGCTAATGTGYGTGCAAGGAAAATTGCTTGTTTCTAGTGCGAGACCTCTGGCAAATCAACTCCATTTGGGGCTCTTTTTCTTTGTAAAAAACAAAGGATTGCAAAGTGTGGTAGCAGTGATTTGCCCTAGGAGAGGACAGCATGAGCGCTTGCATCCTTCTCTCTCTCTTGAAAGCTGAAATAAGTGAGTAGGTTATGCAAGATGGCTGATATTTGACAGATGGACAGTGATTTTCAGGGTGTTTGCCTGGAATCTTTGGAGTTCCCCTCCATCTTGGCCACATTTATTATGCTCCAGGACACAAGATCCAAAGAGATCTGTGCATAATGGGAAGGATGATGTTCCTTGTGGCCAGTGTTGATTCTGCTTTGGCATCTGGCTGATGTTGCCTGTCTTYTGATGATAATTTTACTTGCTTAAAACTGACCAACATGATATAAATATGTGGAAGAAATGGTGCTTTCTTGCTGTGCAGCYGGGAGGAGCTGCTCTGTGCCATGGCCCTTTCCTTGCCTTGGGATCACAACAGTAGTGAACCTCCATGGTGGCAAAAGAGCAGGGACTCGGATAACAGCAGAGGGGAGCAGATGCTGGTCTTCACCAGGATAGTGTAGGGATCCAAATCCCACTTCTTGCCCCAAATGAAATGATCTTTGGAAAAAGAGAGCAGCAGGGTGAGCTGCGGGTCRCAGGCAGATCAGACAGGCTTTATAACTTCTGTACATGTGTTTTCCAAGTGAACCGAGTTCTCCCTTGGAGCATCTCATCAGCAGATGCTCCCTCTTCCCAAATCAAAGAGAGATCCTCGGGTTCTGCTGGCGAGCACGTGTTTTCCATCTAGCACTTCCTATCCGCRTGAGCGCAGCCCCGGCGCCCGCTGCTCATGTCTGAGAGCTCATTTTTTGCATGTGTGTGAAGATTTATGTGCTGTGGTCGTAGYTGGAGGTGGTTGGTACCGTTTCATCAGCATAATTGAGAACAGGGCTTCTCTTTTGTGGTGCTCGTGTTGGCATGAGCTGCCCATTTGTGGGTAGCAGAACCAAACTTGACGTGGTCCGAGTCCTCTGAGGCCATGGGAAGCTTGAGGGAA
The DNA here is from genome assembly GCA_003342815.1 of Eudromia elegans. NCBI lineage: Eukaryota > Metazoa > Chordata > Aves > Tinamiformes > Tinamidae > Eudromia > Eudromia elegans. Next base: position 6,201,068 of record PTEX01000021.1, on the reverse strand, counting down.
TATGATCCACTGGATCTGGCTCTGGCCAAAATAGTTAAACTCATGGTTCCTTAGCATTTGCCGTTGAGGTTGAATAGTGGTGACCCTGAGGAAGCCCTGCAGAAGAGGGGGGATTTAAAGATGGGGCAAAGGGTGGCGTGGCGAGAAGGTCATCTTATTGTTATGTCTGCAAAGACCAAAGCAAGSTGTTCTTTCCTGCAGCATATGCTGGACGTGAAATCCCTCAAGCACCTGACGAACCTGACGCTGCACGATCGCATTACGAAATCTCTGCTSCATCTCCACAAGAAGAAGAAACCACCCAGCATCAGCGCCCAGTTCCAGGTAACCACGTGTCACGTTTGTTCTCGCGTATTAGARCCGAGACAGATTTTGGGTGGTGTAAAAGCCCGTTTCCTGGTACTTGCTTTTATGCGAGGGCACAGAGAAGAGCATCTGCACTGRGTAAGACCTGAATTTGACTGAGGATGCAGCTGGGATAAGCTATGAGGGAATGCAGAAACCTACAGGTATCCACGTGTTGTAAAATAGAAAGGAAAAGCCCTTAGTGGATGTCATGGGTTGGGAGAGGATGTCCTGAAACAGGGGAAGGAGGAGCTGGAGACCAGGAACATTTCCAGCTAGAGGTGATCTTTGAAGGACAGTAGTAGGGAAAAAGGCCGTTAACTGAGTTATCAGGCAGGGTGGGCAAAGCAGCAGGCAGAATGCTGTCTGGGGCTTGGCAGAGGGAGGCGTTGATTCTGCTCTCTGCCCTGTCTGTGATTTCTTTCAAGTGCCTTTGACGTGTGACATACCTAATCAGAAGTAGTTATTTATACAGCAGGTATCTCTGTGTGTGCACGCACACCTCGTGCTTYGGTACCTCCTTTCAGAGCAACTGTATTGAGGCTTTCTCTCTGCGGGGTCCTTGAAGAGTAAAATCTGGAGATGCTGGCATTTTCAAGTGTGCTTAGCTGCATTCGTGTCAGAAATTCAATCTGTTTTTGTGTCGTTTAGACTCTGCATCTTAAACGGTGCTGAAAGGTCAAAAATCTTGCTGCATTATCCCAAAGCACACACAGGGATCCTGCATAGGGCTCAATACCGGTGTCCTCTGCTGTGTCAGAGCTCTGTGCTATTACCCTCTGTGCAAGTAGCTGCAACTCCAGTAATTCTCCACAGTGTGCGTTGGGGCTTGGGAATCACCCCAAGGCTGGCAGTGCACAGCGTGCATGAGCAGGGGCTAACATTAGAAAGCTGCATATGAGCTAAAATGASTTTCAGAGGAAGTCTGTTGTGCTCCTTGCTTTGTTTTTGAGAGAGGTGATTCATTTTTAGGAAGTCTCCATGCATAAATCTGGGTAAGAGTGAGTAATTAAATATATACATATGCACACATGTGTGTATATATAATTTGAAGAATGTGCATCTGCATATATACTGAGCTGAGTCTAGTCTGATGGTATGCTGGTTAAAATATAACTTCAACAGAGTGTCATTCATCCAGTGCCATGGAGTGCTTGAAATGTAAAAAGTCTYGGAATGAAATGCATTCCTGCAACCTACTCATCCTGCAAGTGAAAGTCTAAGAAGTGTCCCTGTGCATGGTTCGCATTCCTGTATATCTCACCGCCTACAAAAATAAGCAGCAAAAAAAACCAGGGCATTCTAAGGATTTCCTTGCCAACCTCATGCAGCAAAGTGGCTTGTTGAGAGACCGAGTTGGTGCCTTACGGTGTCCGAAGCGATGACCGGCACCCCGGGAGCGATGCCTAGTTGCACCCAACAAAACCCCATTCGAGGCCAGGCCGGGACGGCCGCACGCTGGCTCCTTGTGCTGCTGGGCTGCCCTCGTTTCATGTAGCACTCATAGGAGAGCGGCATTTTCTCGATACGTGAGCATATTAAATATGCCCAAGATTATTGCAATCTATGGGCAAAATCTCTCCGAAAGCGAGACACATGCAGGCAGTCACCTGGTGGAGACAGGAATTAAAAGGGAGAATGCTGCTGATGTTAGCAGTTAGAGTCATGGCCACCTTTATTAGGGGATGCTTTTGGAACCGCGACAGCTTTCTCGGCTGCAGATTACTCTGCCGGGAGCCGAACTGATGCACGGAGGTTTGTGTTGCTGCAGGTGACGCTCGGAGAAGGAACCTGAGGGAATGCACAGGGGCTGAATCTCATGCCACAAGGACGAGTAAAAGTGGTGAAAGAGCCTGCGGCCGTGAAGCTTTGCAGGCAGAGGGCGRAGAAGAGTTAATCCAGTGGCTTCACATGTGCTTTAGGGATTCCTGATGATAAGGCCTGAACAGATGGGGTGTGTGCGTGTAGGAACCATCTGCCAGGCGCAGAATATTGATGGTTGTTGGTGACGGCAAGCGCAGCACCAGGAGCCTCTTTACTGTAGCCACATTTTGCACGAGGCTCCCAAAATCCTGAATCCCCCTGGGCCTGGAGCCCTTGGGGAGCCTCCAGTGTTCCAGCCAGCTGCCACTCGGCGAAGGGCTCCGTGGTCCCCCCTTCTCCCCAGGTGCACCCCGCAAGGTTTAACCCCCAGTGCCCAGAAACGTGGAGGGTTTCCCACAAAGATGTCTTCAAAGTGATCAGAAGCCAAATAAAAGGCCGTCTGCGCGCCAGGTTTTGGGTGGCATGTCACAATTAGGACGCTTATGCTTTGCTGTGTGGGAGGTTTGTGGGCTGGAGGCAGCCCTTGGGGTGACGTTCTGCTGGAGCTGCTCTAAATGGAGRTGATGCCAGTGCCTCTGTGCCCTACGTTTTGATAATTACGCAGAAATTAGAGGAAATAATGCCGCTATTAAATGCATGGATCATTTTTGAAAGAGGAGAAGTGATTCATTAAAGAACATTGATGACCGCACTGTGCTGCACAGACGTTTGGTGGATGGATATCTTGGAGCTCCCATTCAATTCTGTGAATGGGTCGTTGGTGTGAAATGGGGAATGGCTTTTGGCTCCAGTGGGTGATGAAAAGAGGTTGGAGAGCGGGGTCTATCTCAACGTCCAGTTAAGATGCATGACTACTCTGAACATCATTTCGGCAGGAGCCTTGACCAAGGCAAATCATATTTAGCTGTTTTATTAGAGTCAAAGCAGGAACAGCTGAGTTGTGAGGGGTCTGAAATGCTCATTTTGAGGAGCAGCTTCCCGCCTGCCTTGCTCCTTGATGCCTCCTTCGGTTCCCTTCTGAAGGCAGGGCCCGGGTCCTGCGCGTGCTGTGAGCTCGCCGCTCCGGCTCCCCGCTTAASGGGCTCTCTCTCTTGCAGGCGTCGCTCACCAAGCTCATGGAGACGCTTGGCCAGGCAGAGCCCTATTTTGTCAAGTGCATCCGCTCGAACGCTGAGAAGGTAAATGCTGATACCTGAGATGGCGTGGAGGGTTCAGACGTGGGAAGGCGGCGAGGTCTTGCCAGCCCCAGCGCTGTCGCTTCAGAAGCTCAAGGCCACGTGCCCTACAATTTTACCCACCACTCAGAGGTGCTGTCTTAGCACAGGCCAGGAAAGCTTGGGGCGGTTTGGAAAGCTCCTTCTGCAGCGCAGCCCCAGGAGCAGCACAGCAATAATGACCCATTGGAGCTGCTCTTCCCTTCCCCATGTCCTGCTTGAAAGCTGCAGGAGATCTTGGGATCTTTTATAAATATCTACATTTTTACATCAAGTTGGAAAGAAAAAAAAGGCTTCAGCCCCAAAGCGGACTTAAATAGTGCCATGTCATTTGCACACAGAATTGTTCTTGATGAAGTACATTGCGTTTTCCCATAGTCATAGAAAGAAGCATATGAAAATGCTTTAATAGACAGGCCAGTGAATCTATTTTTGTCATTACCGAGCCCTAAAATGCCTTTACTTAGGTAGAATATTCCTCTTCTGCCTGTAAAAGCAGCTTTGTTTCGGAATAAACCTCTTTATTCCAACTGATTCAATGCTTTCATTAATATGACTTTCAAGGATGGAGTTGTCTTGGGGCATAAGGACCCGTAGTTTAAAAAGAAAGTCCTCGTGATGCTTCCTGATGGATAAACGCATTATAATTTTACCCAGCCATTTCAAAAATAAAGATGAGGCTCTTGACCTCGTAGATATTCCATGCTTGCTCTCTTGCTGTGCAGTTTTATATCGAGCTGGATTTGTTGAAAAAGTCATCTCCATCTGATAGCTGCTCAAAAAAAAATAATTAAACAGGATTCAGCCCTGGTGCTTGGGAGGCCTCTTAGCATACGGACGCCGCGCCACGTGCGTTGCACGTGCTGAGTTAGTTCGCCCCGTCCGTGTACTCGAAAGCGGTCGGAAAGAAAGGAAATATTAGCTCAACGTTGACCTGTGTTTCCCTTCCAGCTCCCGCTGCGGTTCAGCGACAGCCTGGTGCTCAGGCAGCTGCGCTACACGGGAATGCTGGAGACGGTGCGGATTCGCCAGTCAGGATACAGCTGCAAATACTCCTTCCAGGTTGGGTGAAACGTTTCCGRCCTTCAGCTGCCTTTAACGTCGGTGTCACAGCCATCTGAGCAGCGTTAGCTTGCACACACGTCTCTCTTATTTAATAAGGGAGTACATTTATCACTTGTACAAGAGGTATGGCTGCAGCTGAGCATGGAGTAATCATGAGCTGTGCTGCCCCCACTAATTGCTAGCATGGTATTCTAGACCTAGACAAGGACTAGGAGCCCCTCTGCAGGTAACACAATGTTTTTTTAAGGGTGGATATACTTTTTCACAGTATATTATTCCTTCTTTTTGCACAAAACTACTTTGGGAAAATCCTCCTGAGAGGGGAGCCGGGTGACAAGATCCCGTCTCTTCAACCTAAGCATCCTGTTGATCCCTGGGATACCTTTTCTTGTCTTTTTGGCCCTCGTTTATTTTGTTTCCGTGGGGATGGCGCTTGTCCCATTGTGCCAGTGCTGCCTGCCCCTCTCTGGAGGTTGGTTGGGTCCTTCTAAAGGACCTGGATCTCTCCACCGGTACCTCTGCTCTTTGCATCATCGCAGCAGTAGTGGGTGAAAGGGTCTCTTGCCTGGGGGCTCTGCAGAAGCTGGTGACTGCCTTCTGTAGTGACTGTATCTGAGGGCTTTTCTAGTGTTTTCTGTCGGAATTACCTTGCTTGCACAGGCTCCCTCCTCCCACACTGGGAGACATTCGATCGTTTTGCTGCTTTGATAGAGTTTTCCATGCAAACTTGAACCTCAAATGGCTCCAACAGAGGAAACTTCCCTTCTGCTTGCTTGGCAAATCCTATTTCACAGGCCTGGTGGAGCCACTCAGTTATTTATGTAAGAAATTGCCTCTGCAATGGCCACTTAACCAAGGCATGATGATTTGTTTTTTCCCCTCACCTCAGGATTTTGTCAACCATTTCCATGTCCTCCTGCCACAAGGAATCAGCCCATCCAAACCCAATATCCAGGATTTCTTCCGGAGAATAAAACTCGATCCGGACAATTATCAAGTTGGAAGAACGATGGTGAGTGCTTATCCTCGGCTCACGCCTACGTCTGAGATATTCCGCTTCTCCTCCGGTGCATCAGCTTCCTCAGCTTGTTGTTACGACAGCTCTTGTCTTCCCAGGAGGGAAAGGTAGAGGCTGCCGTGATTTATGGGCTGAGGGTCAACGCTGATAGTCCACATTCATAGTTGCCCAGCTATAGATGAAATTCCGTTCACTTGTAGACTAAAGTTGGCTGCTCAACTTTCCCCCGGGCCGTCAGGATGGGGCAGCCCATGGCATTAAATGTCTCACCGCATGGTCCAAGTGCTGGTTTCCACGGGGTGGTTGAGGTTGGAAGGGAGCTCTAGGGCTYACCCAGCCCCATTCCCCCTGCTGATTTCTTCTGCTTTGGGGCAGGTGTTTGTGAAGGAGCGGGAGCGGCAGCTCCTGCAGGACCTGCTTCACCRGGAGGTGCTGCGGCGCATCACGCTGCTGCAGCGCTGGTTCCGCAGCCTGCTCTGCCGGCGCCACTTCCTCAGCCTGCGCCAGGCCGCCGTGGTCATACAGGTAGGGGCTGCCGGGAGGTCACGCCGAGACCGCCCGTTGCCATCCGTGTCTCCCAGCGCTTCCAGCTCGGACCGGAGCGCTCGGAGCTGAGCTCTCCGAGGAGCTCGCCGCTCACCCCTGTTGTGTTTGCAGCGCTCGTGGCGCGGCTGCCGGAGGCGGAGGSGCGGCGAGGCGGCCCCGGACGCGCTGGCCCGAGCGGCGCTGGTGCTGCAGGCCCACTGGCGGGGCCTCGTGGCGAGGCGGCGCCTGCTGCGGATGCACGCGGCGGCCCGGCTCATCCAGAGGCGCTGGCGGGAGCGCGCCGAGCGGCGGCACCGGGCGGCCGCCCGCATCCAGGCGGCCTGGCGAGGCCAGCGCGCCCAGCGCCGCTGCCACCGCGGCATCGTCGGCCTGCAAGCGGCCTGCAGGGGCTACCTGGCGCGGCAAAGGTAACGGGGCGCGCGTGGAGGGCTGGGTCGGTGTCGGTTCCGGCGCTGCTCGGGCCCCACCGCTTTCTCCTGGCCCTTCGGGGATTCCAGCGGCCCTAGTGACCTGCCCTGGTGCTTTGCCAGGTCCCGCTCTCCAAGCGAGCAGTTCAGCACATCCTCCTCGTAGMCTAAGCAGAACCTATTTCAGGGTAGGAGACGTAGGCAGGGGAGGGTTGAGGACATAAATACTTGGGAGGGTTTTTTTCCCCCTTTGGCAGTTTAAGCAGGTTATTTTTGACTMGACTCGGCCGGCCGAGCTGCCCACGGCGCCGTCTCGCAGCAAGAGCGGCCGCTGCCGAGGGAAGAGCAGTGCTGGCAACGTGGCCTGGCCGCCCGGGGCCCGCTCCCTRCGGGAAAGGGCTTTGCTGGGCGCCAGGAAACACGGCATGCGGCTGCAGAGCGGCGGCCCTAGGGATGCTTCTGCCGGAAGCCGGGAAGATGGTGAAGATCGACCTCGGAAAGCCGGGGGGGCCACGAGTCCCATCAGCCCGGGAGAAGCTTTTGGGCGTGCTGGCGCGGTCCCTGATTAGGAGAGATGTCAGAAGAGAGGCCTGGGAATGCGCCCTGGGTTCCTGACACATGCACACACCATCTCCCACCACCCTCCAGCAGGGAGCCTTGYCCGGGTGCCCTGTGGTGATGGGACSGTGAGACACTGCGCCCGGTGGTGACGAGCTGCCACCGGCGCGGCGCTTTGGAGCAGCGTGGCAGGGCACARGGCTCCGGTCATTGATTTTGATTTTCTTTTCTGCTTGCAGGTACAGAGCTTTAAAAGAGCAGAGATTAAAAGAGAGACAGCTGGAGAATGGCCTGGTAATTAGAGAAGAGGATGGACTGGAGGGAGAGGATGCTTTGGAAATTAAGGGCTCGGACCCATCTAAGTGGGAGGACGGCTCCTTTGAAGAGAGAGTGAGAGCTATAGAGGAACATAAGTTGCTGATGGAGAATAATCGGCTGAATCACRCAGAGCCCTTGGATAATACTGGAAGTTTATTATACAAAAGGCATGAGAGAGCCAGTAGCCAGAGTGGGATGGACACGGAGGAGGAAGTGGTCGTGAGGGAGAGACCCAAGTCCTTGGAGGATCTCAACCAGAAAAAAGTGGTTCGTGCCAAAAGAGAAAGCCGGAGAATGCGGGAGTTGGAACAGGCAAAATTCAGCTTGGAATTGCTTAAGGTCCGGTCCACTGGCGGGCTCTCGCCGTCGGAGGAGCGCCGGTGGTCCTCGGAGCTCGTAGCTGAGGCGCTTCACTCCCCGCAGGGAACCCCGGAGAGTGAGAGCTCTCAAGGGAGCCTGGAGATGCTAAGCTGTGAAGATGCCCCCAGTAAGCTTGTTTCCTTGGTTTTAGATGAGCAGGACGTGCCGTCGTTTTCCACGGGCACCCGGGACTCTCTACCTAGCACTCCCCAGCCTCASCGGGGGGACAAGTCTTTCTGCACAGCAGACATGAACAGCAATTTATCCAGTTGCAAAAGGAGGCCGTCGGACTCGGAGCCACCCGACAGCCACGCTGCTAAGGAGGTCTGTGATCCCCAGAACATTATCTACAAGATGCAGCCAAGGGAAACCTTCCTCTCCGGTAACCTACCCACCTTCTACATCCCACCCCAGGACAGCTTGAAAGCAAAGCAGTCGTTGCTGGAGAATAACCTGAGGAACAAGCCAGTTGAAAGAGGAGAGAGAACAGTTACATTCCCCGAGATCATGAAGGACTCGGAGTCCAACAAGCAAGACCGGGGCAAAACCTGGGGAGTGGAGGTGGGGGAAAGGGCTCCTGCCAAGGGTGAGGAACGTGGGACAGGTATTGGGATGCAGACCCGGTCACCAGACTCGGTCATCAAGAGACTGGAAAGACTCAATGTGGAGAAGGAGGAACGACAAAAGCAGCTTCAGCTGCAAAATGAGAAGGAGATGATGGAGCAGATCCGCCAGCAGAAGGAAATTCTGGAGAGACAACGCAAAGCGTTTGAGCAGCTTGAGAAGCAGGGGAGGGCAGAAGCTCTGCAGAGGCTCGAGGCAGGCAGAGCCAAGGACACGTCTCTCAAACCATCCAAACGACCAGAGAGCCGGCCTCAGTCTGTCCTCATCCTGCATCCACAGAGCAGAGGGGAGCCCGGCCTCTCCGCAGGGATAACTCCGTCCTCCTCGGTTGATATTAAAGGTCTCACCGTTGGGAACAGAGGAACCTCTCCGGCTCACRGCGCTTCCAAAGACAGGCCTGTCAGCATGTTCATGGAGCGAAAGGARGGTCCGGCTGGAGCGGCGCTCGAACCTGCCCGGGCGGAGCGGCCCGGCTCCAAACTGCCTCTGGACTCCAGGGATTTCCCGGGCAGCCACTTCTCCCGGGCAGAGCGCCTGAGGCAGCCCCGGATGCCCAGCCAGGCTGCCGACGACACAAGGGCAAGCGCTCTGTTCTTCACACCAAAAGACGCTCCCCTCGGCCTCCAGTGAGTAACAGGATGCACTCTCCTTATAGCCACGGTCACATAAACCTGTCTCTAGCGATGTTATTTCTGTACAAAAATGCCTCTTGAAATGGAACCCGATGTCAGGGTTGCTGACCCTCGAGGCACAAATCAGAGGAAGAAGAAAATGTCCAGGACCTGCAAATACTTCTCCTAATTTTATGTGATGAGTGCTTGGGACGCTGGGGGAGGTGATCATAGATACTAGCAAGTGAAGGGTGTCGATGGCAGTGGAGATGATACTGGTTTTGTTTATCCCCAATGAATAGTGATGGGGATTTCTTTTTCACTGTAGAAGATAAGGAAAAGATTATTGGGATTTTTGGGTGGTCGGATGAGCTATCAGGAGAGAAATCCCTCCTCATAGCATTAGCATGGGCATAGCCACAGTGAACACTCGAGAAGATCCTACCTTGCAGGGGAGAAAAACAACCATTTTCTAGAGGGGTTTGGGGCAAGACGATGCCTTTGACAAAGCATCACTGCACGTGGCCATGCACAAGGAGGTGGCTTCAGCAGTCATTCCAGGCTGCATCTTGCCTTGGCACCGTGCACTGCTTAGATGAYGGGCTCCGTCCAGGACTTGGGGGCTCTAGGCATTGCCACAAGCCTGGTGAGCAGCGGGCTGAGCAGAGGGCAATGAAGTGGGACCAGTAATGAGTTAGCACRCAAAACAAGGAAGAGCAAAAGCAAAAGCTGTGTTAAAAATGACTGTGTTTTGCTCCATTTGTAACTCAAATGGTGGCTGCRAGAAAGCAGTTTGTTCCTGGTGGTGCAGGTCCGTCCTCGGGYTCCCGCGGCTGGGCCGGGTGCCGCGGGGAAGCCTGGCCAGGAAGGCCGATGCCTCCGTTTTGCTGTATTCCAGCAGGGAAGCGAGCCCGCAGCGCCTTCCCAAGGGAGAACTAGCCAGGAGGCCGTTCAGGATACCTGGGTCTGGYCGAGGAGAGGTAAGTGGCGGCTCTCTCGTTTTCTCTTTTGAATTGAACGGGGACAGGAGCAAAAAAATAGAAACATAATTTAAAAACCCCAACCCTAAACCCTTATTCTGGCAGTTTGCCCTCAAATGCTTCGGAGACGAGAACTGCAAAGCACGAATGCTGCCAAGTGCAAAGTGCTCRGGGCAAAGGGGTGCTGAGGATACAGCAGCTCTTACACCTTTGCTAGAAAGAATCAGCCCATGTAGGATTAACTCACAGCAGTGCAGAATTGCTCTTAGTTTGAAAAGCAAAAAAYAAAACAACCAAAAAAGGATTTTGCAATCCTGATGGCAAACACTGTAGACCAACCACAGTCCTGTCTCGTTCCGATTTCCCCTATGTCCTGGTAACATCCATTATTGTCCATTTTCCTCAGTGCTGTCTTGGCTTATTTATTTATTTTGTTTTCCCCTCGGTCCTTTCCATCCACTAAATGTAATAGAATGTGTCATTCCCTGTGGGATGCACGTTCCCCAGTGATGCTGTTATTTGTCCTGTTCTGTGATGCCAAACCTCCATAGCCTTTCCTTTTATTTTAAAAACCTTTTGTTTTCTTTTTTCCCTTTTTTTTTTTCTGTTATCTGTTTTATCATTTGGTCAAGCAGGTTGCCAGACCGGCCCATAAAAAGAAAGCCCGCATGGCGCGGACGCGCTCCGATTTCTTGACTAGAGGTACTTGTGCTGATGGGGAGGGGGATACGGAGGAAGATGATTACGATGACAATTTTGAGTTCCTTCTCTCCTCTGACCAACCTCCTCATGCTGAGACAGGGCCTGCAGCCAGGCTGGGGCAGGCCTGTTACAGTGACTCCGAAATGGTAATTTTCCAATGGGTCGGGGTTGGAAGAATTAAGGCAAAAGGGAGCCAGGCGGGAGCGTTTCCGTGCTGAGCTTAGCTGCACTGACCCCCCGACGCTGCTGCTTCTCCCAGCTGCAAGGACGGTGGGCACGGGTGGWCTCGGAGAGCGCAGCAGGAGCGCACGGCGGACGCGAGGAGAAGTCGCTCGTATTTCTCTGAGCTGAGGGGAGGTGATTTGGGAAGAGCTTCTGTGGAGCATTGCACGGCTGCTTATATTTCTTAGTGGTTTTATTTAAACCRCGCTCACATCAATAGCCAGTTCCCACTAGTATCTTCTAGCAGGAGGCTCTGTGGGAATGGAAGATATCAAACATGAGAAACCAAAAAGCAACCAAGAAAATGAGATAAATCTCATATCCCCCCCACGCCTCGTTAACTTTTATTTGATGCCCTCTCCTATGGTATCTGATGGCTTATTCAGGCCTCAGGTTTTGAAGTGAAACAATAACTTGGAGGACACAAAAACAGATAAATTGGGCAATAAAGGCCGGGATTTCTTTTCCCTGCATTGAGCAAGAAGTGAGCTCAGGCGCACGTGTGCCCGCAGGGGCAGAGCCTCGCGCTCTGCACCGTCACTCACGCATGGGCGTGACTCCAAGAGTGCCAGGAAAAATCCAAATGGGAAATGGAAAACCAACCCATTGGCGAGGCAGGAAGGGGGAGCAGCCGCTCTGCGAGCGCGGTGTGCTTGCCGGGACGCTCTCCCCTCCGCAGCCACCGCGGTGCCCATGCCCACGATGCACGTGGAGCTCCGCGTGCCGCGGTCTCGCTGGGGCTGGCGCAGGTGGAGCCGTGCTGTGTTCCTGGACACTCRCCCTCCTGCAGAGCACTAGCTCCGYAGCCATCCTCCYCCTCTCCTCCTGTCTCCYCGGTTCCGCCGCGGGGCTCTGGCTTGTGCCGCGCAGCAGCCGTGGTGTCTGTCCCTGTGTCTGCAGCACCGTGTACAGTGTTGCCATCGCTATTCTCTATATTGCACCCGTGGGACTAGAGGAGGTTGTTGACCACGACATTCCTTAGGCAGAGCTCCTCTAGCAGCGAAAACATCAGGGCTGCCCCTTCGGCGGGAATAGCGGAGCCTGGTGGGATGTTGCGGATTGGGAAGCAGCCGAGATGGGCAGAGCGGAGCTGCTGCGTGGTGGAGCGGGCGGCGCGTGCGTGGGCAGCCTTGCCTTGCGGCACCCGTGGTGTGGCCAGGCAGGCAGCCTCCAGYTGCTTCATCTTCTCCTGCCCCCTCTGCCCCTGCCCCGAGGTCTCTTGGTGGGCGGCTCAGTGGCCACAGGCTGCCTGTAGACCACGGGTGACCACGGGAGAAGTTCAGCATGTGAGGACTCGCCAGCTACTGGCCATGAGCCCACTTGTCTTACCCGCGGGTCGTGTCCCCGGGGCAGGTAGAGGGCTGCCAGAGCACGGCAGTCCAAGAGCAACAAGGGCTGGGGAGCATTTTTGGCCAGAACCAACATCCGAGGCGCTGGTTCGGAGAGGTCCCTCCCAGGCTGTGCTCAGCACATGTTAGTACTGCTTCTGCTCTGCACCCAAGTCTGGAGAGAGAAAGAGTAGCTTTGGGTCAGGAGGGCACAGCTATGATATCCGCTGAAGCACTTGATCTCCTTCGGCAGAGGAGGCCTTGGAGAGGGCTCTGTCGATGAATTTTGCTCTCGAGCTGTGAATTCACAAGTGCCAGGCTGAGCATCCCTATAATTTGTCACCAGCTGATGCCGAACGGGCCTGAAGAGCCAGCTGTGAAAGAAGAGCTGTGCCCTGAGCAGCTCTTCAGAGCGAGCTTTGCACTTCAGGAAGCCCTTCAAGGCTCTACCTCTTCATCTCCAAACTCAGAGGCTGCTGTGATAGCGGAGGAGATGTTGGACTGCAGCAGCTCAAAATAGGGGCAGAGCAGAGAGACTCCCGGAGTGATGGTTAGAGAGTGCCAGGAGCTTTTGGTGGAGCCTGGAGCCTTTGATTAGGCCACCTGAGAGCAAGTTTCACCTCCCTACGAATAGCAGAGAGGTTAAGTATAGAAGTCGTCTCAATGATGAGGCCATGTGCCTTCTCTAGGTTCTCTCTGCTGTGTTTTTGCCTTCTGAAGAGGTCTTTTCTCAGCAGAACTAGTTTTTCCCTCTCTATCAAGAGGTGCGTTCCCATGTCTCGCAGTCAAGAAAAGGTCCCTCTGGGAAAAGGTGCCTTCTTGCTAGTCCAGCTCCATTACACCGCTCTCTGGCCAGGCACTTTGTTGCTTGTGTTATTTACTCTCTAATTACCGGCATTTTTATTATTATTATTCATATTATTATTATTATTTAATTATTATTTGTTTTCTAATTAAAGAAAGTAGTGCATGTGAATTGAATGCAGACCACTTTATTTTTTAATTTTTTTTTTTCCCCTTTGTCCATATACAATCCATGCATTGCCATCCCCTACCTGCAGTAATGACAGGGACAGCGAATCCCTCCGTGTCTCTTTTGCAGTGGCATTTTTGCCTGATGTGCTGCCATCTCCTGGCAGCTCAGCAATGTTAGTAGGTGAGTGAAAAAATGTTTTAAAGCACAATGACCCTGCATTTTGTAGACTTTTTTTTCCTGCAAAGTCCCCCAAAAGAGCTTAGAGAACTAGAAAGGCCACAGGTGGCTTTATCAGGGACAACCTCACTCTTCTAAGAAGCAGAGCAGGGCTGATGCAGACCTGTGGCTTGGTGCACGCCAGGTTTGGTCTTCTCTTGCTGAAGGAGTAAGAAGGTTGGACCTCGAGGTGGAAGTTCAGTAAGGTGGGTGCTTGGAAAAGCTGCCCAGGACCTGCATTTTTCCTGGGTAGGCAGGTAGAAATCRGGCCATGTTCTTCACGTGACAGAGGCCACGTGGATTTTTTGCTGAGAATGTCACCCAACATGCCAGGAACGGTCCTGTTTTTATAACAGTGTCACGCTTGGAATTGTTGCAGACCGTGCAGCGATTTGCGTCAGCTGAAGGCCAGACGAAGCTTCATAAAACCATGTCCCAGGGGGAGATCGGGAAGCTGGCAGCTACACAGAAGAACCTGGCTCCAGATGGGAGGTAAGGAGTAGGACTGGAGGTGGTGAACGTGGACACAAGTCCATCCTGAGTTGCTCCCAATCTTCTGGGCATTGATGGAGCTGCTCCGATCCCTGTTTCGGTCCATCTTCAAAAACTGCTTTGCCAGCTYAACCAGCAGTAAAATGATCAGTGACACATTTCAAATATAACTACCAACACACCCAGGTAGAAACCGTGTCCTATTCAGATTGCAATAAAGCTTTGAGGCAACAGGACATGCGTCCCATCCCAACCCACTTTTTTAAGTGTTCTTTGCAGCTTCTTGTGTTTTATGAGGGTAAGCATCCTACTTTGCTTGCTAGCATTTGTGTGAATTTAATGGCCAGAAGGTCAGCGAGATTGTGCATAGAAGATTGTCTTCCTAATTAAGGCAGTTTCTCATTTCAATGGGTTATTTCCAGGCCTCAGCGAGCCAAGATGAGATTCTGGGTAAAGGGGAAGCAGGGGGAGAAGAAGACGCCGCGGGAGAAGCTTGCTACCCAGTCGGAGCTGCTCGAGCTCTACGCAGAGCAAGAAGCACCGAGCAGAGAGGCAGTTCCTGGCCTGCAGCTCGGGGAAGGTGAGTGGAGGGTGGGCACCGCACAGGCTCGTGTGCTGCTTGCAGGACATGGACACGGGAGGTGCAGAGAAGTTGTGTTAGCTGCTTTAARGCCAGCTTTACCTTTTAGCTGTAGCCCAGTACATAATGACTTGGGTGAGGACACTGAGTTGAAGAAAATGGGGTTGTCTTATAGGGTCGCGGTATCTGTAAACTAGAGCATCGCATGCATGGTCTAGATGAAACTCATGTGTGAAGATGAGTTGGAAAACCCTGCTCGAGGTACACTTTGCACAGATCATAAGGATGGATTGGCTGGACTTTTCTGGACCAGGCGTAGTGCTGGTCGATGTATTTTCCAGTGATGGAGTGGAGACCTCTCTCCTTGAGGTCACAGATGCCCCAGCCTAAAATGATAGCAAGGAGGTTAGAAGAGAGGATCCAAAAGTGGTCTTGATAAAGATTAAAAAAACAAAAGTAAGTGTTCAATATTATGAAAACAACAACAAATCCAAATTATTTTACAGTTTTACAAAGGGAAGTTACTGCTTTATCCTTTAGGATACGGTCCAGACTCTTGCCCTCCCAGCAAGGAGGTGCTATGTGCTGCTCAGAAGTGGACTTCTGACTATTAGTGTGTTTGGAATTCCATTTTCCAGGAGCAAGGTGATCCCCATATCACTAATCGCCACTGCAGCTATCTGGCTATCGGCAGGTGTTTCTCCTCTCAACAGAGGGAAAAACCAATGGAGAAAATAAAATCTAATCTCATTGTTTATATAAATGTAGCCCTTTTCCCTTCCACAGGATTATTTTGAAACCTCTCTCCTTATTTTAGCAGCAGAACTGGCTTTCTTGCTTGTTACCTTGCCGTGTTACTGTCATTACAGCTCTGAGAAACTAAGCTTGATTCTTCACTCGTTGACACTTCGTGAAGAAGCAGATTTTAACTGCTGCCAAAGAAAAGATTCTGCTTCTCTTTTAGACTTTAGATGGTTGAGGAAAAAAGCATTTTTGTTCCACTTAATACTGGAGACACCAAGACACAAAACACGCGGTAGAGCTGCAGTGAAGTTGGGTGCAAACAAATGTTACTGCAGCACATGTGGATGGCCGGAGCAAAAGAGCTCTAACCTCTGCTTGCTTATCTTCTCCTTTTCTTAATTMTCAACCRTAGAGTTGGGTCCTCACCATCTGACGCCCCCCCGGAGTCCGGAGCTGTCGGGACTTTATCGGAAGGAGTTTAAGGAGAACAAGGAGCCGTCTCCCAAAGTGAAGCGCAAGCGCAGTGTCAAGATCAGCAATGTGGCTCTGGAGCCCGTGCAGTGGCAGAACGACTCGCTGCAGATCATAACCAGCGCTAGCGACCTGAAGAGCATGGACGAGTTTCTCCTGAAAAAGGTAAGATCAGTCATTGCAGACAGAGCAGCTTCGTCTCTTGCCTTGTTGAGATGTACCCGATCACAACTGAGTGACCTGGGAGGTTGGGAAAGGGAAGCTCCAAGGAAATTCTCACCTTTCTAAGTTTGCAGATGGTAGAAAGCACCTTGTAATAGCACCGTGGAGACTGTTCTGCTCAGGTTCACTGATGATGCTGACCTTAGTGTTCTGTCTCAGCCCAAGTCCTAATCGGTGCCTAAAACACTTTGGTTTCCCAGATGAACGAACTAGATAACGAGGACAGCAAGAAGGACACTTTGGTGGACGTCGTGTTCAAAAAAGCRCTGAAGGAGTTCCGGCAGAACATCTTCAGCTTTTACTCCTCGGCCTTAGCGGTGAGTAGCAGCACAACAAGCAGCACCTTGGCTGTGCAGRAGGAACAAGGTGCCCTGAGTGCCACAAAGGTACCAGCCTTTCATTCCTGTTCTGCTTAGCMCAAATGAAAGGTGCTTCTCCTACGTGGTCAGTCTCATAGTATTGTAAAAATGCTCAGCCGTATACATTGACTGGAGGTGTCTTATTCTCCTGGCACCTTGCTCCTAGTCAARTGGGGGATGACAGTAAGTCTGAAAACCCCTGTTTGCCACCCAAAGTGTATGGAAACTTTTGTGCTAGATTCGAGGGTTTGAGATGTCCAAGAAGTGTGGAGCTCTGCTCTTCTCAGTCTTCACAGCAATCATTGAGATGATTCCTTTTTGCYTTCTTTAATTGTATATGTACTTTTMCAAAACAATTGGATGCCAGTCRYRCTAAAACAGTTGTTCAGAGGAACRGGAAAGGTAGTCTGATTTTGTAAGAATYCCTTTTCTTTTTGCTTCTCTTTATKTAAAGATGGAYGAYGGGAAAAGCATCCGGTACAAGGACCTGTATGCCTTGTTCGAGCAGATTTTGGAGAAGACCATGCGGCTTGAACAGAGAGACTGGAGTGAGTCTCCAGTTAAAGTCTGGGTCAATACCTTCAAAGTCTTCCTGGATGAATATATGATAGAGTACAAGCCCCTGGACTACACTGCAGTGAAGGTAGCTATCACTTGTTCCTTAGCCCACTGAAGATTTATAAACTGTCTTTCCATGRGGTGGTGCTCTGCAAAGATATCTGGAAACCTCAGAGACTGTTGTCTTCTCTTCTGCTTAGCCCCTGACCACCAAGAAAGGTTGCATCATCTCACTTAGCAGGGCCTCTGTAGCTTCGTCCTGGCAACTCTTCTTGCTGTCTCACTCAGCAAGGCAGTCACTGCTGGGAGATGGCCCTGGGCTGCCTCACCCAGGACTTGTGTGGGATTCCCTGAGGATCCCCTTGCTGTAGAGAGGGAGTCACCCATGCTCAGACACTGCCAATATGTGGAGAGGTTTCCAGGACAGAACTGCAACCCTGGCCAGCCGGAAAGGCCCTTCCTGGTGATCATTTATTCTTACTGATCCAAGCAATGAGAAAAAGCAGGTTACAAGTTCTGCACAATTATTTAGGGTGCTGCGAACATGTTCATGTGCTTGCTCAGGTCAGCRTTGTTGCTTTTGTGAGAGAGAGATTTGTTTCCTAGTCTCTTCACCCTTCCTTAAGGAAGGATGTCCTTCAGCACTGCCTTGTGGGAGAAGGGAACAGAACTGGGATCTATGTGGTCGTTAATAACTCAGATCTTGCAGTGTGTCTCTACTGTCTTTCACAAACATGAGCTYCTCACTCTTTTCTCCCTATTTCCTGCAAGAGCAACCCCTGGATCTTAGGCTGGACTTGGAAGATGGTGTTTATTGTGCCAYGGGGTGCAGCAAACACCATCTTGTCTGATTCTCTAGACAGGCACTCTTGGGATGGGCTGAGCATCAGCTGCAGTGCTGTGCCAGGTACCACTTTGGCATCTTGCCTGAGATGGGAGAGCTTTAGGCTGCTGACACTGGGCTTGGAGCCAGACCAACAGCTAACACCCGCTCTGAGGTGAAGACTGTGACAGTTACCTAAGGGATTTCTGAAAATGGGGTGTTTGGCAGGYATGGAAGCCAAGCTCATGCTATTTTAGCCCTGACACCTCAAAAGATGCACATATCCGTGAGGGCAAAACAGGTTTGAGATGAAGCGACCACACATGGCAGGTAGGACCCTGTGCTGAAGTTGCAGGACCTGCTGAGATCAGGGCCAAGCTCCATTAGGGGAGGAGGCTGGTCTCCACCGTTCCCTCCTCATCCTCAGTGCTCCCTRGAGTGACTGTCCTGGTGCCAAGGGGGATGGAGGGAGATGGAAAAGGTTAGATACGAGTCCTCTGGGGGAACTTGTCCATAAATGCACTTTCTATCTCTTTCTAAWACCAGGTGCCAAAAACGGAGAGAAAGAAGAGAAGAAAAAAAGAGGCAGATGTGGTGAGTTGGGCACTTCAGGCCTGTCCATTAAAGAAATACTGTCCTCATGGCCAGAATTACACCCAGTAAGAGACCTGCTAGGAGGCTGTCCCATAGTGAGATCTGGGTGTTGCACGCTGAAGGTGCCACTGCAAAAGGATGTGCTGCCAACGTGGGCAAGATGGTTTGATTTGAGTGGGAGCAGCAGCATGAGAAATGACAGGCTCTAGGGTCAACATCTAGGGCAAAGACCAGTGCAGGTCCTTCTCTAAAAACATGCTCCACAGGGCTTTATGGCTTTGAATGTGATGGTCTGGCTGCACCTCTTTGCTTTCAACAGTCTTTACATGGGTTTAAAGGTGCTGGGAGGGCAAAGGAGGGGAAGGAGCACTTTGTTTCCTGTTCTTCTGCTCTGACTCCACTCTTGGCCACTGTCAGTGAGGAAAATCTGGACTAAACCCACCTCTGAGCTGGTAGTCGATCTGAAAAGGAGTGCAAATAGCAACCTTGTTCTTAAAAAGAGGATATCAGAAAGGCATCAGCCTTTGTAGGGTGTTCATCACCCTGCCTGGCCGCAGGCTACATATCCGGCTCCTTCTCTGACACCCGCCCCTTGCCTTTTGTCCTAGGTGGAAGAGCACAACGGGCACATTTTCAAGGCCACCCAGTACAGCATCCCCACCTACTGTGAATATTGCTCCTCCTTGATCTGGATCATGGACAGGGCTTCTGTTTGTAAATGTAAGCACAGACTCTTTGACTTTCTGCATGCTCCTTTTCTCCAGCGATGGCTTTTAGGCTCTGAAAGATGTTTGATGCCATTGCTTGCAATGGTAAGAAATGCAAATACCGTGTGCTTTCACAAGCAGGTAGTTTTGGGGCCATCTTAAGGGTTTCTGAAGTCGGCTTAGTAAGTTCATCGTGCAGCAGCCCGGATGGGAGGTTACGTTTTGTGCTTGGGAGCTTTTCCTTACAGATCTTGTCCCTTGCCTGGACACCGGTCAAGCGACATTTAAGTCACACTTTAAGGTGGATGGTGAGGGGAGCTGGTGACAGATGTAGCTGGTGACAGATGTACCCTACAGCTCCAGACTGCAGAGTTCCTCTCACAATGGGTTCTGTGACAGTGTCGTGTCCCTTTGGCTTAGACCATTTCATTTTGAAACATCCAGATGGATCCAAATGGTCTCTGAGGAGCTCAGGAAAATGGAAGAGGAACAAGAAAACTTTTTTTTTTTTTGGTTTTTGAAATGTTTCCTTGATGAGGTTGGAAATACCAACTGTCTGCTATTTCAGGCTGATATCCAGCACAGGGAGTGTAAAAATGAGGTGCCCTTCCCAACATCTTTGAGAGTATTCATGGCTGATAGTTCCAAGTGACTCATGGGTTATTTTCTGAGTTGATGTGTCAGATTCTTTTGTAAGTTACAAAGATTTAAATAAGGTGCCTTTAAAATTAAAAGGTTAATTTTTCTGTTGTTGTTTGAGCAGATGCAATGTAGACTTGCCCCTGACAAATGCAAATTCTCTGTGCTTTTGGCCTGCTCATCCTGAGAGGAGCTAATTTACACTCTGCAGAGCATTTGACTTAATTCACATTTGTGCCTGAGGTTTTGCATTGCTAAATACTCTTTTTTTCCTCGCTGTGTTGCAGTGTGTAAATATGCTTGTCACAAGAAGTGCTGTCTTAAAACCACGACCAAGTGCTCCAAAAAGGTAAGTTCCCTCTCACTGCATTTATTGCCCTTCAGACCGCAGTCCTTCTCTCATATACCTGCGTAAAGGAAATATTTATGTGCACACGAGTCCACACAATGCTGGCAATAACCCTTCAGGCTGGGGGTTGGAGTAGATACCTTCAGAAGTCTCTTCCAAACAATATTCTTTAATTCTCCATGAGCAAAAATAACGTCTTCACTTAACCCCRCTGCTCCCGATGGCCCCGAACGGAGGCGGTGGAGCGGGTGGCAGCGCAGCGAGCGTGGGCAGAGGGAGAGCGCTCACCAGGGCTCATCAGGGCTGAATTAGGGGGTGTTTGCCTGTTCTAAGTGCATGAACGCAAGCAAACCCATGCAGCAGGTCATCTAGATAACAATGAGTCATTAAGGCCTTTTTTCCCCCCCACACACAGTTACTTATTTTGAGCTGCTTTTACCTAAAAAAAAGGCATAATAATGTGCATAAAGCCTTATGAGCTCCCTTAGGAGATCTGTGGGGTGTGCAGCTCCCACAAAGCCATGTGATGGTGTTTTTCCGGAGAAATAGTCTGATCTACCTTTTGGATACTTGAATATGCTTGCTCTGATGTAGCATCTCTGCTGCCCTTCTGCCATTCTATTGCATCTCTGCTAAATAGTTGGGAATGGGATCTCTGAGGCTTTGCTCTGCAAATATAAAAAGTCTCACGAGCTGTCCGAGCTTTSTCCAAGGAATTTTAGACATTTTGCATCTGGGATTTGAGGCCTGAACACCTCTTCCTCCTGTTCAGAGGGAGGGAATCTTAGGGCCTTGTTACGCAGGAAAACAAGGTTTGTCCTAATGCCCTCAGGTCTCTCTTGGCCGTTCAATGACGCACACACAGCCATGTAGCAAACAGGAAGGCAATTCAGGCCAGGGAAATTTTGCTGGAATAAAATAGCTACCTGATGGGGATTCGTTTATTAAATGTCAAGGAGTAATYGAAGTATTTCTGTGTTGGTCTTTTGGTCCTTTTTCTTTGGTAACCTCCATGAGAAATGAAATGCTTATCCAAAATACAGCTCTAAATAGTTGCTTGGAGCTGCTCGGAGCTTTCTTATTCCTTGGGGTTTTTCTACTCCAAAGGAAGTCATTGTGCTGTAAACAAGGAAATGAATCTGTGATTTCTCCACATGGKCTTTTCACACAGGTGGTTTGAGGTCCTTCCATAGGAAGGCTTTGGCTTCCTCTTACTTGATGRATTAACCTTTCTAAGGGTTATTCTGAGAAGATGGAGTGCACAGACTGTCTTATGCCTTAAGAAAGTCTTTATTTTCAGGCAGCAATCAATTTTTCAACTACTTTTTAACCTCGTCCCTGAATGGATCTGTTTCTTCAGACTTGTGGACTTGAGAGAATGYCAGGCACATCTTGGGGGCTGCACAATTGCCTTCGCCCTTGCGTTTTGGAGTCCCTTGATGCCAGGAATTTTGGCCCTTGGAGTGAAACCATGGACAGTTTTAGTGGCATTGTGTTTGATTATAGTTTTTGCAACCAAAACAGGTCCTGCACCAAGAGGACAAGAGATGGTAGAGCAGTAGATCATAAATTTGAACTAGTAGCTGAGGCCAGGTGTTCCCCAGGCTGTGTCCTGGGGTGTTTTTAGCACAGAGCACTAGACAGTATGGCAGTCTTCCCAGAGCTCTCATGTTGATATGGTTTTCCTTGGAGAAAGGATGTCCTTGAAAGTGAAAACAAGATGGAAGAGTTGGAGAGCATTGGCCTGTCGCCTGTTCCACCACCTTCTCGCTCATTGCTGGAGTAACGAGCGAGACTTGGCGTGACTTTCACCGCTTGACACGTGCCTGGGGACCCGTTTAAAGAGCTGCTTTCCTGGCRCAGCCCAGCAGCAAGCCTGGACTGTGCACGTTTGCGTTGCCCTTGGCACGGGGCGGAGGTGGCGACAGCCCTGCAAAACCTCAGGCTGATGTTAAGCCTCCCGGGCCGCCTTGGCCTCTGCTGCGTGTGGTTTTATTGGCTTGACTTGCAGATAACCCGGCTCGGCTACAACACGGTGCAGTAGGAACAGCAGCCTGCCCTGAGCGCGATGCGGTGTCGGGCGGCCGTTGCTTTCAGGCATCTCTATAGGGATTTCAGGGCACTTTTCCCGTTCCGTTTCCCCACTAGTACGATCCGGAGCTCTCATCCCGGCAGTTCGGCGTGGAGCTCTCGCGGCTCACGAGCGAGGAGCGAGCGGTGCCGGCGCTCGTGGAGAAGCTCATCAACTACATCGAAATGCACGGGCTCTACACGGAGGGCATCTACAGGAAATCGGGCTCCACCAACAAGATCAAGGAGCTGCGGCAAGGCCTCGATACAGGTAGGGAAAGAACCAAAACGTGCAAAAAATAAAGTGCAAAAACTTGAAAAAACAAATAGGGGCAAAGTCTCCACAGCAGCAAGGTGTGTTGTAAGGAGCTCAGACAAGTTCAGTGGGGCCAAGGAAAAGCTCTTCTCGCTTCCCTGGAAACACATTGTGGAATTACGACCCGTCCTTTCCCATCTCTGGCCAAGTGCCAGGTCTCCCATAATGGGAATCATCTTTGTGCCATCTATTGATTCTTTTTGGGTGCAAGTGCATGAAAAAAGATCCTTCCCACTGAGCTAATTGCTCCTCAGAAATCTTGTTTCCTCTCTAAAGCCACCTGCCCTGGGAAGGGCCCTTCTCGGAGTGTCAGTGCAGTGATTTTATGGTGTGAGGCTGAAATCAGGAGCCGGGTTTTTTGCAACTGAACGCAGTGTGGTTGGGGCCTCCTTGTGGAATGTCCTGCCTTGGTGGAGTAGTTGGTGCATGCGCTGCCTTCGCCTGAGGCTGTGTGTTGACGGCTTGGTTTGGGGTGGTTTTGCTTCCTTTCCGCTCGCCCCGCCGCCGGACCCTGCGGAGCAGACATCGACAAYGTCAACTTAGACGACTACAACATCCACGTCATCGCCAGTGTGTTCAAGCAGTGGCTCAGAGATCTTCCCAACCCGCTCATGACCTTCGAATTATACGAAGAGTTCCTGCGAGCTATGGGTAAGGAGAGCCCTGCGGCACTCAAAGCCCGGGCACAGGGGAGCTCTGGGAGGCTGACTCCTTACTCAAGGTGCAGTCTGCTCAGCTGCTCCTGCCCCTGCCCCGTCTCGTTTGCCCTTTTGCTGGGAGAGACACGGGATTTTGGGCCACTGTTATTACCCAAAGCAGCCTGTAGACCATGCAGAGCCATGTGCGTTTGGCGAGTGCCTTTTCATCACAGTTCAGCAGAGGCTTCAGCCCTCCCAAGCAGCCAGAAGATCTCTCCTTTGAGCAGTAGTACTAAGAACGTAGCCCATCCTTTACGARCAGGTATAAAGGGGATCTTTTAATTGTGTCCATGGGGATATTTTTCATCTGCAAGATGTAGCAGAAGAGCTCGTAAATAARTCAAAGTAGTGTCTTTGAGTATGTGAAGTGTGAGGAGGGCAATCGGAGCCTGTTCAGRGGGATGGGAGGACGGAGAGCTGTTGCCTTAGGCCGGGCGTGCGGGTTGTGCACCAAGCCGTGCCCTCGTGGCCGTGCAGAGCCGCCTCTGCCCAGCCGGGCTGGCCGAGGAGGCTCGCTCCGAGCTCGGGCAGCAACGGGGTGTCCTCCGCAGGCCTGCAGGACAGGAAGGAGACCGTGCGCGGGGTGTACTCGGTCATCGACCAGCTGTCCCGCACCCACCTCAGCACCCTGGAGCGCCTCATCTTCCACCTCGTGAGGTACGTCCAGCTGCCGTCCGCCTTCCTGGGAGTGCCGACCTCCTCCTCGTGCTCTCCGGAGCTTTTCCCTCATCACGGAGGGACGTGAGCTGGAATTGCCACCTTTTTTAATCAACTTCTTTGCCCTTTTTTTTCCTTCTTTTAGGATTGCCCTCCAGGAGGAGACCAATCGGATGTCAGCGAATGCCTTGGCGATTGTGTTTGCTCCGTGTATCCTGCGCTGTCCTGATACCACGGACCCGCTGCAAAGCGTTCAGGACATCAGCAAAACGACCACGTAAGAACACGTGCAGTATCCACGTCCTGGAATAATCTGATCCCGCAGCGTTGCCAACCATTAGTTATGGTCACATGGCTGCAGCGCAGGGAGCTTTAATATCCTCTAGCCTGGAAACTTAAAAGCACTGTCCTGTTTTGCATATTAAGTGGGCTTTAATGAGCCATTTTGTATTCCCTCCGTGCTTGAGAGGATGTTAAACAAGCCTAGCTAAGTGACTGGGAATGCGTGCGAGCGGGTCAGCTCCCRCTCCAGAGCCTGATTCCAAGGTCCCTGCAGCCCTCGTGTCCAACAGACCTTARCTGGAGACCGTGGAGCTGGTGCTGAGGTAGTTTTCCAATTAGTCACATTTAGAGAAAATGGATCTTTGTTGTTACTTGTTTGGAGTTTTGAGGAGCTGATGCTTTTGATTGGCAGTTAGCAGCATTAATGTTGCCTATTTACACTTCTTTAAAGTATTTGACAGAATCCCAAACATTTTACAAAGAAAGGAAAGCACTTAGCACAGACTCGGCCTGCTAAATGGATTTTAAAAGTGCCTAACAGGGACATCTGAGATGGATTGTGGTGGGAAATGATCCAGGGAAGGAGGCGCTCCCAGGGTTTTGTAAGAGGTTACGTTCAACTAAAGCTGCTGGAGACCCAAAAGGGCTGGCAGATGCCCCCAGCAGGAGCCAAACTCGTGCTGTACATCCATACGTGAGCTTCGCACGGGGCTCTTCTGTGCTTGCCGTGAGGCAGGAGATGCTGCTTGCTCACAGAGGACCTTTAAATGCCAGAAATGTTCCCACTGGAAGCAATTCCTCTGCCTACCTKTGAGCTGGCATGACTCAATTTTCCAGAATAGTCATTGTGAGAGATTTCTTAGTGACCTCTTTTAGACTTCAGCTACAACCCATCCTCTAATTATTACCCTAAAGGCAGGATTTTACCCCCAGACTTGTCTCTTTCAGACAAGGCAGATCTCTGGCATGGGTGGGGACCGCTCAGATAAAAATTCAAAACATTTTTAACTCCGGGTTGGTCTTTTTGCCTTTTCTCCACCCCTCAGCTGTGTAGAATTAATCGTCATCGAGCAGATGAACAAGTACAAGGCTCGTCTGAAGGACATCAACAGCCTGGAGTTTGCTGAGAACAAAGCCAAGAGCCGCCTCTCTCTGATCCGCAGATCAATGGTAAGACAGGGGCTGGTGTCGTGGCCYATCACATCCTCCTGCTGCTCTGGGAGGGTTTTCTGCAGCCTCCTAGATTAGTGTCCTGGCCCCTTTTACGAGAGGTTTTGCAGCAAAGTGTTCCCATGGTGTTTTTGTAGAAGGGCATCACGGGTTGAACGTGTCTGCTGTGACCAAGGAGGACATGTGGCTTCCTGCAGGGAAGGTCACCCCGCTGCTGGGCCCTGACCAGCCCCTCTGCTCCCTCCCGTCCTCTCCTTTCACTTAGAGTAACCCTGCCTTATCTGCAGCCTGCCGTCTTATTTCAGCCTCTTTGCACCTCCTAAACCACCTTATCCAGGCCAACCCCGAGCCTCATCCTCAGCCCTGTGACGGTTCCCAAGAGCCGCGCAAAAGCAGAGCCCAGCAGAGGAGCTGGCGACAGTCACGAGTTACGGGAGGGGCCCTGGAAACGTGCTCGCGGGAGCTCAGAAGCTCATGGTCACGTTCCCGGGCTTGCAAACCCGAGCGAACTGGCCCTGGGTTGGGCTGCCCCTTTGGAGCAGCTCCATCCGCTCACGCCGTGCACACGGGGCGAGCTGGGACGGAGCTGCCTGCACTGAGGCCTTGCTTTGGCTGCCGCCCGCTGCAGCTTCGCCCGTGGACGGGCCACGGAGCCCCGACATCGTCCCTGTCCTGCAGCTCTGGAGCATCCCACCGAGCCRTCCCGCTTCCGGGGTGCTGCACGAGCCGAGCGGCTCCCGCTGCGTCCGGCTGCCGCAAAGGGCTCGCAGCCGCTCCCTTGGGAAGGGGCCGCTGTGGATGCGTGGCACGTGGGGCCAGGGGGTTCTGCTTCGGGGAGCACGAGCAGCGCTAGCTCCAGCCTTGCGGAGTTGTTTGCCAAGCTTGGGCTCGGCCGGGCCGTGGCGCCGGCGGGAAGAGCATGACGAAGGAGAAGGGCTCTTTGCCAGCGGCGCCGGCATGTGCACTCTAACCTTCTGCTTTCCTTTTCATGTCCTCTCTAATCCAGAAACCCGTACTAATTGCAGTTAGATTTATGAGCATAACCCGCAGTTCGATCCCGGTATGTATCTGCTGCCTCGCGCTCCGTGCCAGCCGCATCCCTCCATTGTGTGTGACTCCGTTCATCCCAGCCCCGTGCCACCGGCCATTGTCCGTGACGTTGTCCCCAGGCAGCTGCCCCTGCACCCGCTGCCCACGTCCCGCTCTGTGCCAGGGAACAGGGATTTGTGCCTGAGGTTGCCCAGGCCGCACACCCGCCCCGCACGTGGCTCCGTCTCGTGCTGGGATGTCCCAGCTGTGGGTCCGAGAGACCTCCTGGTCACAGCAGAGCCTCCTGCCTTGGCCTCTGATCTTGCCTGGGTTGACTCTGACCTCTCCCTCGTGTCTTTTTGCACCCCCTTCTCTCCCTCTTGGCTCCTGTGTTTCTTTTCCTTCCCATGTTCCCTGCTTCCCTACTTTTTGCTTTCCTTGCCTTGTCTCTCTCCATATGTCCTGATTTCTGCTGCATTTTACYGCTGGTGCCGCTGCCCGGGACGTGTCAAGGCAGAGCAGATGCCGAGGGCGAGGAAAGGCTGTCTTTGATACCAATAGGTGAACGGGCAGTGCCAGGTTTGAGCCCGTGGTGCTTCTCCTCTCGTTTTCACTCGCCGGTGCCAGGGATTCAGAGGGAGATCAGCTCAGAATTTGAGCTCTGCTGCTGGCTCAGTCCGTGGCGCTGTTTGTCAAGCCTGAGAGCTCGGGGCCTTTTGGAGGGAGCCCTAGTTCTTGTCCTGGTGACATGTGCCAGGAAGGTGCAGCTTTATTTGCCTTTCCCGTTCGGGGCCATGCGAGCGCCGGGTCGATGCGGGCGGGCGGGCAGCAGAGGAGGGAGCCCGAGGAGCRTCTGCTGAGAGCTGGAGCTCCTCCCCTAGGAGCCCTGCGGAGAGSAGCGGGATGGCCCGCGGCCGGGACGCCCTTGGTCCCGAGGTGACCTGCGGCGGATGCCGCCGCTCCCGGGTCGAGGGGGAGCGGCAGCGCTCGTCCCGGCGGGAATGCTGATCCTGCAGATGGGAGCGCTGCCCCCGGGCCAGGTTGGATCCCACTGGCGGGCGGGAAAGGGTCTTCAGAGAGCTCTATGTGGCAAAGAGCTGGGGATCCACAGAACTCTTCAATGTGCAGACGAGCTGGTAGCTGGAAATGAGGTCCAGGGACGTTGCTGATATTTTAACAAAGGCGTTGGCTTTGTGATGGGAGGAAAATAATAGTTTTTTCTGTGCTGCTGYATTAAGTCTCCCCCAGTTGACGAAGGGCACAAAAAGTGACGTTCACTACGACGTTCTGCCGGTGCTGTCCTGTCCAGCAGTGCAGCAGCGGTCRCTAGTGCTCCTGTTAGGAGGCCCCTTGAGCCTTGGAAGCTCCTTCCAGCTTCCCCAGGAAGGGAGTCCATTCTCCTGCATGCTCCGTGCTCATCTCCCCCAGTCCAGGTCCTGATGCTGGATGCTGCTTCTCTACCTGCATCTCAGTAAGCCGGGGGCGCAGTCTGGAAATGCTGCCTTGGGTTCAGCTCTAGTCTTTGGTGACACCTGAAGCTGTGTCCTCGAGCGCTTGCTGCTGCTTCTGCCCAGCTGCCCTTGTGGGAGGGCGAGGGCAGTGCCGTGCCCTGCATGCCCGCRTTCGGTCCGTGCTCTCCTCGTGCCGAGCCAGCGCCGCGGGCAGGCCGAGCCGCCTTCCTGGCACGCGGGGCTTCGGGACGTGTCCGTGAGTTTGGAAGTCCCAGTTGCATGTGGTTGTCTGGGTACATCGGCCTCATCCTCATCTTCCCGGCTGTCCTCGGGACTGTTTCTGGTATGTGCTGCAGCGCGGTGTGAAAAACGGGGTGCCAACGCTGGGGCATCCCGAGGAGCGATGGCGGAGGGCGACGGCTCCGCTCCGGCAGCGCTGCCGTGGCCCGAGGTGGATGGAGCAGTCCCYGCCAGGCCTGCAAAATAACAGGTCCTCGACGCCCCTGTTTATCCTCAGGGCAAAGGCCGCGTGCGGCGCGGCACCTACCCCAGCCCCACGTCGCCCGTCGCCGTACGCTTGCCCCCGGTGTCCGACGTCCCCGAGGAGACGGTGAGCAGCGAGGAGGCCCTGGAGATGGATGTCACGGAGCAGCAGCAGGCGGCCATGCAGCAGGAGGAGAGGGTGCTGACCGAGCAGATCGAAAGCCTGCAGAAGGAGAAGTGAGTCCCGAAGAGCAGGTGCTGGCAGGATCTGGGGTAGCCGTGTGGGATGGGGCGTCTCCCCCCAGCTCCAGTCCAAGCAAACTTCTTCCTTCTCCTTTTTGGTCCCTGCTTTGGGTCCTCCTMGATCCCCGGGCTTTGTTTTTGCAGGGAGGAGCTGACGTTCGAGATGCTGACGCTGGAGCCACGRGCCTCCGACGACGAAACGCTGGAGTCTGAAGCCTCTATCGGCACCGCCGACAGCTCCGAAAACTTGAACTTTGACTCCGAGGGAGGCGTCTCGGACCGTTCAGGTAAACCCCAAGCACGGCGGCGCCCGGCGCGTTCAGGATAGGTCGCTGCTCCATGAAGCTGCCGCTGCCCGTCGCGCTGGGGATGGCGCCGGGGCCTGGCGCGACACGCAGGGCTCCCTGCTGCTATCGTACACGTTTTGCCTCTTTCTGATAACTTTTAAAGTTATTGTCCCTGTTTATCACCTGTACYGGCCCGTGCACAGCACAGCGCGTGCGCCCGGGTAACTCTCCCATCGCCCCTTCCCTGCAGAGAGAAGTTYGGCCCTCGGGCCCCCGCGACCCGGCAAGCCGGAGGCCGCCGGCCGCCTGCGGAGGCACCCGCGGAAGCAGCCGGAGCCGCCAGAGGCGCCCGACGGGGCCTTCTCGGCCTCGGCCCCAGCGTCCACGTCCTGCCTGCCCCACCTGCCCCGCAAGCGCTTCCAGATGTACTCCAAGTCACCCTTCTACCGGGCGGCCGAGGCCAAGGGCGGCGCCGAGGGGCCCGACGAGCGGCCCCAGTTCACCACGCGCGGCACCTTCAACCCCGAGAAGGGCAAGCAGAAGCTCAAGAACGTCAAGAGCTCCCCGCAGCGGGCGCCCGGCGCCGAGGCCGAGTGCGGGGCCGCTGCCGCCACCGCGCAGCAGCAGCAGCARCTGGTGCTTTTCGGCAGCAACGAGTTCATGGTGTGAGGCGCCCGGCGGAGGAGCTGTGGAGCTCCCGGCTCCCTTGGGGCCGCTCCCGGGGTGCCCTAGGGGGGTTCGCAGGGTCTGGGCATG
Organism: Eudromia elegans; assembly: GCA_003342815.1. Classification (NCBI taxonomy): domain Eukaryota; kingdom Metazoa; phylum Chordata; class Aves; order Tinamiformes; family Tinamidae; genus Eudromia; species Eudromia elegans. The sequence continues at coordinate 6,171,774 of PTEX01000021.1, read as the reverse complement.
GAGCCCCCTCCCCGCTGCGTCGCTGGCGCTCGGGGCAGCTCCCGCCTTCACCCGGCCGCGGCTGCTGCTGCGTTGGGGGATTGGGGTTTTTTCGCTCTGTGGCGGCTCCGTGAACTCCTGGGGAGGCCCCAGCAGAGCAGGCCCTTCCCGCCCGCCGCTCTGCCCCACGGGGAGCCCGGGCGCCGCGATGGGACGCGCAGACAGRTATTTATTCCGGGGAAGGGGGAAGGATTCTTGACCACCAACCGTCAGGGAAAGGAGCAAAAGGAGAATTAAACGCCCGCCGCTGCTTGGCCCAAAGCCAAACGTCTGTGCGCTGGTGCCGACAGCCGTAGCGGGGCCCCAGTGCCGCGGAGGGCGGGAAGCCGAGGCGGAAGAGTCTCCGCTGGGAACGCGGCGCCGTCGGGGCTGCGTGAAAAGGCAGGGAAGAGCGATAGGAACGAGCTGCCCYGAGTCCGCCTTGCCATGCTGACCTAACCACCGCCTCTCTCGTGAAGACCATCAGTATTAAAAGATTAATAATAATAATAATGGTGATGATAATAATCGAGGACTACTTGAAGCTATATTTGTTTATATTCTGGTTACTGAAGTTCGCTGTAAATATATTTTTTTATACTTTTTTTTTTTTAACTCATTTTTTCCTCCCACCCCCATTTTTGCCAGGGCAGAAGGTCGCTCGAGGGAAAAGCCACAGGGCCGTTCCCCGGCGGCGCTGCAGCACGTATGTATGTATATATATTTTAAGAGAATCTATAGAACTATGATTGCCCCGGCTTAGCAGCAGCGTCCACCCTGTGACTAATTATCAGCACTAGCTAATGACCTGGCGCTTGCAATGACTGCAGGAAGCCGCCGTMCCCGCGAGGCCCCGCAGCCGGTCCCGCCGCCTGCGTCCCCCTCGGCCGGGAGGGCCATGGGAAGCCCCACGCTGGTGCGGGGCCGGCGGCCGCCCCGAGCGCTCAAGGCCGGGGCCGGCCCTGGYGCTCGAGTCTTCCTGGGGTGTCTCGTGATTCTGCACCCCGACGCTGCGTTTGGTTTCCAAGCGAGCGGCTCCGCGGGCGCCTTCCCACGCTCCAACGTGGCTTTTCTTCCCCCGAGCTCCAGCCCTTGGTCCCTCCTGCCGCAACCACCTTTTCTSTGTGCTTTTCCCCTCTCCTTTCCCCCTGGTTTCTGCGAGGACRAAGAGGTGCCCGGGGCCGCGCGCTGAGCGGACGCCTCTCGTGGGCTGCCCACGTCCAAGCGCCCTCCATTGCCCAGAGCTCTGCAGGGGCTTTAGCCCCGCTCCGGAGCTCTCGGGAAGGAGGGGGGCTGTGGTTGTGAAGGCGGAAACTCCCTAGGGAATCCCACTGCCCCCTGCGTGGGACATGCGGTTTGCCCCAAGCTCTGACCAGGAGCATGGAAAAATTATATATATATATAATATATATATAGTCTTGTTGCGTATTGCCCCCGCGTCTGACCCGGTGTCGCCTTTCCGGGCCGGGCCAAGAAGCTGCGTCTGGAACGGGGCCACACGTGTCCCCCTCCCTGTCCCTTTTCCCCACCTAAGAGCTTCCAGCCAGAAACTCCCTCCTGCTGTTTTCCTTCCCTCTCCGCTTCCTTTTTCTTTGTTACTTTAATTGGTTCCTTTCTTTGCGGGGTGGTTTGGGCAGGGCGGGAAGGCCGGGACRGGTCCCGCGGGCTCCTCGCGCCCCGTGAATGTATTTACTACTGCAGAGGGCGCGGGGGCTGCGGGCGGTTAATTATTATTTTTATCGGGGAAGAAATTTTTTAAAAAAGTAATTTATAAGTATGCTGAGTGTAAATTAAAAAAAAAATATGTATTGTAAGAGGATATATTATCCTGTGTCATATGCTCTATAAAATTTACCTGTTTAAAAAAAAAGGAGGGAAAAAAAAAGGGTGGTTGTATAAAGGAGGATTTATCTTGCCCGTGGGGCAGTCGCTGCCGGCGGGCAGCCCGTTGCCGTCGTGTCGGCCCCTTCTCTTCGCGCTGGGGGGAATTCCTGTTGCTTTCCTTGCCGCTGGGGCCCGAGGCCGTCGTCTGTATCGCAGTGCAACGTGTCGCGTGGCCCGCGCGCTCGCTGTACAGCGCCGCGCGAAGCGCCTCGAGGAGCCGCCCAGAGCCCCCGCGCATTAAAGGAGGACGTGCCGCCCCGGCGGGCGCGTGGCACCGAGTGCTCTGTTTCCTGGGGCCGGGGCTGGCGACCGCGTGGGGGGCGCCGGGTGCTGCAGGCGCCTGGGCCTCTTCTCTCAGGCCAGGGCTGGGGGCCGCTGGAGCTGGAGGGGAGCTGCAAGGGCGCGGTCCCCAGCAGTGCTGGGACCCCCGCACCGCCCTGCCCGGCGCCTCTGCAGCCCCTACTGCACCGTGGGGTGCAGGGATTGCAGCCGCGCTGCCCTCCTGGCCCGGTGCCACAGGGCCCTGTGGGTGCTGGTCCCCAGGGGAAGGYGCTTGGGGCTGGGGTGCCTGTGGCAGCTGCTCAGGAACCGCTTGCGATGGCCTCTTTGCCCAGCGTGGCGAGGGGTCCCTGGGGCACTGAGGGCACCCGCAGAAACAGCCCTTGTGGAGCAGGGGTGCCGGAGCAGCACGGCCGGGAACGCCGCAGGAAGGGCGCCAGGTGCCGGCGCAACCGTGAGCGCTCCCTCGCCCCAGCGCCTCTCCTGCAGGATGCCCACGGGGCTCCGGGAGCCTGGGGCAGCAGCAGGGCTGCAGCCCCAGGATGATCCYGGCACAGCTGCCCGCAGCGCAGCGCCCCTCAGTTCTTGAACATGTCGCAGAGCAGCTTCTCCATGGGGGTGTTGCCGATGGTGCGGCGGAAGAAGAGCAGCTCCACGCGCTCGGAGGGGAGGAAGCGCAGCGCCGGCAGCAGCAGCAGCAGCTTGCCGAACCTGGGCCGGGCACGCAGGCCGTGGGAGCCCCTGCCGCCGGCTCCCGCGACGCTGCCCGAGGGAGCTCTGGGGGGACGGGGGCGGTACCTGACGGGCTGCCCGGGGTAGTGGGTCCGGTTGTGCTGGCCCAGCATCACCTGGGACTGGTCCTGCAGGTTCTCCACCTGCTCGGGGTCCTTCAAGCCGCGGGTCTCTGCGGGGAGCGGGCGAGTGCTGGGGGTGCCCGGGGCCGCCACGCGGCGCCCGGGGCCGCCCGCCTCACCTGGCTTGAAGAGCACCACGGCCTTCATGCAGGCGAACTCGGTGGGGTCGACGGCCAGCGCCTTGAAGCGGGCGAGCGTCTCCTGCAGCGCGCGCACGTCYGCGGGCGCGGGCAGCAGCTTGCCGGGGGCGCCGGGCGCCAGCTCGGGCACGGCCAGCAGCGGGCAGCTCTCCAGGGGCAAGGACCACTGGATGGCACAGAGCAGGAATAGCTCGCTCCACGCCTCCTCCAGCAGGATCACCTGCAGACACCGCGTCAGCCCCAGCCGGGCGGCTCCAGCACCCCGACCTGCTCTCGGTACACCGGAGCAAGGCTGGAGAAGGACGTCCCGGCCCCATGGCGCCCCTGCGGGTGCCCATGGCCCCGCTCCCACCTGGTCACGAAAGGGCARGTTGGAGAAGACTGGGAGGTTCTTGGCCCACTTGACGGCCATGAAGAGGAGCCGGGCCGAGGTCTCGTAGACGTTCTCGGGGCCGCCTGCCGGGTAGGGCGCCAGCTGGAAGTCGCCAACCGCCCGCTCGGGCTCGCTGCCCGTCACGTCCACGGTCTCGTCGGCTGCACAGAGGCAGAGCCGCTCGCGCTGCTGCCCCCGGGGCCACCCCTGGGGCCGCGGCGCCGCCACGCACCGTCCTCGGGCTCCAGCTTGGCGCACGTCTCGGCTGTCATGAGGCTGGCCATGAAGCGGTGGTTGGGGGGCGGCGTGGGCGGCCGGGG
>PTEX01000021.1:6153209-6167773 GCA_003342815.1 Eudromia elegans | reverse complement strand
CAGGCGCACCTGGGCCGTGCTGCGTGGCTGCCGCTCGTTCTGCACGGCTGCGGGGGACGCCGTGAGCGCCGCGCCGCCRCCGCCCGCCCGCCCGCACCGCCACGCTCACCATCCTTGTTCATGCCCGCTTGCAGGCACTTCTTCAGCCGGCAGGCCTGGCACTGGTTGCGGTGCGCCTTGTCCACCGGGCACAGCCCCGTCCCCRCCTGGCACCTGCGGCCGCAGAGGTGGCACCCGCTTGGCCCCCGCCGCTGCCCTGTGTCCCCTGGGTGCCCTGTGCCCCAAGGGGACTCTCCCCCAATGTGTGTCCTCTCCCCCCACATCGGCATCCTGCTCCAACAATTGTCTTGTCCCGATGGACCTCCTGTCCCCACGCTGGAGCCGTGTSCCCCATGGGTGCCCTGTCCCTCATAGGTGCCCTCTCCTCCCCCTCCATAACCTCCCTGTCCCCGCCAAGCCTCAGTCACTGCTCTACCTCGCTGYGTCCCCCACGCAGCCGGGCACCCTCTCCTCGGTCACTGCCTCTCCCCCAGGTCCCCGCGCCACCCGTCGCGGCGTCACCTGTAGATGAGCTTCCTGCGCACGCTGCGCTTGAAGAAGCCGCTGCAGCCGTTGCAGGCGTAGATGCCGTAGTGCTTCCCGCTGCTTGTATCCCCGCACACCTTGCACAGCAGCACGGGGCTCAGCGCCTTGCCAGGGGCCGGGCTCAGCCCTGCRGGGACAGAGCGGGACCGCTCCGCGTCACTCCGGACCCCCCGGCTACCCCTGGGCCCCGCTGGGCCCTGCGCGAGCAGTGGGACCCAGCGATGGCTCTGTGGGTGCCCTGAGCGCGTTCCAGGTGTCCTGGAGAAGGTCCCTGGCCCGTGATGCCAGTGGACAAGAGCATGGGAGCGCAGGAGTCCCGGTGCTGCAGCCGGAACCCCAGTGTCCCCGCGAGGGGCTGCAGCTGGGGATGTCCTCCTGGCAGGGGTCTGCGCGCGGGTGTCCTGGCATGGACAGTGGCCACCGCAGGTGTCCCCGCTGGAGCCCTCCGGCATCACAGTGAGGTGCCGTGGCTGGGACTGCAGGGCGTCCCAGAGGAGTGTCATGGATGGGTGCCAGGCATCCCGGCCCGGCGCCGTGGCCGGAGACCCTGGGCGCCCGGGGAAGTGCCGCGGCCGCAGCCACGAGCCGTCCTGCAGAGGCTCCAGCCTCGCGGCACTGGGTCCCACCGCTGCTTACCCGAGGTGCCGTCCTCCAGCCCGGCGCTCACCACGGACCCAGCGGGCGACGCGGCCATGGCAGGCACCGCTGCCCCCCGCGGCGCTCCTGGGCACGGGGCCGCGGGCGCTGCGAGGCCCCCGACGCTGTGAGGCCGTGGGCGCCCGATGCTCTGCGGCGCCCGGCGCACTCGCCTTGCTCTCTTCAAGGCAGCGCCGGGCAGATTAGCGCGCGCGCTGTGTAAGCAGATGCCCGCTTGTCATCGTCTTAATCTTTAGTGCCGCCGTGCGGGGGGGGATCAATCAGCCACGCGATGAAGAATTAAAAAGGTGCCGAGCCCCCGCCCGTAACCCTAGAGCCGCGACACGGTGCCCGGCGGGCGCCCTCCGCCTCCCGCGTGGCCCCGACGCCGGCGCGGGGAGCAGCCAGCGGCGCCCGAGCGGGGCCATGGCTCCGTTCACAGTGCGGGGGGACGGCGTGATGGGGTGACTCCAGCAGGGCCACCTGGTTCGGGGGGAGGAGRGCCCGTCCCGGCACCCCGGCCCAGGGCGCCCTGTAAGCGCATAAGCCCCTGGCTAAGGAGTTTAGAGCAGAATCGCCAAAAGTGGTAATTAAAGAGCAAGACCCCCCCCCAGGCCCCTGCCCTTCGCTGCCCCCAAAGCAATTAATTACAAGCCCTGACGGGGGTGGGAGCTGGTGCCCGCGGCGCGGGGAGCCACGTAGCCCYGTTGTCCTGGGGGTGGCAGGGGCTGAGGCCCGACGCGGCAGCTGCTCTCAGCACCCGGCGCATGCCCGGCCCCGTGACGGCGCCGCCGCGGCCTCCGGCCCCCCTTGCGGCCCGGCCATGGTGCCCCGRCCGGCGCTGACGCTGCAGGCGGCCCTGGCCAGGTGGCCCAGCCCTTACGCAACCGCCGCTAAAGCCTCGCGGTGCCAGGGCAGCACAATTTGGGATTTGAGGCCTTGAGCTGCTCAGCGGAGCTCGGCCAGGCCCCACGCGCCRCCCGGCGTGAGGCCACCGCTCCCGTGGGTCCCCGTCCCCGCTGGGCGCTCACGACACGCGTGGGCTGGGACAGGCGCTGCCACGGGGGCCCCGCCTCGCAGCAACACGCTGGCCTTGGGCTTGGGCTCCTGCGTCCCAGGGCTGACCTGGGTGAGTGTCACAGGCCACCACGGTGCCCTGCCAGCCGGGACTGCAGGAGCCCTTCAAAACCCGTGGACGATGAGGTCCCTCCATGGTCTTTGCGCTGTGATTTGCTCCATGGCCCACGGACTGTGAGGTCCCTCCATCACCCATGGGCTGTGAGGTCCCTCCACAGCCCATGGACTGCAAGATTCCTCCATGGCCCATGGGCTGCAACATCCCTCCATCACCCATGGGCTGCGAGGTCCCTCCATCACCCATGGGCTACGAGGTCCCTCCACCACCCACAGGCTGCGAGGTCCCTCCATTGCCCGTGGATTGTGATGTCCCTCCATCACCCATGGGCTGCGAGGTCTCTCCATCACCCATTGACCTTCACCCTCCACATCCATTCGTCATCCATGGGCTGTGAGATCCCTCTTTCACCCCATGTGCTGCAAGGTCCATCCATCACCCATGGGTGGTAGGATCCCTCCATCACYCAACGGCCATAGCTTCCATCCATCACCCTGGGCTGCATTCTCCCTCTGCAGCCCCAGGTTCTCYGCACAGCAGGAGACCCCTTCCCCTGTGGTCGCACCTCGACCCCCTGCCTCGCACCCTGTGGTCTCAAATCCTGACCTAGATCTCTGACAGCCGCCATCTGTGGCAGCGGCCGTCCTCCTCCCTCAGCAGAATTATGACGCTGGGTTAATGCGCAGAGGAGCAAGCTGTCAGATTGCCCTGCCCCGATCCCTTTGACGGGGCTTAGGTGCTTCGAGATCATTCAGAACATCCTCAGGCCTGCAAAAATTCCCCATGTGCCCAACCAGGGGGGCGTCAGGGCCCCCAGGAGAGCAGGATGCTGGGACAGCCCTGTGAGGACCGTAGCGGTGCTCTTGCTACCATGGCAGGTTTCGGAGGGCTGGAGGACACCCGTTCGCATATCCCCGCGGTGCAGGAGGACCCCGGGGTGCCCGTCAGGGCACTTGTCACCCTCGGCACTGCCTCCTCGCTCCCCTTCTGTGGCGATTCAGCCCCACAACGCGTTGTCCTCGCAGCACGAGGCCCCGCCGCAGCCCCCGCTGCCTCCCTGCCCACGCCGTCCTGCGGCACCGGCCCGGCCTGCGCAGGCTCCGGCGCCGGGTGCTGACGCGGCTAATTTGCGGGCTGGGCCCTGCTCCCCTCCTCTTAGTCAGTAAAAAGCCAGCTCTGGCGCGGGGATTTGGGAGGGGGGATTAGCTGCGCCAACCATCTGCTACCAGGCCAATAATCATCGCCGCGAGGAAATCCAATAATTACAAAAATATTGCTGCCGCCCGCCGCTCCCAGAGCAATGCAGCGCCACGTGGGTCGCTGTGACCGCCCAGCCCACAGGGCGCCTGGGGCTCCGCGGGCAGCCTGGGCGCTGCCCCCACTCCACGAGGCGGCTCGAGGGGACCACCCTGGGCGGCCGCAGCACGAGAACCGGGGCTGCCCGGCCTGACGCCGCCGCGAGGGGCAGGCACTGGGGCCACCTCAGGGTGCAGCAGTGGGTGAAGCGATGTGAAGGAGCAAACGTTAAACCCCGCSGCGGGGTCGTGACTCAGCTCCGTGACAGACGCTGGGGCAGATGCCACGGGATTACTCAGCCTAAAACCTTGGAATTTGCTCCCCCCTAGGCAGAGAGCATTTAATTACTAATTTACTAATTACCCRAGGATGCTGCCGACAGGCTCAAAAACTCCTCCTGGGGAGGCTGCCCTGGGGCTGGCCGGTCTCCTCCAGGCGCAATCTGGGGGCAGCCCCTGCCCACGGAGCCTCTGCGGATGCCGCTGCGGAGGCCAGAGCCAGTGCTGGCTCCCGGCGAGGCAGCCCCTTCCGGAGAGCCTGGGCTGCTGGCGGAGGGAATTTCATGGGATCATTTTGATGGATAAGGCTGGTTCTCTGGTGGGAAGTGCAGGCAGGGAGCCTCCCCGAGCAGCTCTCCCTTGGAAATGACAGTGGTCCTGCTGCAGCAGAGGGGTTTCTCCCTGAGGAACTCCRAGCACGACCTCATCCTTTGGGAAGCCCAGGTGGGTTTGGGTCTCGTCCCAGGAGTAGGAAGGTGCATTTGAGTGTCCCCATGCAGCTAGAGGCCAGTGAGGACTCGCAGGGGACAGTGAGGAACACGAGAGGTGAGGGGGCTTGGGAGGGATGGYGGGAGCCGGGAGGCGATGATGGGGATGAGGAGAGGCTGGTAGGGACCAGGAGGGGAAGATGGAGAGCRGAAGAGACCAGTGTGGATGAGGTGAGGATGGTGGCAATCAGGATGGGATGACTGGGGAGGAGGATGGCATGATGAAGACCAGAAAGGGTTGGTGGGGACCAGGAAGCAATGGTGACAATCAGGATGGCATGATGKGGATCAGTGGGGTTGATGGACCCTGGTAGGGAGCAGGAGGGCATAATGCGGACCACATGGGGACCAGGAGAGGAAAACTGGAATCAGGAGGGGATAAGAGAGACCAGGAGGGACCAGCGGCGGATGAGGAAGGTTTGATGGTGACCAGGAGAGGATGTGGAGAAGGAGATGGGGACCAAAAGGAGATGAGAAGGTCTAGGACATGGGAGGAATGTGGACTCTGCCAACCCCTCGCCCCCTTCGGCAGCACCGGGAGGTGGTTGTAAGGAGTTAAGGAGGCCAGCGGGCACCCAGCAGCCCCGGGGCCGGCTGCCAGCCCCGGCTCCGGTTTCAWGGGTAATCAGCTCTCGCTTGTTGGCAGCTCCATCTGCCTTTGTGCTCCCACAGCCTCCCCGTGACAGGTGATGCTGTGCGTGCCCAGGTCACCCATGACACCGGGACGTGTGGTGACAGCTCCCACATCAGCCTCTCTGAGACCCGCCACAGCCTGCGCTGACCCCTGGCACCAGCATTAAAGTTTAACGTGGCCCCGCRGCTGACCCGGCCTGCGCAACCCAGTGCTTGATCCGACGGGCACCGGGGCCAGCACACGCAATACCCCTCCCTGGTGCCACCTGGGCAGCTACCATGAGTGCTGGGCAAGCCATGAGCTGGGGCTGCCGGCACTGCCGGAGGGCCACGAGCCGGGCTGGTTCCCCCTGCAATGGGCCCCGCCACGCCGTGGCCCTTGAGGATGGGCTCCGTGCCACGGGCTCGCGGTGGTGAGGCCGGTCCGGGCGCATTCCCAGGGTCCCACGGCGCTTCCGGACACGGAAAGGTGGGGACAGCCCTGCCACGCTCCCTCGCAGCGTGCCCAGGACCCCGGTGCGTGGGCCCCACCGTGAGAGGTGAGCGCTGCCAGACCTCTCCGCTCCAGAGCCGCGCCGGAGCGCGCGGCACCCATGGGGTGTGGGATGGAGAGCTGCCCTTACCGACGCCCTGGGGGCTGCCGTGGCTCCAAATGCGGGTGGAAGGAGCCACAGCAGCGCTGGGCACTGCGCAGCGCCCGCACACGGGACGCAGGGCTCTCCGAGGGGCTTGTGGCGCCCGGCAGCACCACGTTCGGGGTCAGAGGCGTCCACAAGCCCAGGCTGAGCGTGGCGTCCGCGTCGCCTGCCGGGTGTCCCTTGCCGACAGGACACCCCTCCCTCTCTTTGCAGATGAACCTCCTCTCGCAGGTAAYGAGGGCAGGGCGCAGCCACCCCGCTACCCTCACTGCTGCCCRGCCCAAGGCCGTGCGACGCCCGTGTGACACCGTCCACGAGCCYCCGCAGCCTGGAGCGGCCCTCTCGTGGAGCCGGTGTCCCCCGTGGCCCCACGCTCCACATACTGGGGCAGCAGATGCCGGGAGCCCTCGGAAACACCCCTGCCTGAGGAGCGTCCATGGGTCTGTCCCTGGGGCTATCGCCCCGGGCGTGGTGGGCACGGGGCGGGTGCCACGGGGCCGGGTGCGATGCCGAGCACCGCAGCAGGGCCCCTCTCTGAGMCGTGGTGCCGCACGGCTCGGGCGCAGGGCCCCTTCTCCGCCCYGCGTCTCTCGGCAGGTGAGCGCCATGGCCAAGGCCGTGCCCAGCACCAGCGGGCCCTTCCTGCAGCTCTGGACGTGGCTGCGTGCCTGGGTGCGAAGCAGGTTTGGGGGTGTCCATGAGGGCAGAGCGGGCACGGGGCAGGTCCTGGGCTCTCCGTCCCCACGTGACGGGCGCTGAGCCCGGGTGTTGGTCCCTCCAGGTGAGCAGCTCCAGAAAGGTAAGCACCAGCGCATGGGTGCCATGGCCCTGGCGCCCCAGGCCGCATGGAGGCAGCCTCCCAGCCCCTTTGCGGAGCGCTGCCCGGTCCCCGGAGCACCCGCGGACAGGGCCCCCGCTGGGGATGGGCAGGGAGCGGCTCAAGCGGCAGGTCAGCCCTCAGAGGAGACACACTGGGCAGCCCCAACGTGCGGCCCATCACCAGGCCGCCGCCGGCGCCGCCWGCACGGCCGCCTTCTTCCTCTGCGAGGCCCTGCTGGGCCAGCACTTCGAGCTGGTGCCCGAYGGGGCGGACCTGCCCAAGCCCGGCGACCTCTTCCTCTTCCCRCTGGCCTCGGCAGGCACTGGCTGGTGGGGCGCCCACGTTGGCGTCTACGTCGGCCACGGGGAGATCATCCACCTGGAAGGTGGGACGAGGCCGGGGCGGGCACCGGGGCAGGGGCCACCGCGCCGCCCCCGACGCATCCCCGCCCGCAGGAGCCGCCGGCCCCRGCCCTGGCCTGGGCATCGTGGCCAAGCACGGCAAGGGCCACCTGCTGCGGACGCGGGGCCCGGCCAAGGTGCTGCGCAAGAAGGGAGGCCTGGACCGGGCGGCGCTGCGGCGGCGCGTCCGCGCGGCCATGGACGGGGCGGTGCAGTACGACGCCGTCACCTGCAACTGCGTGCACTTCGCGCTCGCCCTGCTGGGCCTGCGCCCGCTCGCCGAGGGCACCGTGCGTCGCCTCCGCCGCCGCCCCACGCAGCCAGCCAGCGCCCGCAGGGCTCGTCAGCGCCCTTGTCTCCTCCCCCTAGATCTCCCCGATGCTGCAGTGAAGGAGGCTGCGATCCAGCCCAGGGCCTCTGCATCACCGGAGCGGCGTCTCCTGCGCTGCCCGCGGCGCTGGGAAGGGGCTGCCATGCCGGGGCAGCCTCTTCGGCACCAACCTCCCTCTCCACTTTTCACCCGTGCTAATAATAAAGGCTGGAACATGAGCGAGTGCTGCCTGGTGGAGAGGGCGACCACCGCAGGGACGGGGTTGAGGGGTGCCGGGCAACCAGAACGGGACCCCATCGGGAAAAGATGGAGGTAAAAAATGCAGTGCAGAAACAGCACCGGAGCATGAACCAGCTCCGTGTTTTCACTGGTGCCTTTTCACTGCTGCCTTCTCCTCTTGGGAATCTCATATCCCGGTTCTCCAATGCCGGTGCATCCTCCCCTGCAGCAAAGGGTGTCCGACCCAAGGCACCCTCGAGGCACCGTGTGGTTTCAAAGAAGGACCCCAGGCCCTTCGCTCTCCTCTGGCCCTCAAAGACCATTTGATTCCCCCTTTGCTCCTGGCATTGAACTGCATTGTGAAAATATTCCCCTTCCAGTTTTATTGCCTCTGGACTTGGTCACCCCATGACTTCCCGGCAGGAAGGAGCACAGGACAGAGCAGAGAGTGAGGACAGAGCAGCAGCAGCAGGGAGKGTTTAACGCAGCGTTTCACTGCTTCAGAAACAGGCTGTTTTAATCAAGGGACTCAATGCAGATGCAGGGGTTTCAAAAGGGAAAGACATCAAGAAATGAGAGCCCCGTGCCGAGTTCAAGAAGGCTTTTCCCTCTGGGCACGCATCCCCAGGGGCGGCCACGGCACCCGCAGCTGCTCCTGTGTYRATCCGCYCAGGTCCCGATGCCAAAAATGGCATCAGCTGCTTTGGCTGGCTGAGGTTTGAAGGGTGCAGACCCTTCCTAGGCTGAACTTCCCGGAAGGTCCTGTTGTTAKTTTGTGCTTTCTCTTTCTCTTCTGGGCCTGTTCGTCATGGGCTGTGTCAGGCTGSACGGGGAGTTTCCATCCTCCCATGAGCAGCCATGCAGGAAGGGAATGTGACAAATAGCAAGGGGTGTTGGAGGAGTTCGCGCAGGACAGACGTTTTTTGCCCCCGCACAGCTGCTAGGCACTGGGACACTCACGGCTTAGCGAGTATGGAAGGGGACCTGCTGCTCGGCAGGGGAAGGAAAGAGGGTGGACCACGGTGGGTGGGTTTCCTGCAGGCTGACATGCCCTTTCTCTTATTTTTACAGGCGAGTGGTGCCTCGGTGATTAAAAAGAGAGGTTCAGCTGGAGCCAAGGGGGACCGGAGCTGTGTGTGGGGAGGAACCTTCATCACCAGAGGCAAGATGGGCACACACTGACGAGTGAGCTGATCCCGAGAACTCCGGAGAGCCGAGCAACGACCAGGCCTTTTGCAAAGAGGGGCCCCTTTCAGACAGAGGCAGCGGGATATTGAGATCACCACTGCCATGGGCAGCCGGAGGACACGGCAGTGTCTGGGCTCTGCTTAGCAATTTTCAGGACCTTCCTAGCAGCTGTGGGGTCTTTCTAGGACCTGCGCCGCCTGATTACTGCGGCCAGGAAAGGGAGCTGGGCAAGGAGAGCGGCAGGAGGCCCGACCTGGGAGAAGCCCCGGCTGCCCCTAGTGACCTCTCTCCTTAGTTGCTTATCCAAAGTTCTTGGGAACCGTGATCCCTCAGGGCGTTTGCTTAGCATAGCTTGAGCATGCCCAGAGTCTGTCCTGGTCGTGTGCCCCCAGTCGTGAGCTGGGGCAGAGGCCTCGGCCCACGCAGACCCTCTGGCAGCARCTGCAGCTCCATGGGTCTCRTGCTGCTGGGGAGGGTGGTGAAGGGCCCGGAGCCCGGCCCGTATCCCCTCATCCTGCCTGCGAGGGGGAAGGATGGGAGAAGCCCATCTCATGGGTGGGATTTCCAAGCCACCAGMTGGCTGTGTTGTTGGTGTTGGCGACAGGGTTTTGATTTCCACAGCCTTGGGGCCATGTTGGAGGATCCACAACTGATGGGGAGAGATGGGCTCCACCTCAGCAAGACGGGCACGTGTTTTCTTTCTCTAGCAGATTGTCCCTGTTGGTGTAGAGAACTTTGAACTAGGACAGGTGGGGAAAGCAGGGAGTTACAGAGAGAGGGTAGTCAGCAAAAAGCGTCTTGAAAAGCTGCCAGAGGYTCCTTCAGGCAGGGCAGTGCGTGTTGCAGAGCCGGTACAGGTCGTGTTCTCCARGAGTGTTCCTAGTCTTGAGAGCATCTTGAGAACAACAGGCTGCAGGATGGAGACATCCTATTATTTCCACTTAGGGGTGCTAGTCCCCCTCCTCAGATGAGCTTGTGCTATGCACTGCGAAGGAGAGCCGGGCTGCCCCAAGGCAGCACCCTCAAGGTTAATGTTTAGATCAAGATATCAGTAATTGAATCAGGTTTCGTTTTGGRTTTTGCGCTTTCTCTTTCACTCTTGGGAACGTTCAGCATTGGCTGTCTCAGGCTGAACGGGGAGTTTCCTTCCTCCTCCACCCAAACGCCCAGCAGCAGCGGCTGCACTCGCTGACACTGCCCCGAGCGCRGCGCTCACGGCCACACGGCTGCTCCAGCCCTTCAGGACGAGCCCCACGAAGCCCATCAGACCCCACGGACAAGGTGAGGGTGCTCCCAGCCCTGCACAGTGGGTACAGCACGACGGGCTGCTCCTGCCTGTCCTGCAAATTACCCATGTGTGCCGGCAAACGGGAACGGGAGCGGAGGGTGGCAGGGACCGAGGAGTGCTGCAGGACTCTGCATGGCGCACACGGCTTGTACCCGAGCCCATGGGCCTCCAAGCTGCTAGGGGCAGGCACGCTCCATATGGAGTGGGAATGGAAAGGGACCTGCTGCTGCTGCACAAAGTGGAGAAAGGTGGAGGACTGAGATGGRGGTGGTTTCCTGCAGACTCAAATATTGTTTCTCTTTTATTTTTACAGACGGTGGTGCCTTGGTAAGTAAGAGGTTTGCCTGGACGCCCTCTTTCCCCTTGCCTCTGCACAAGCACGATGGGCAGCGTTCACAGGGACTGCTCTAGCTAGAGGAGGAGTGACCAAAGAGGGTGCCTGGAGGATCCTCCATGAGCGGAGGCTGGGCTGGCAGCAGGAGGGATGGGTGAGGAGCCCCAGGCTGCTCCGTATGCCTGGACACGGCCGTGGGCTCTGTGGAGAGGGGCTGTTTCGGGCAAGGATAAGGGACGATGGGAGCGCAGCCAACGAGAAGGGAGGGGACACAGCAACTTGTGCAGCACTGAGTGCAGAACGGGGCAGGAAGGTGCCCTTGTTACCCCGCACAGCAGTGAACGCTTCCTCAGACACATCCCAAAACATGTGATGTCCAGGCTGAATGTGAGGAAAGACGTCTGGACTGTGAGGGAGGCAGAGCCCTGGAACGGGTTGCTCAGGAAGARGCCGGACTCTCCCGTGGAGATGCTCACAAGCCCCCTGGACACAGCGCTGGGCTTCGTGCTGTGACCCTGCTCGCACAGCACCGTGTAGGTGACCCTGCTCGAGCAGGGCGGATGGACTAGAGCGCTGGAGGTCCCTTCCCACCTCCTGCTTCCAGGGTTTCTCCCATCCTCATGGCTAGCAGGAGCAGGCCCCTCAAGGGAGAGTGGGTGTGGAAAGGGAGCTGCTGCTTTGCAAGGGGAGGAAAGAGGGAGGACCAAGTTGGAAGGGTTTCATGCACACTGAAATGCTTTTTCGCTTTTGTTTTCACAGATCAGTCACTGCCAGGTAAGAATGCCTTTGCTGGACTCCTCCTTTTCTCACGTCTCCTCACAAGGCCCCATGAGCAGTGTGAACTGGGACAGATTTAGCCTGAGGAAAGGGCACGACTGCCAGAGGCAACAAGCAGGCACAGCAGTTTCTGGGCTCTACTTAGATATTTTGAGGACCTTATTGAAGGATGTGGGGCTTTCTGGGACCCTGAAGGAACTAGGGGGTCATTACTGCTACCAGGAGAGGGGAACTAAGCAGGACAACTGCAGGAGGCTTTAACTTCTGGGAGAAGCTGTATGTAGGTGCAGCTGCCCCTAATCATCTCTCTTGGTTATCTCTGATCTGAAGGACGTGGGACCTTTGATCCACGCGGCCTCTGACCAGGGTGATTCCAGCACCCAGTGAGTCAGTGCTAGGGAGATGCCTAGGTAGGAGCCTGGCCTGGAGCACCCAGTTCTCCGGGTGCAGGGACAGAGGCAGCAGTTCCCGTGCGGCCACATTCAAGCCGGCCCCGTTGTTGCCAACCCTGGTTGTGTGGCCCTCCTCAGAGCTGGTCCCGAGGCCACGTGTAGTCGCACGCGGAGCCCTTGCCCGGGAGCTGGGGGAGCTGCGGCGTGAGCTGGGGCAGAGGCCTCGACCCACGCAGACTCTCTGGCAGCAGCTGCAGCTCCATGGGTCTCATGCTGCTGGGGAGGGTGGTGAAGGGCCCGGAGCCTGGCCCGTATCCCCTCATCCTGCCTGCCAGGGGGAAGGATGGGAGAAGCCCATCTCATGGGTGGGATTTCCAAGCCACCAGATGGCTGCGTTGCTGGTGTTGGTGACAGGGTTTTGATTTCTACRGCCTTGGGGCCATGTTTGAGGACCCACAACTGATGGGGAGAGATGGGCTCCACCTCAGCAAGRCGGGCACGTGTTTTCCTTCTCCAGCAGGTGTGGAGAACTTTGAACTGGGAAAGTTTTACAGAGTTACATAGAGAGGGTAGTCAGTAAAAGGTGTCCTGAAAAGCCTCTAGGAGGTGCATTCAGGCAGGGAAGTACGTATGGGTCATGGCTATGGAGGATCCTCTTGGAATCTCAGCCTTGCTGTGATCCTTTGATCATGATCATTAATAGGAGCAGGTGCACTCAAGGTAGAGCACATACAGAAATGGATCTGTTSCTTTGCAAGTGAAGGAAAGAGGGTAGATCATGACGATGGAGGCTTCCTAAAGACTGAAATGCCTTTCCTTCTTTGTTTTTGCAGATGGAGTTCTCTTCAGTAAGTAAAAGGGCTTTGCTGGACSCCCTCTTTTCCCATGTGTCTCCACAAGGCAGCATGAGCGGTGTTTGCAGGGACTGCTCTGGCTAGAGGACACGGGGCTAGAGGATRGGTTGGCAGCAGGTTGGGTGAATGAGCTTCCCCGGGCTTCTCGGTATTGCTGGGAATGAGTGTGGTCCTTGCAGAGAGGGAGATGTTTCCATCAGGGCAACGGGATGATGAGGCACAACGGGAAGCAAGCAGGCACAGGAACTTGTGCAGCACTTGGCACAGAACGAGGCAAGAAGGTGCCTTCTTTTCCTATCCAAGCAGTGAAAGCTTCCTTAGGCACTTCCTGAAACAGGGCAAGTTCCATCTGAACATGAGGAAAACCTCCTTTCCTGTGAGTGTGTCTAAGCACTGGGACGGGTTGCCCACAGAGAAGGTGGAGTCTTCTCCTCTGGAGAGCCTCACAACCCTCCTGGATGTGACCATGGGCAATGTGCTCCAGGTGACCCTGCTTGAGCAGAGGGGGTGGCCTAGAGGATCCAAAGGTCCTTTCCAGCCTTCAGGAATCCTTAGGGTTAGTAGATGCGGGCTCGCTCCAGATTTACCTTGCATGAAAAGGGACCTGCTGCTTTGCAAACAAAGGAAAGAGGAAAGACCATGTGGTGGGGAAGGTTTCCTGCAGACTGAAATGATGTTTCTCCTTTGTCTTTACAGATGAACGAGTCCCAGGTCAGTAGAATGGCTTTCCTGGACCCCTCTTTTCTGGGGTGCCTCCACCACGCCCCATGAGCAGTGTTTACAGGGACAGGTTTAGCTAAAGGGAGGACAACCAGAGCTGCATGGAGGAGCCTGCATCAGCAGAGGCCGGGCTGGCAGCAGGTGGGATGAGGGAGCTGCCCACGCGGTGGGCACCGCTGTGGACTTTGTGAAGAGGGCACCCTTTTGGGCAGGGATGTGAGGATGAGGAGAGCCCAGCTAACAGGAAACGGGAAGATGCAGCGATTTGTGTGGCAGCTGATAAAGAACAGGGAAAGAAAATGCCTTTGTTCCCCAGTCTAGGAATGAAGCCTCCTTAGATACATCCCAAAACATGGCAAGTGCCATGTGAATAAGAGGAAAATGGTCTTGAGTGCCAGGATGACAGAGCCCTGGAACAGGCTGCCCAGAGAGGCGGTGGAGTCTCCTCCTCTGGAGATCCTCACAACCCGCTTGGACATGACCCTGGGCAATGATGTGCTCTGCATGAGCTGCTTGAGCAGGGGGCTGGACTAGAGGATCTCTGGAGGTCCCTTCCCACCTCAAACTTTCCAGGATTCTCTGGTCCTTAGAGCTGGTAGGATCAGATACACTAAAAGGATAGTGTGTATGGAAAGGGAGCTACTGCCTTGCAAGGGAAGGAAAGAGGGTGGACCAGGCTTGGGGGGTCTCATGCAAACTGAGATGCATTTTAACTTTTATTTTTACAGATGAAAAACTTTCCAGTAAGTAAAACAGCCTTTCTTGCACTTGCTCTTTTCCCTCCTCTCTCSTCAACAAGCAGTATTTATGGGGACGGGTTTAGCCTGAGCAAAGGGTGACCAGAGGTGCCTGGATGACCCTCCATGAGCAGAGGCCGGGCTGGCAGCAGGAGGGATGAGGGAGGCATTCCAGGCTGCTCCAGACACCTGGACACAGCCATGAGTTATGTGGACAGGGGCTGTTTCGCTCAGGGGCAATGGGATTTGAGAGCACAGCTAATGGGAAGCCAGTAGAAGCAGCAATTGTGCAGCACTGAGCACATATCATTGGCCAAGAATTTCCCCTTCTAGCAGTGAATGCTACCTCAGATCCATCCTGAAGCACAGGACATCCCATGTGAATATGAGGAAAACCCTCTTGACTGTGGGAATGATGGAGCATGGGAACAGGTTGCCCAGAGAAGTGCTGGCATTTCCATCTCTCAAGATACTTGCAGCCCACCTGGACCCGACCTTGGGCACCATCCTATAGGTTTCCCTCCTTGAGCAGGGGGATGGTCTAGAAGATCCGAACTTCCCTTCCCACCTCAGTCTTTCAGGGCTTCTCTGATCCTCACAGCTAGCTGGAGCAAGCATGTTCCAGGGACAGCGGGTATGGAAAGGGAGCTGCTGCTTTGCAAGGGAAGAAAAGAGGGAGGGCCACCCTAGGGGAGGCTTCATACACACCGAAATGATTTTCACCTTTATTTTTCCAGACTGCTGATGCTTTGGTAAGTAAAAGGGACTTTGTTGCAATCCCTCTTTTCTTTCATCTCTCTACAAAGCCCCATGA
>PTEX01000021.1:6127707-6144632 GCA_003342815.1 Eudromia elegans | reverse complement strand
AACATCATCACTGTGAGGGAGGCAGAGCCCTGGAAGGAATCCCCAGCGGGCTGGGGGCATCTCCTGCTCTGGAGACATGCGYAGCGTTCTGGTATAGAACCCAGGGCAACATGCTCCAGGGTTCCTACTTGAGCAGGGGGATGGACTAGAGCATCTCTGGAGGTCYCTTCCAGCCTCAGCCTTTCATCCTTACGGCTAGAAGGAGCTGGCACCCTCGAGGGATAGTGTGCATGCCAAGGGAGCAGCTGCTTTTAGGGAAGGAGAGAGGGCAGACCAAGCTGGGGCAGTTTCTTGCAGATTGAAATTCTTTTTCCCTTTTATTTTTACAGTTAAGTGGCGCTCTGGTAAGTAAAAAGGACTTTGTTGGACTCSTTCTTTTCCCATATCTCTCCACAAGGCCCCATGAGCAGTTTTTGCAGGGACAAGCTTAGCTCAAGGAATGGGTGATCAGAGGTCTGTGCAGGAACCTCAGTGAGCAGAGGCCGGGCTGGCAGCAGGAGGGATGAGTGAGGAGCCCTGGGCTGCTCCGGGCACCTGGACATGGGTTTGGGCTCTATGAAGAGGGGGTGTTTCAGGCAGGGATTGTTGATGGGAGTGCCCAGCTAATGGGAAGCGAGGGGACACAGCAATCTGTGTGCTGCACTGAGCACAGAACAGCACAAGACGGTGCCCTCATTTCCCCTCCGAGCAGTGAACACGTCCTCAGATACATCCCGACACATGGGAAGTTCCATGTGAATGTGAGGAAAAGCTTGTTGGCTCTGGAGGAGGCAGAGCCCTGGAACAGGCTGCCCAGAGAGGCGGTGGAGTCTCCTCCTCTGGAGATCCTCCCAACCCGCCCGGACATGACCCTGGGCAATGATGTGCTCTACATGAGCTGCTTGAGCAGGGGGCTGGACTAGAGGATCTCTGGAGGTCCCTTCCCACCTCAACCTTTCCAGGATTCTCTGGTGCTTAGAGCTGGTAGGATCAGGCATGCTCAAGCTTTAGCATCTATGGAAAGGGCGCTGCTGCTTCACAAGGGAATGAAAGGGGGAGGACCATGTTGGGGTTGGTTTCCTGCAGACTCAAATGCTTTTTCCCTCTTATTTTTACAGATAGGTGTATCTCCGGTAAGTACAAATGGCTTCCCTGGACTCCCTCTTTTCCCATCTCTCTCCTCGACGAGCAAGGTCTGCAGGGACGGGTTTAGCTCAAGGAAAGGGTGACCGGAGGTGTGTGCAGGACCCTCCATGAGCAGAGGCCAGGCTGGCAGCAGGAGGGCTGAGTGAGGAGCCCTGGGCTGCTCTGGACGCCTGGACATGGGTTTGGGCTCTGCAGAGAGGGGCTGTTTTGGGCAGGGATTAGGGACGATGGGAGCGCAGCTAACGGGNTGTGTATGGGAAGGGATGTGCTCCTTTGCAAGGCAAGGACCAACCTAGAGGAGGTTGCTWACAGCCTAAAATGATGCTTCTCTTTCATTTTTACAGAAGAGCAGCTCTCTGGTAAGTGAAAAGTTCTGCGCCTCTTTGGAAGGCAGCGAGCAGTGCTTGCGGGTGGTGCGGGAGCCGCGATCCGCAGAGGCTGCTGTGCCCGCGGGATGTTTTCTCCAGAGCAAGGGGCGAGCAGAGGCTCCTGGAGGAGCCTCCACGAGCAGGGGCCGGGCTGGGCGCAGGTCGGAGGAGCAAACAGCTCCGGGCTGTCCCGGGCGGCCGGGCACCCTGTGGGCCTTGCGGAGAGGGGGCCCTTTCGAGTGGCCATGAGAGGTCTCAAACCTTGACGGCCGGACCAAGCAGGAGGACACAGCAGCTCCGGGCRCTCCTTAGAAGTTTTCAGGAGCTTGTTGAAGGTGTGGGAGCTTCCAGCAAGGCGAGGACAACTGCAGGAGGCCTTTTCTTCTTCTGGGAGAAGCTGTATGTAGGTGCAGCTCTCCCTAATGGCCTTTCTTGATTATCTCTGATCTGGAGGACGTGGGATCCACGCGGCCTCTGACCAGGGTGGTTCCAGCACCCAGTGAGTCAGTGCTAGGGAGATGCCTATGTAGGAAGCTGGCCTGGAGCACCCAGTTCTCCAGGTGCAGGGACAGTTCCCGTGCGGCCGGCCCCGTCGTTTCCAACCCTGATTGTGTGGAGGGTGGTGCAGGGCCCGGAGCCCGGCCCCCTTCCGCTCATCCTGCCGGCCAGGGGGAAGGAGGAGAGATGCCCTGGGTGGGATTTCCAAGGCACCAGCTGGCTGTGCCAGGGCCAGCCGAGGAAGTGCATGTGGGGTGTGAGTGTGGAGGATCCTCCTGTAGCCCCAGCCCTGCTGTGACCCCCTGATCCTGTCTGCTGGTAGGAGCGAGCGCCCTCACGGTGCTGCTCGGGCTGGAAAAGTGAGCAGCCCCGCGGGGCTGGGCAGGGTCACGGGCCTTGCGGACAGGGGGCTGCTTTGGGCAGGGACAACACGACCCTTTTTAGCTCTTTTTAAGAAGGAAATTCCATCCCTCTTGACTTCACAAAGCGTTTATTCGTTGTATTTTCCCATCYGTTGCACACATTTCACAGAGAGAGAAAGAAGCGCTGGAGTTTTTGTTTGTCAAGACTGTTCATGGTCAAAAGATCTTTGAGCCCATCAAGGACAACAAGCCGCAAATCGGAGACATCCTAATATTCCCCGTGCTGTTTGATCCTCCCACTCCTCACTCTATCTATATTCACACTGCAGTCTACTGCGGGGAAGGAGAGGTGATTCACTTTCAAAGTAAGTCTGTGGCCTCTTGGTTACTTCTCGAGTCCCCAGCGTGTGTGACAAGCCCCAGCTGAAGGAGATGGGACAGKCGCTGCCTTTCCCCTACAACACGCGGGGGAACAGTTCCAAAAATCCCACAGTAAAGCCACCGGTTTGGCTCTGGTGCTGACAACAGGCGAGCTCGGATGGGGCAGGCCCATGCAAAGGGGCCGGGACCAAGGCCGTCCTTTTCCTTATGGATGGCCTTGGAACCCGGACTGCTCCCGGGGTGCCTGGAGCGGCCATGGAGGTGGTGTTGGTCCTTGCTGGGTTTTTCTTTTYCAGACACTGGCATTGGCCGTCACAGTGGCCGGGTCAGCAAGGAAGGGTACTGGGCGATGATCAACGAACGGGGGGAATGCAAGATCTTCCGGAAAAAGGATGGGATTAACCTCAAAGTTTTCAAAGAAAATGTGCGGAAGGCGATGAGCACGCGCGCCTCATACTCGCTCCACAATAATAACTGCATCCACTTTGCCCTCTCCCTCCTGGGCTTGGTGCAATTCTACTCAGAGCTGGTGAGCTGGCAGCACTGGCAGGGGCCCGTCCGCAGGGACGGGACGCCCCGCGCGCCCGCGGCGCTTCCGAGCTTTAACGCGCCCCTTCCCCGCAATCTGACCCTGYGCATTAGGACCCGGAGTTCTGCTAGACGTCGGTGCGTCAGCCTGGACGAGCCTCCTGCCCTCGTGACAGCCTCGCGTTGCAGGAGCCGGAGCACCACGATCGTCCTGAGGTTGTCGTGTCCTGGTGGAATCCTTCAGAAAAATAAACATTGATGGTTGCACATTTTCCCAGGTCTCTGTCACTCTCCCACATCTTTTCAGGGTCAGAGCGTTGCAAAGTAGCCCAGGATCCTTCATCTGCTCCTAGGAAAACTCCCCGGAATTCCCATTGGAGAGGAAACCTGAGCCATGGATTTTCCAGGCCAARGAAAATTCCAAGGTTTTCCTCTCTCTTTGGGTAGATGTTCCCACAGCGCAGGGGTGACCTCCTTTCAGGTAGTGGTAGAGAGTAATAAGGTCTCCCTTGGAGCCTCCTCTTCCGCAGACTCAACAACCCCAGGTCCCTCAGCAGCTCCTCGAAGGGTCTGTGTTCTGCTCTGCATCCTCCCCTGCAGCAAAGGGTGTCCGACCCAAGGCACCCTCGAGGCACCGTGTGGTTTCAAAGAAGGACCCCAGGCCCTTCGCTCTCCTCTGGCCCTCAAASACCATYTGATTCCCCCTTTGCTCCTGGCATTAAACTGCATTGTGAAAATATTCCCCTTCCAGTTTTATTGCCTCTGGACTTGGTCACCCCGTGACTTCCCARCAGGAAGGAGCACAGGACAGAGCACAGAGTGAGGACAGAGCAGCAGCAGCAGGGAGGGTTTAACGCAGTGTTTCACTGCTTCAGAAACAGAATGCAGATGCAAGGGTTTCAAAAGGGAAAGACATCAAGAAATGAGAGCCCCGTGCCGGGTTCAAGAAGGCTTTTCCCTCTGGGCACGCATCCCCAGGGGCGGCCACGGCACCCGCAGCTGCTCCTGTGTYRATCCGCYCAGGTCCCGATGCCAAAAATGGCATCAGCTGCTTCGGCTGGCTGAGGTTTGAAGGGTGCAGACCCTTCCTAGGCTGAACTTCCCGGAAGGTCCTGTTGTTATTTTGTGCTTTCTCTTTCTCTTYTGGGACTGTTCGTCATGGGCTGTGTCAGGCTGGACGGGGAGTTTCCATCCTCCTCCTCCACCCAAAACCACCGGCAGCGGCTGCCCTGACACTGCCCCGAGCGCAGGGCTCAGAGCCACACAGCTGCTCCAGCCCTTCAGCACGAGCAGCCGGACACCCCCTGGCCCCGCTGACAAGGTGACKGTTCTCCCAGCCCTGCACAGGGCGGGCAGCTCCTGCGCCTGCTGAGACCGCTCCATGCGCGCCTGCAAACAGGAACGCAGCGAGGAGTATCCCCGGCACCAAGCAGCGTCGGAGGAACCGGCACGGAACTAGCGGCGTTTCACTTGAGGAAAGAGTCCTATCGGCTGGGAGGAGCTCAAGGTACAGCGTGCATGGAAAGGGACCTGCTGCTTGGCAAGGAAGGAAAGGGCAGGACTGTGTTGGCGGAGGGCCCATGAGGACTAAAGGGCTTTTTCTCCTTTGTTTTTGCAGATGAGCAGCTCTGTGGTGAGTAGAAAGGGCTTTGCTGRGCTCCCTTCTCCCGTGTCTCTCCACCAGGCACCATAAGTGGGGTTTGCAGGGACAGGTTTATCCAGAGGAAAGGGCAAGCAGCGGGGTGTGGAGGAAGCTCCATGAGCAGAGGCCGGGCTGGAAGCGGGAGGTGCCCTGGGCTGCTCCGAATGGCTGGACATGGGTTTGGGCTCTGCAAAAAGGGGCTGGTTTGGGCAGGGATTAGGGACGATGGGAGCGCAGCTAACGGGAAGGGAGGGGACTCAGTAACTCGTGCAGCACTGAGCGCTGAATGGGGCAAGAAGGTGCCCTCGTTCCCATCCCAGCAGTGAACGCTTCCTCAGAYACATCCCGAAACATGGGAAGTCCCATTTGAATATGAGGAAAAAAGGTCTCAGCTGTGAGGGTGGCAGAGCCCTGGCACGGGTTGCTTGGGGAAGGGGTCTCCATTGGAGATCCTCACAACATCCTCCTGGATGTGACACTGCTCTAGGCGACCTGCTGGAGCAGGGGGACTAGATCACCTGGAGGCCCCTTCCCACCTCCTGCTTTCAGGGATTCTCTGGCCTTTATGGCGATTAGGAGCAAACACATTAAAGGGATAGTCTGTGTGGAAAGGGAGCTGCTGCTTCCCAAGGGGAAGGAAGGGGGAGGACTAACCTAGGGGAGGTTTCCTGCCGACTCAAATGCTTTTTCCCCTCTTATTTTTACAGATAAGTAGCTCTTCGGTAGGTACTGATGGCTTCCCTGGACTCCCTCTTTTCCCACCTCTCTCCTCAATGAGCARKGTCTGCAGGGATGGGTTTAGCTCTTGGAAACGGTGACCGGAGGCACCTGGAGGACCCTACATGAGCAGAGGCCGGGCTGGCAGCAGGAGGGATGAGTGAGGAGCCCYGGGCTGCTCTGGACGCCTGGACACGGGTTTGGAGTCTCCGGATAGGGACTGTTTTGGGCAGGGATTTGGGACTGGGGAGTCACAACTGTGACAACCGGTGCAACTGCCAGGGAAACTGGGACCTTCCCCAGCTCTTTTCAGAAGGAAACTCCACCCTTGCTGCCCTCACTAAGCGTTTATTCACCTTGGTTTCGACTATGTATTTATTCATCTCATTTTTCCATACTTTTTGCAGAGAGAGATGTTGGCAGTAGAGTTTTTGTTCTTCAAGAGTGTTCAAGGCCAGCGCATCTTTGAGAGAATTCACGACGAGATGCCACAAATTGGAGACATCCTGTTATTCCCCTTGCAGCTTGATATCCACACTCCTCGGTGGATCTATATGCACGCTGCTGTTTATTGCGGGGAAGGAGAGGTGATTCACTTTCAATGTAAGTCTGTGGCCTCTTGGATACTTCTCGTGTCCCCAGCGTGCGTGACAAGCCCCAGCTGAAGGAGTTGGGACAGTCGCTGCCTTTCCCCTACAGCACGTGGGGGAACAGCTCCCAATAGCACACAGTAAAGCCACCGTTTTGGTGCTGGAGACCACCAAGAGGCAAGGCCAGCCGCGGAAGGCCGGGTGGTCGAGACCAGGCAGGAGGCCCTCGGCATCCCTGTGGATGGTCCCTGGAGCCCTGGCTGGSGCTGGGGTCCCTTCGCAGGGCACCTCGGGGTCCTGCTGACCGGGGAGGCGGTGGGTGGCCCTGGCCGGGTTCTTCTCTTGCAGACATCAACCATGAGAGGTGCAAGGGCCGGGTCAGCAAGGAGGGGTACCACGCGATGGTCCGGGAACGGGGCAAGTGCCAGATTTTCCGGAAGAAGGACGGGATCAACCTGGACGACTTCAGGAGAGCAGTGCGGGAGGCCATGAACAAGAAGGTCGAGTACTCCCTCGTCACCAACAACTGCATCCACTTTGCGCTCTCCCTCCTGGGCCTGGCGGACTTCTCCTTGGAGCTGGTGAGCACGGCAGGGGCAGCGCCCCGGGGCGCCCCGCGCGGCGCCCGTTCTCCCAGCCGCCCTCTCCCGGCTTCCCCGGCAGGTCGAGTTCGTGCGCACAGGCAGCAGGCGCAGGCCGGCAGGGAGACACGKGGCGCCCGGCCACCGTGCCGCGGCCCTCCCTGCACCACGCCGCCGCGGCCAGCCGCTCTGAGACGGGCGCCACGCAGCGAGCAGCGCCCAGGGCGCCCCCCTCTCTCCTCCGGGCTCTGTCGCCTCCTTCGTCTCCCTTCCGCCTCAAGGGCTGGGGACAAGGCCGTGTGGCACAGCAGTGCCACCGTGGCGCGGCTCAGCCCCAGCCTTGTCCCCGCTCCTGCGAAAAATAAAGAGCAATTCCCATCAGAAACCCTGGGATTTTCCAGGCTGGTCCATAAGCAGTTGATGTCCCCCCGGCTGTACCCATGCACGGGCGGATGTGGCCGGGGACAGGACCACATCCCCTGCGCCTTTAAGGGGCGGTGGCGGCGGCGGTGGCGGCGATGTCCCCCCCGCCGCACACGATGCTGACATCAGCTGCATCCCGGCATCCCAGCCGCGCATCCCGCTGCCGCCGCCATGGCCRCCGGCCAGGCCTACAGCGAGGACAAGGGCGGCGCCTCCAGCCTGGGCGAGCCCGAGTACGGCCACGACCCGGCCAGCGGCGGCATCTTCTCTTCCGACTACAAGAGGTAGGCGGCGGAGCGGCCGCGGCGGCCGCCAGCGCCACGGGGGGGACGGCCGGGCCCGCTGCCCCGCTCGGGCGCCGTGACCGCGGGTGTTGGCGCAAGGCTGGAGCCGGGAAGCACCTGATCCCGCGGCACCCGAGAGGACCCCATTGTGCCCGCGGGAATCCAGGGGTGGCACCTCTGGCCCGGCCCCACTGGAGACGTCCCCCCGGCCCTGCGGCCCCTGGCAATGCCCCTGGCTGCACCTGTGGGTCCTGCCTGTGCCCTGGGTCCCCACGGGGTGACGCTGCCCCGCCAGGCCCTGGGATGCTGCACAGGGCCGAGGCGGGTGCGAGCAGCAGGGACACCAGCCTGGTGCCACCCGGCCCCTGGAGTCACCTGGCTCCCGGAGCCCCGGCCGTGCAGCGGGTGGCCCTGCTGGGTGACCAGATGCTGCTGCACTTTCCGTGCGGGACACGGTGCCACCCGTCACCTCCTGTGCATAGGGAAGAGCTGGGGCTCTCCCACGGGCATCTCCACAATCCAAGTGTCCCCTCAGGGGTGACAGAGCCTTGGTGCTGCCCCCCCTCCGCCTCCCACTGCTCCCCTCCTGTGGACTGATGATGGGGGGGGGGCAGGTAGGGGGTTGTGGGGGTGCCACGTAGAGGGTGACGGAAGTGCCAGGTGAGGGTGATGGAAGTGCCAGGTGGGGGTGATGGAAGTGCCCAGGTAGCAGGTGACGGAGGTGCCAGGCATTGGTGATGGAGGTGCCCTGGTACCAGCTGATGGAGGTTCCAGGTAGGAGGTGATGGAGGTGCCAGGGAGGGGGTGATGGAGGTGCCAGGTAGAGAGTGCTAGAGGTACCAGGTAGCAGGTGATGGAGGTGTGAGGTGGGGGTGATGGAGGTGCGAGGTGGGGGTGATGGAGGTGCCAGGTAGGGGGTGCTGGAGGTGTGAGGTGGGGTTGATGAAGTTGCCCTGATGGTCATGGCTGGTAGTCCCCAGGGCTGTAGGCCGGGTACCCGGTGCCCCCTGTGCAGAAAATCTCTCTGTCAAGAACCAGATGTCCAAGAAGGAGACAGAGGAGCCCCCAAAATTCCTTCGAATAAAGGGAGGCTCCGCCGGGGCCTCCCCAGGCAGGCACAGCCTCCATTCACTCTCCTGTCCGACCCACGTAGCTCTCCCCAGGCCAAGGGGCTCTGCAGGTCCCAAATTCTCGGCCCGTGCAGGCCGTGCTGCTTCCCAACACGGCCCCGCTCTGCCCGCTCAGGTGCTTATGGGGAGCTCACGGTCCTGCTCCTGTTCCCCTGGGGGCGGGCGGCTGCACCCGATCCGTGCAGCCCGACCTCCCTGCCTGCACTCCTGAGTGCCGCTCGCCAAAACGCGGAGCCRTTCCCTGAGCTGGAAAGACCCCTGCTCCTTTCCCCCAGCCCCGAGAAGCCCCTCAAAGGTGCCACRGAAGCAGCTCCCCGTGGAGCTCTCCCACGGATGGGGTGGCAGCCTCATCCCCARGCACAGCACAGGTCCACAGGTGTCACTTGGGCTCCGTGGCCTCGCCACCCCTCACAGCAGCAGCCCAGCGGAAAGGGCCGTGGTGCCCGAGGGGGCTCGTGGAGCCACCCGACACGGCCGCATCGAGTTTCAGGCGCGGAGCGGGGAGGAGGAGCGGGCACCGCGGGCAGGCAGAGCGCCCCGGAGCGCGGGGCCGGCGCGGGCAGCCGGGCGCTCCGYGATGCTGCCGGTGCCGCCRCTGCAGAAGCTGCTGCAGCAGCTGCCGGCGGGCGCGGGCGGCGCGGGCGAGGAGGCCGGCGCGGTGCTGCCCGAGGGCGGCGGGGCACAGCCCGCCCGCTACAGCGCCCTGCGAGCCGACGAGCTGCGGCTGCTGCGGCGCCCCGCGCCCGCCACGGAGAGCGGCTCCGGGTGCCCGCCGCCGCGGTGAGCAGCCCAGGCATGGGGCACGGGACACGGGGCACCGGGCACGGGGCGGGCAGGGCTCGKGGGACCGTTTCGTGCTTGAGGAGGAGGCGCTTTGGCTGGTGGCATTGAGAGTCAGTGCRGCGTTGCTGCCAGCGCTGCAGGGCTCTTGGGGCGAATGAGTGTGGTTTGGGGGAGCGCCCGTCACCATTGGGCGCTCGAGGATGTGGCCGGGCCGGGGGGATGCCGCCTTGCGGGTCCAGCGGTGCCGTGAGAGCAGCTCAGCTCRGGGGCGCAGGGACAACCGTGCCAAGCAGCCCTATGAAAGGGGATGTTGGTGACAGGGGGTGACAGCGCCCAGGTGACAACCTCTGCCCGCACAAGTTGCTCCAGCAACGCGCTGGGGACGCGGGCTCCTTTTTCAYGGCCCGTAACCGAATTCCTGCCCACATAAATATTTCAGGAGCAGCTGTGGGTTGGGTTCCCCACCTGGCGCGGGCATATCTCCTGCCCTCTGCCTCCAGGGAAAGCAGAGCCAGGGTCTGCCAGAGCCAGGCAGGTGGGAAGAGCAAAGGGAAGGGAGAGCAGGACTTTCCTTCCTCCATTCTGCGTCCTGAGGAGGGACGGATCCCGATGCTGGGGTCCACTCAACCTGGCGCCCGAGGGCCGCGTTTGGTGGCCCATGTGTACGAAGCTGGATGCTGGCAGCGGTGCCAGCGGCTCCGCTGTGCCCCACACGCACACGGGGACCCTGCAAGGGGGTGAYGAGCCGGGGCCAAGGACCCGCTCCTCACGGCGCCGGGGCTGCCCCGCAGGCAYGATGACCTCAAGGAGATGCTGGACAGCAACAAGGACTCGCTCAAGCTGGAGGCCATGAAGAGGATCGTGGCGGTGAGCACTGCCGCGCACGGGCCGCGCTGCGGGCTCGCGGGCCGGCACCGGGCCTGCCCTCACGCCCTTCCTGCCCTCCTAGATGATCGCCCGYGGGAAGAACGCCTCCGACCTCTTCCCAGCCGTCGTCAAAAACGTGGCCTGCAAGAACATCGAGGTGAGGTGGCCTGCAGTGAGAAACTGCCACGTGTCCTCGCTGTGGGCAGAGCCAGGCACTGACTCCCAGGGGTGCCCGCAGCTCTGGGGCATCCGTGGGGGACGTTATTTGGCAGTGGGAAGGCTTTGGGCAGAGCTAGGCAGCTGAACTTGGGGGGATGGAGGCCCTGGGTGGTGGCAGCTGTGGGGACGGTCCTGAGTGCCCCCAGCCTCACACTGCGCCGCGTGCCCGCAGGTGAAGAAGCTGGTGTACGTGTACCTGGTGCGCTACGCCGAGGAGCAGCAGGACCTGGCCCTGCTCTCCATCTCCACCTTCCAGCGCGGCCTCAAGGTAGGTGGCCTTTGGGAGGGCACAACTGGGGCTGGGAGGCATTGGGCAAAATCCCCCATGCTGGAAAGTGCCCAGGAGCCCAGCCTGCCCTGCTGCAGCTGTGCGTGCCCCCGGCAGGACCCCAACCAGCTGATCCGCGCCAGYGCCCTACGCGTCCTCTCCAGCATCCGCGTGCCCATCATCGTGCCCATAATGATGCTGGCCATCAAGGAGGCGGCATCGGACATGTCCCCGTATGTGCGCAAGACGGCCGCCCACGCCATCCCCAAGCTGTACAGGTAACGGGGGTGGAGGCTGGCCGGGTCCCCTGCGTAGTGCRGCCGCCCCGTGGGACGGGCCCGGCTGTGACGGGCTCCTGTCCGTACTGACCCCGCTCCCTCCTCGCAGCCTGGACTCGGACCAGAAGGACCAGCTCATCGAAGTGATCGAGAAGCTGCTGGCGGACAAGACCACGGTGAGCAGAGCGCGCCGTGTGCCCTGTCCCAAGACAGGGCGGGGTGCCACCCTCCCCGGTGGGCGCCCGCCGCTCCGGCTGCCCTCAAGCCCTGCGTCCCCAGCTGGTGGCCGGCAGCGTGGTGATGGCCTTTGAGGAGGTCTGTCCCGAGCGCATCGACCTCATCCACAAGAACTACCGCAAGCTCTGCAACCTGCTCATCGACGTGGAGGAGTGGGGCCAGGTGGTGATCATCAACATGCTGACGCGCTACGCGCGCACCCAGTTCCTCAGCCCCAACCAGAACGTGAGTGCGGCTGCCCGGCACCGCGGCCCTGCCGGGGCTCCCTGGGCAGCCCTCGCAGCGCGACATGCGTCAACATCTTGTGTCCGGCCCCAGGCACGAGCCAGGCTGATGGAGATGAGGGTGATGGGGAGGTGGGATGAAGGGCTGGGGCGGTGGTGCGGAGCCAGCCCCGGCACTGCCGTGTGCCGGCAGGAATCCCTGCTGGAAGAGAGCGCTGAGAAGGCCTTCTACGGCTCCGATGAGGAGGACGCCAAGGACGCCAAGGCCGAGGCGGCCTCGCTGGCGAAGCGCAAGCCCTACGTCATGGACCCCGACCACCGCCTGCTGCTGCGCAACACCAAGCCCCTGCTGCAGAGCCGCAACGCCGCGGTGAGCTCCGCGGCGCGGCCCCGCCGCCAGCCCCCTCCCACCTCTGCCAGCCCCAGAGACCACCTGCCTCTGCCCCAGCACCTTCTGCAGGGCCTCTCTGACGGCCACGGTGCCACCAGGGTGCTACTGAGGCCTTGRAGGTCCCTGGGAGGAGAAGTGGACGTCCACATGGGTGGCCTTTGCTTTGCATCCTTGGGCTGGGGCCGGGCCATGACTACGCACAGGAGCCGTRGGGATGTCCCTTATGGTGTTCCCGTGCCCCTCGTGACACACAGGTGTCTTCCCCCAGGTGGTCATGGCCGTGGCCCAGCTCTACTTCCACTTGGCCCCCAAGGCRGAGGTCGGCGTCATTGCCAAGGCCCTGGTGCGCCTCCTGCGGAGCCACAGGTCTGTAGCACCCAGCGCTGCTCCGCGGCGTCCCCATGGGGACACCCTGGCCCGGGGGACCCACGGGGCTGAGCCGGGTGCTGCCCCTGCATGGACCAGCGCTGGGAGGGCAGCAGCTTGTGGCCCCCTGACCGTGGTGCCCCTCTCTGTGCCCGCAGCGAGGTGCAGTAYGTGGTGCTGCAGAACGTGGCCACCATGTCCATCAAACGGAGGGTGAGTTTCAGCTCCCAGGGCAGGAGGGGTGAGCCCGGCTGCCCRCGGGGCAGATAGAGGGGTTGGGGGACAGTATGGGTGCTGCCCAGGACCTCAGAACCACCCCCCGGGGGTGGCTTTGGCGAGGGCAGCCCCTACCACGGATGCCCCTAARGCTGCAGGGTCTCCACACAGGGGATGTTTGAGCCCTACCTGAAGAGCTTCTACATCCGCTCCACGGACCCCACGCAGATCAAGATCCTCAAGGTAAGCCCAAAACACCAGGCTGGACCCTTGGCCGGCAGCCCCACACACTTCCTAAACCCCTGTAAGGCCTCCAGGGCATTCTGGATCTGGTCCAGGACCCCTCTGCCRTGGGGGCACGGGGAGGACACCAGGGACCCTGGCACTGTGCTCCTCTCCTRCCCCTCTCTCCTTCCTCCCACAGCTGGAGGTCCTCACCAACCTGGCCAACGAGACCAACATCTCCACCATCCTGCGGGAGTTCCAGGTACGCCGGGAGCACAGGCACTCCGGGACAACCCGGGTGCCACCCCGGCAYGGCTCCGGGTGCCAGCACCAGGGCAGGATAAAGGGAGACGCCTGCCGGGAGGAGGCGCTTTGGGCGATGCCGCGCGTGGCACCGTCTCCCAAGCTCCCGGCACRCGGCTGCCCGGCCGCGGGGCTCCCGGTGCGGGGGGTAACGGGCCTTCTGCGCACGCTGCAGACTTACATCCGCAGCATGGACAAAGACTTCGTGGCAGCCACCATCCAAGCCATCGGGCGCTGTGCCACCAACATCGGCAAGGTGCGGGACACCTGCCTCAACGGCCTGGTGCAGCTCCTCTCCAACCGCGACGGTGAGCAAGCGCGGCCGGCGCGACGCTGGGGCTCCTCTGCGCCGGGAGCGGCGGGGCTCAGCGCAGGACCTTGCTAACACAGGCTCTCTGCCTGCAGAGCTGGTGGTGGCCGAATCCGTGGTGGTCATCAAGAAGCTGCTGCAGATGCAGCCGGCCCAGCACAGCGAGATCATCAAGCACATGGCCAAGCTCACCGACAACATCCAGGTGAGTCAAGGTGCTCCTGGGGCTGGGGTCCATCRAGGCTGAGGGCCAGTGCTTGTATGGGAGCCATGAGCAGGGTGACAGTGATGCCCATGGCCATCCTCTAGGTGCCCATGGCACGGGCCAGCATCCTGTGGCTCATCGGCGAGTACTGCGAGCACGTGCCCAAGATYGCGCCTGACGTCCTGCGCAAGATGGCCAAGTCCTTCACCAACGAGGAGGACATTGTGAAGCTGCAGGTCATCAACCTGGCAGCTAAGCTCTACTTGACCAACTCCAAGCAGGTACCAATGAACAAGCCCCCTGTAAGCGTGCCAGGGGGTGCAGGGCTGAGGTGGCCCTGTCCCTGCCTCAGTTTCCCTGCTGGGGAGGCAGAAACTGGCCCTGAGCACGCTTGTTGGTGCAGAGCAAGCTGCTGACCCAGTATGTCCTCAACCTGGCCAAGTAYGACCAGAACTACGACATCCGGGACCGGGCCCGCTTCATCCGCCAGCTCATCGTGCCCACTGAGAAGAGCGGGGCCCTCAACAAGTATGCCAAGAAGCTCTTCCTGGCCCAAAAACCCGCTCCCATCCTGGAATCCTCCTTCAAAGGTACCGGCTCTGGCAGCAGAGGGTGGGGACACGGGACCTGGGGCTGTGGATGGGCAGAGCTGTAACCCCAGCCACGCGTGGCTGCGTTGGTCCTGCCGTAGATCGGGACCATTTCCAGCTGGGCTCCCTGTCCCACCTGCTCAACGCCAAGGCAGTTGGCTACCAAGAGCTGCCCGACTGGCCAGACGAGGCTCCTGACCCTTCTGTGAGGAACGTGGAGGTAGCGTGGGGCAGCACCGGGCTCCTCGGGGCCCGCCAGGGTCATGGGGGACACTGGGATCCAAGGCTGAAGAGCTCCGGGACCTTGACGGTGTCGCCCTGCTCTGCAGGGAGGAGGCACCGCCTCACTGGTGGCACTTTGGGCTCTGTGCCCATGGGCACCAGCCCTGCTCCATCCTCCCTGTCCCTGGCAGGTTCCCGAGTGGACCAAGTGCACCAGCCGTGAAAAGAGGAAGGAGAAGGTGGAGAAACCCTTCTACTCYGATTCAGAAGGCGAGTCGGGGCCCACAGAGTCCGCAGACAGCGGTGAGGGCCTGGGCAGCACGGCGGGGTGTCAGGCTGAGGCGCCGCCAGCCGAGCATGGGCCGGTGAAGGACACGAGAGGGGATGCCGGCCGTGTGGGACACGGCGCAGGGACACGTGACGTGGTGGGACGCAGCAGGCGGCTGCGGGACGCAGCGGGACGTGGCGGCGGGGCTGAGATGTCCCTTCCTGCAGAGCCCGAGTCCGTCAGCGAGGAGAGCGAGAGCAGCAGCAGCGAGGGCAGCTCCAGCTCCGGCAGCGAGGAGGAAGAGGAGGGCAGCGGGGACCAGTCAGAGGACAAGGAGGAGGAGGAGGAGGAGAAGAGGAAGAAGAAGAAGGAGAAGGAAGCCCCTCGGAAAGCATCGCTGACGAGCGCTGGCAGGTACCCTGCACCGTGTTCCCTGTGGCTGGGGACGGGCGGGGTGTCCCCAGCTGAGTCTGCACCCTCGAGGTACCGCCCGTCTGAGCTGGCCTCTCCCTGCAGCCCCAGCGAGGAGGAGGAGGAGGAAGGGGAGAAGAAGGACAAGAAGAAGAGGCAGCAGCAGGGGAGGAAGGGCCGTGGTGAGACCTCATCYGAGGAGGCCAGCGCCTCCGAGAGCAGCTCGTCCGAGTCGGACTCGGGCTCCGAGGCGCAGGAGTCGCCRGCGGAGGCGGAGGCCAAGCGGAGGAAGGTGGTGAGGGACAAGGGCTCGGGCCAGCCCCGGGCGGGTGGTGTGGGGTGGCCGGGGCACCTTCCCTCATCCTCGGCTCCCCGCCTCCCTCCCAGCCCGCCGGCACCAAGGCCAGCGCCAAGGCCACGCGCCCCAAGGAGATCTCCCTGCTCGACCTCGATGACTGTGAGTAGCTGCCACGGGACTCGGCCCGGGCCGGGCCACGCGGCCTGTTGTGGTGGCGTCACTGGCCTGTCCCCRAGGAGTGCTCCAGGACACCAGGCCGTCCCCACGGGACCGGGGCCGGCTCTGCTAACCGCCCCCTTCTCCCGTGCCCCCCAGTCACGCCGCCGCCTCCGCAGCCCGTCCCCTCCAGCAGCGTCGTCTCCACCAGCCTGGTGACCGACCTGGAGGGTCTCACCCTCACCGACACCTCCCTGGAGCCCGCTGTAAGCGACCCCGCTGTCCCCGCGTCCTCCCCGGGGGCGGCCGACCCCGCGGCGCCGGGGGGACCCGCTCGCCCACGGCCGCCCGCGCTCCCCGGCAGCTGCTGAGCCCGGCGCTGGGCGCGCTCCGGAGCTACGAGCTGCTGCACCGCATGACGGGCGAGGGGCTCTCCGTGGAGTACTGCTTCAGCCGCCGGCCCTTCCCGCACGACCCCCACATGGTGGCCGTGCAGATGCACATCTGCAACAACACGGACGCCGAGGTGAAGAGCCTGCGCGTCAGCGCGCCCAAGCCGCCCTCGGGCACGCGGATCCACGAGTTCCCCGAGATCGGTACGGACCGAGCGGGCCGCGCACCTCGGGGGGCCGCCGGGCCACCCCTCGCGCCGGGGGCTGCGGCTGGGAYGGAGGAGGCTGCGCCCGCGGTGCCYGTTGAGGGGTGCGGTGCCAGCCCCGTGGTTTCAGAGAGCCTGGCGCCCGGGGACACGGCCACCGTGGTCATGGGCATCGACTTCTGCGACTCCACCCAGGCGGCCAACTTCCAGCTGTGGTGAGCGCCGGGGCCCGGGACGYGGCGGGCACGGGCACCGGCACCCCTCCTGGGGACACGCGGTGCCTGGACACGGTGGGGGGGACAGCGGGACCGTCCCCGAGGTGCCTCTTGTCCCCGCAGCACCCACACGCGCCACTTCTACGTGTCCATCCAGCCGCCCGTGGGGGAGCTCATGGCCCCCGTCTTCATGAGCGAGAACGAGTTCAAGAAGGAGCAGGGTGAGTGCGGGCTGGGGGCGCGCGGCCCTCGGGGGCCCCCGGTGCCCTGAGCGGGCCCTAGCGCCCGTGCCATTCCCTCCGCCGCCCTCGCCGTGCTGGGGCGAGGGTACACAGTGGCGCTGCTGCCCTAGAGTAGCTCCTGTGCCCGGACCTGCTGCGCGGCCGCGGTCCCCGGAGGCGCCGCGCGGGGTGTCCCCACCGCGGCACACGGAGACGAGAGTCCCGAGGGGGGTTCCCAGAGGCACCTCTGCCAGGAGAGGGGCGGGGAGCAGGGACCTCACGGAGCGGCRCCCCAGGCTGGGGCCTGGCCCTGTCCCAGCGCGCAGGACGAGGCAGGGGATGGAGCGGGGCGGGAGTCCGAGCTCGGGGCGGGCGGAGCGGGGCCCGGCGGGGACGGGGCCGCTCGGTGGGTCCGGGCGCCGCCG
>PTEX01000021.1:6092462-6127409 GCA_003342815.1 Eudromia elegans | reverse complement strand
CGCTGCAGCGCTGCGTGTGCCGCCCAGGTTCGCCGCCCGCACCGTGACGAGCGGCAGCCTCGTGCTCGTCACGCTGGAGGCGCGCGGGGCGCCCGCCGCCCGCCTCACCGTCAACAGCGACAAGATGGTCATCGGCACCATGCTGGCCAAGGACATCGCGCAGGCCCTGCTGCAGTGACGCCCCCCCGCCCCGCGCACCCCTATTTATTGCAGCCCCCAATAAAGCTCCTCGTGTCGCTCCCGCCGCCTCCCTCCTCTTCACGGAGACCCCCCCCACCCCGTATCCCCCCTCCGGGCTCCCATGCCCAACCGGCCGCCGCAGGGCATGCCGGGACGGCGGCGGAACGGCGCGGGGGGGGCGCCGCGCGCACTGCGCCTGCGCGGCCGCCCCTCCCCCGCCGCGTGGAGCGCCCCCCCCGCCCGCCCCCGGCGGCGGCGGCGGCGGCCCGGGCCGCGCGGGCGGCCCATAAAAGCCGGCGGGGCCGGCAGGGCCTCCGCTGCCGCCGTCGCTGCCGCCCACGGGCTCCGCGCTCCGCACCGGCCATGGCTTTCCCGCCGGTAGGGGCGGCCTCGCGGTGGGGAGGGCGGGGGTTGGCACATGCCGGCGGGCGCCGCGCCGCGTGACGGGGCCGCGCGCGCCTCAAAGGGGCGAGGACCGCGACGAAGGGGGGGCGGGAGGCGGCGCGCGGCGGCGGAGGAGGCGCGGCCCCTTTAAGGCCGCCCCCTCACGTGGTTTCACACGTTCCCGGGCTCGGCGCGCGGCCGCAGGTGAGACGGGGGTGGGGGGGGGGCGCGAGGCGGCGCTTCCTGCTCCCGGGAGCCCCCGCGGGGGTGGGGGGTGTGTGAGGAGGAGTCCGCGGCGGCGGTAACGGCTGCCCCGGGCCCCGCGTGGGGCCGTTGCCCGGGTCCGAGCGGCCCCGTCGCCTCCGCTTGCTCCGCAGCTTCCCCGGTGTCGGGAGCTGCTTGGGTGGCTGTGGCAGCAGTACCGGGAAAAACAAAAAACGCCGGGAAACTCCCTTCCAAACTGGAGCTGTGGCGACGTGCGGCCGCCTCCGAGTGCCCTGGCCGCGGCTGGGACCTCTGTGTGCGGAGCGGGGCCTGGTGGAGCTGCCGCTGCTCCATGCTGGGGGCCAAGCAGTGGCACCCTCGTCTCTGGTGAACCAAGCCTGAAAAAGGGCTTTGTCACCTTAACGTGGGCAAAATAACAAATACTGTCGCTGTGCTTTTGTGTTGGCATGACTTTGGCTTGGGAAGTAAGTTATACCGGTAAAAAGAGGKTTTTTTTCCTTGGAACTGTTTTGGTAAGAGTATTGATGTGTCTCGACTTCCCTCTGAGAGCGGYGCTGCTTGGCCGGTGCCTCGGGTTCAAGGCTGCTTCGAGGCAGGTGTCTGTGGAAGGTGCAAATGCCTCCGGGCTGGATAGCGACCACGATGCACAACCCCATCCGCTCCAGAGCGTCCCGAGGAGCTGCCCGGGAACGCCGGCAGCTAGGCTCTGCTCCGTGGCTTCCCTAGGGATTAGGGCACCCCAGTCCTCCTCATGAGGCACTGCAGGCTCGCGGTGGTGGCCCTGGGACCTCCCTGGTCTCTGTGTTGCTGGGTGGCTCTGGGGGCTCACGCTTCTCCTTGTACTTGCTGGCTTTTGCTACACAGGTGTCTCTTGTTCCTCACACTGAACTGCTGCAGGTTTGTCCCTTGGGGAGCTCCTGCYGTCTGCTGTCCCGGGATTCACCTGGGGTTGCCAAGAAGCAGATTCCCAAGCCACCCTGGTGGTTGCTGGGGTGATGCTTTAGCTTCCYGCTTCCCACTGCGGAGCCGGCAAGAGCTCTGGAGTGCCGAGATGAGGCTCGGAGCCCGTAGCAACCTGGAGGTGCCTCTTCATGCCTGGACCTGGGTTCTTGGCTGATGTTAAGCCAAGATGAGAGAGCTCCTGTGTGAGCATCTCCTTGCTGCAGGTCATCATTCCACACGGTGCTTTTTGGACTCATATTTGAGATTACTGCATGGGTCTGGCCTTGAACCTCTAATAGTTTGCTTTGTGCCCAAGTGCACTTATTTCATTGAACTGAACAGCCTTTCTCATATCTTTCTGAGCCGAGGTGTCTAAAAACTCTGCACTCCTCCAGCCTGGGAAGCACTGCTGGATATCTGATGGCTTTAGCTAGACCACCAGATGGATCACGCTTCCCTACTGGCTACTGCTTGTCTCTTGGTCACTCTGATGAAACGGTGCCTATTCTGCTTGGGAGTTTTGTGCTTCACTGGGAAGGGAAAAGTGGGTTTTGTGTCACTCATTAAAGCTATGTGCTTCACAAAGTCTCCCAGGTCACTGTCAGCACTGCCAGGCAGGAGGAGACCTACTGCAGTTGTGTTGATGTCTCAGTGAAAGCAGAGGTGCTTGCTGGCTCCCAGTGCCCTCATACAAGATGCTGGATGCTGCAGGCATCCTGGATCAGGGGCTGGCATCTCTGGGGTATCCTTCACAATCTTAAGGATAAAATTTTAAGTAAAAGGAGTCTTTTCTGAGAACACATTAGCCATAGTCTCGCTGTTTTCTGTTTTTATTTGTGGCAGGGCTGGCGCTGCCAGTTGTGGGAAGCATCAGATGCTAAATGAGCAGGAATGGGTCAGGCAGTTGATTTGCCACTTGAGTTTATTTTTGTCTCCCTAGCACTAACTCCTAGGAGAAAAGGCTTTGCCTCCTGCTGCAGGAGGTTCTTTAGCAGTAACACGAGTAGAATATGGAGTTTCACCCCTGTGCCAAATCACCCTGATGCGGCACTTATTTTTATTAAAGATGACTGGCAATACTTTCTTAACCATGGAGTACAGAAGCTCAATTTGCTTTTTATAAAGATGACCCAAAGCCTGCTCTGCCTGTTTATGCCTGCCTGGGACATGCTTTGAACCCTACCTCTTAACAAAATATAGGAAAATTCACAAGGCAAGTGTAGCCTGAGCTCCATGACCCTCTCTGAGAGTGGGCTGAGTCTTTCGGCAGATAAATATCCCTGCACTGATGCTGAATAGATGCTAATGGTCGAAAGCAGTTGGGCTGCTATCCCCTCCAGCCACTCCTCCGGTCCTGCCTGGAAGTGCCAGGCGAGTCATTGGGAGCTGTGGGATACTTTACKTCTTGCTCTGCAGCCAAGATGAGGATGAAGCAGGAAGATAAATGCGCGGAATGCCCTAAACTCTTGCYGGGATGCATCTAAGAAGATGCATTAAGTAGCTCTGTGACAAATACAAATGTCCCAATCTAAAGCTATAGGCTTGTGTGTGTCCCGGGGTAGCCAGGCCCCTGCTTGCCAGCTTAGCTGAGGTTCTGTTTGCTGCTTTTGGGTGCTGAGGAGACCCGCCTGTAGTGTGCAGGTGCCCCTTGGAGATGGAGTTTAGCATCAGGCTTGGCAGAGCTGCAATGTTGTTGTGCAGCAGCACCAGGAGATGCTGAGATGCAAAAGCAGGCGGGAAGCAGCTGGAGGGCTGTGTCTGARCTGGCAATGCCACATAGGAGAGCTTTGTTCTCCTGCAGAGGAAGCTTTAGAGAGAGCTCGGACCTGTACAGTAGGGGCTGCCTTGCAGCACCAAAAGCTCTTGGCTTGGTGCCTGGTGGGGGGGTGGCAGGGGGCGAATGTGATAGAGCCAAGCTGGTACTGGGTGGTGCCTCCTTCCCATGAGGAGCTGCTAAGTGGAAGGCTGGGATTTAGCTCTCCTTGCTGGGGAAAACCTCAGGGCTTCTGGGCTGTGCATGAGTAGCTGGGCAGTCACTCTTTCCACAAGGCTGCTTTTGGAAGTGATGAAAAGGCTGCTCACTTGGGCCCTTCCAGGATGTTCAGAGCTCCCATGCATGGGTAGCTGCTCTCTGCTGATGTGCACAAGAGAACTGTGATCTGGTGGTGACTGTTTCTACCATCTGTCCCACAGCCTGGGACACAGGTTTTTTTCCCCATGTTTTTTTTTTTTTTTTTTTTTGAGAAGAGGAGCATCTGTTACCCAGATCTCTCCCTTTGTAGCCACCAGCCTGGTTTGGGAGCTGTGGCTTTTAGGCTCAGGTTCATTTGAGCCATGAAGAGTTTGCAGCAACCTGAACAACCTGACATGCTGGGCTGACCCATTGCTGCCTTATTTGCTGATGTGTTTCTGTAGTGCAAGGATGTGAACTTAAGTGTTCCTAGGACCTGGAGCTACTGCAATATGAGTATTGGAGGCAATCCAGAGTTTTCCCACTGCGTGCTGAAAGCTGGATGGTGTGTACTTGCTTGCATGACATTAATTTCTTCTTTAGCAGAAAGAAGATCCTGGGAGGAGCCTTAAAGACTGCTGGGATAGCCCCGATGCCCCTGCCCTTTCCACTTGCAGCAATGCAGACATATTCCGCAGAATAAATGCCATGCTGGACAACTCTTTGGATTTCAGTGGCGTCTGCACCACCCCGATCACGAAAGGCAAACGTGACCTCTTGCCAGGTAACATGCTGGGGCTTGGAGGGCTGCTCTGATGAGGGGGTTGCTGTAGATGTGGTGGACATGTCTTGGAGGCTGCTGTGTGGGCAGGTCAGCAGCTCTTGTTGCTGACCTGTGTAATCCAACATCTTCTGGCATAGATGCTTCCAGCAGGTTCCCTTACAGCCTGCACCTCCTGGAGGCAGGATTAATCTGCTAGTGGGCAGGACAGCTGATCTGTGTGCATTACAAATGCAAAAGCCTCTTCAATCTCCATCTTTGCTGGAGACCTCTTAAGAATATACTGGAGCCCTGCATGCAGACCTTGCATGTCTTTGCATGTCTTGCAAACATGAGCTTGCAGCTCTGGAATTGGTGTGGCAAGCATGCACTTCCCATGTGCTGCTGTCTTGGCTTGGGCATGAAGCCTTGTCTTTTGATGCGTATCAAGCACAAGAGTTGGGTCCTCCTTATTTTGTGTCACTGAAGGCTCTTGTGCTCCCCTTGTTGGGAAGGGMAATGTACCTGCTCAGAGCCTGATCCTCCTTTTGCCTGTGTGTGGCCTGGCTTGCTCTTGCTCTCCCCCTTCCTTTAATTATAGGGTCAACAGACATTGTTGCCATTACTGGAAACAAGCTGGCCAGCTGGACTGGTACCAAAATGCATGAGGAATCAAATAAGCCTCATCACCTGTGCAGGCAAATGAGCTTTGCTTGCAGTCACTAGGAGAGAGTTGGCTTAGGCACCTGAACCAAATGAGTGTGGAAGCTGCAAACCAGTGTGTCTGAGCATCTTGTGGATCAGCTATTCAGCTGCAGTGGTTTCCTGTGTGCCCTAACASTGCTACCTTTCTAGCTTGCCTGTTTCAGTAACACTTTTTGTGTTTAGAATCAACAGAACCTCTGAAAACTGAAGGTCCTGCTTGTTGTGATGTTGCTTTGGTTTCTTCTGGAGGGCTGTTACAGCAGTTGCCTTGCTCTTCACACCAGATCTGATCTGTAGCTGATGCAGTGTGACTTTTCTGGACCTGTGAAGTGAYGTGTACCAGAAGACTTCCAGCACAGCTTAATCCCCGGGGTATTTGAGGGCCTTAGTGCTGGGCACTAGAGGCTGACCTGGTCATGTGATGCTGTGCAAGCGCTGCAGCGACTCCAAAAGCAGATTGTTTGCATCTAGGATCAGGTCCAGATACAATGCTGCTTGAAACACRGCTGGTGAAATGGTGTTGGGAGGATATGCTATTTGTTCCAGGGAAAACTGCTGAATTTGGGTCAGTACTGTGGTTAGGAATGTGTTTATAGGTTAGATATTAGTTGTCCTGAACTGTTTAGGTGTTTCTGTCTCTTAAAACAGTAGTACTCAATGCTACAATTAACCTTGATGTCCTGGAAGCATAAGGGAGCAATAAACCTATCAAAATACTTTCCTGTATCTCTGTATTGAACTGTTTTGAGTTAATAAGGAGTTGATTTTGGCTGCTGTGTAGAAATCCAAACTGTAGTTATTCCATTTGTAACTTGGGGCAGAAGCATTTCCCAGGYTCCAGTTTACTCATGCAAGTGAACCTGCTTGATGGAGGAAATAATCTGCCCTCACAGGAGGGTTTCTTCCCATAAAGATGCAGGATAGGTYTGCTCTTAGCCCAGGCTTAGGGTTAACACACTGATTGCCACCTGCAGTATYGTAAGGTCAGAACTTGAGCTTGATGTAAACAAGTTGATGTTAGTGTCATGTAAACAGTCTTCTAGACTTGCTTGTAAAACACCTCTCTGGAGAGACTGAGGCATCTACCTGGCACTGAATGAATGAACTGACTGACTAGCCTTCTGCAAGTAAGTCTGAGTCCTTTGTTTCTTTTGTGAACATCTGGCGAAGGTCTTGCTCGGTGTACAGTRGCTATGAGAAGATGTCTTGCTGAGAAACCAGGCTAACTTCTCTAAGTGTAAAAGGTAGTTGTGCTTCAGGTTGTCGTTGACTAACTGTGTGGAGAAGTCAATGGGCTTGTATAGGAAGAAGAAAGAGCTCCTGTAGGAAACCTTGTTTCTGGAACAAGGCTGTCCAGRGTGTTACAGGGCCATCATTCTGCTTTATGACAGAGCAGGACACTGAGGCTGGTTTTGCAAGGAGTTGTTGGCTGCTGGCACAACCACTCGTGTGCCTTGGGCACYGGGGTTGGGCCTGGTCAGAGTTAAATCTCCTGACAGAAGGTGTCAGGCATCAGAGTCCTGGGGTAGGTAACTGGGGCCTTAATGTGATGATTATAGGACCCTCCTTCTGTCTCTGGAGTGGTAAAGTGCATGGGCTGCTGCAGTTGTTTGAYGTGGTGCTCATGAGCATCTTCTCTATTTAAAAGGCTGGCATGCACAGCAAGAACAGGAATCCTAGAACAGCTGTGACTCTTAAATGAAAGTAGTTTCTGTGCTTACACCTGAGCTTAGGTCTTCCTTGTCTTAGCATGAACTAGGCAATACTGTACAGGAGATGTCTTTTGGTGATGCTGTGTTCTGAGTAGGTAACCCTGTAGAGCAGGATGAGATGGGGGGAAGAAAACCCTGTAATGAACTGGGGGCTTCTCCTGTCTCTTGCCACTGCTCCAGGTTAAACCACATGTGAAGAGTTCAGCTAGTGTGTTGCAGTTAGGCTATAGACTCAGCATGTGTAGTCTTTCCTCCTGCCTTTTTTTAAACTTGAAGAGCCTGGAGATCCTCATGTAGTGTAATTGTAATACAGAGCTTTCATCTGTTATAACTTAAACCCCTTTGGTGGGGAGGGCTTGGAGTAGACTTAACCCTGCAGGGGAAATACTTATGCTTTAATCTATTTGTGGTCCCTCAAGCTTTTCAGTTGTCTTCCTCAGGTCAAACKAAATGCCAATCCAGGATAAATTTAAGAAGCCCCTTTCAGCATTAAGGAGCTTACACGTGGTAGGGAAGGGCCTGCGGAAGTTAATGATCCCTCCCTAATGCTGCTAGGGAAACACTTGTTGGGAAGGTGCCTCGCTTGTGGTGGTGACGTGCGCAGCGATACRGTGTGGAGATCAGCGTGGCATCAGTCTAAGCAATGTGAGGAAGACCAGCTTATTCAGCAGCCTTGTGTCCAATGCCAAGTTATGCAAACCTGGGCAGACCTAGTCTTAAAGCTCTGTGCACATCAGTTTGCAGCTTATGGTAGTGCTCRGTGGACCAGGTTGTCTTAYGAAAATGATCTGGGCTGTGCAGGGCCTGTCTGGCTGCGGTAGCTCATCGATGCTYGTTGCAGGAGCTTCTTAAACTCTCRGTTGAGGTCACTGAGCAAGGTGGCTGCTGGCAATGAAAGCTCTAACTGCAGAACCTGTCTGGTAGCTTCTGGGATGGGGCTCATGTTGTACTTAAACACTCGCCTTTCAGGTGGAGTTAGAAAGATTGTGGTGCAGGTAGGAGCTTTTAGTGGCTGGGCAGCTTCTAGTGTTKGAGGTCCAGTTTGCTGCCACCCTGTTCTTGAGCAACTGTTTCATAGTGTATGTTTCTCCTTGGCTAAATTTAAAGCTGCAGGTTTGTTTTGGGTTTGAATAAGTGTGTGAGCAGAGCTATGTGCTTGAAGGTAGSTTTTGTTGTGTAGAGGTTCAGACTGTGTGTTTTCCAAGATAAAAGCCAACTTGCCATGTGTGGTAGATGGTGCTACCAGATYTTGTTGGTGAAGTTAAACCAGCTTCTGAGACCAACTGCTGTTCTGTAGCTRCAACTTTGAGGTCTACTCCAAGATTAAGCTGTGAGTCAAGCTCCTTCTTTAGCCTTTGCATGGCCATTTTAATCATGATCTAATCAAGATGTCCAGTTCCAGCTGTGTGCAGTGTGTTAATGAAKGTTCTTAAAGTGGTTATAGGTACTTCAAATACACCAACAGCATTGATTTCCCCTTTCATTAAGCTCTGCTTGTTTAAATGAGATCTTGATGCAGTTGCCAGGCCATTGTCTAAAGAATGGGAAGATGCTAAGATGACTTTCCAGTCGTCAGAAGGCGCTTAAGGTGCCACATTCAGTGTCAAGGCTGCTAGTTGTGGATTATCTTGTCCTGATGATTYTCAGTGACTGCTTGACTTAAGGCAAACTACAGGCCAAATGTACACTGACTAGCTAATTAAATTGGCTTCCTGCTTGCTCACAGGTGCAGATAATACCATACCATTTGTTTAGCCACACAAGCCAACCAAAAGGTCCTCTCTGGTCTTATAATGTAAATGCTCCTGTTTCACTGTCCTGCAACCACGAGGAAATGTGCCAGGTAGCTCTGGATGCAGCTGACCTGATGGGTGTGACCTTGGAAGGTGGGACAAATTGCAGAAGCTGTGGCCCCAAACTACCCCAGCTGTGGGTTAACCAGGGTGCCTGGG
Source organism: Eudromia elegans (assembly GCA_003342815.1). Classification (NCBI taxonomy): domain Eukaryota; kingdom Metazoa; phylum Chordata; class Aves; order Tinamiformes; family Tinamidae; genus Eudromia; species Eudromia elegans. The sequence goes on along the minus strand of PTEX01000021.1, from coordinate 6,118,598 downwards.
CARGGTGGATTTGGGAGCTCACTTAGGATTTGCAGCTGAAGCTTTTTTGCCCAAGAGCAATGCTGTGTGTCCCTTAGGCAGGTTTAGAATAGCAAAACTAAACATCTGTGTGCCCCAGGAGCTGCACACCTAATGCCTTTGGCTTTCTCATTTCCAATGAGACATTAATATGTCTGAGTATATGAATTCAACACAAATCTGTCCTTGGAAGTAGCAGAAAATAGTTTCTAGTAAATAGAAACTAAAATTGTCCCATCTTCATTTAGGAGCACATCATGGAATCATGTTCTTCCATGGAATGAACTTGGCCTAGGACTGCACCCTGCAGCAGATGCAAATCAGCTGCCTGTTGCTCTAAGTCCTACAGGTTTCTCRTAGTTTTTCTAACCTCCTGGGCTGGCCTGGCACTCCAGGGCTCTGTGCAATAGTCTTGTAGCAGTATCTCTTACCCCTCCTTTTGGAAGAAGTAKGTAGAGCAGCAAGGCTAAGTTGCAGTAGCTCTTCCTTGGTTTTCTCTAGTTGGTGGCTAGCTTTTCAAGTGCCTGATTACTGAAGCAAGGCAGACTCCTTCAGCTGGCTGGGAAGCAGTTCACATGGCAACAAATGTCTCTGCTTCAGGATTTTTTCAGACTGGGGTGGGGGAAGATGCTCGGTTGGGTATTCAACAGGCCTCTTGCAACCGACTGGGTTTTTTTTGAGCCCCCACTGATTCCTAGTGGGCCATAGGTATCAAAGTGACTCTTCTAAAAGCAGGTGTTCAAAGCTATGGAAAGCGTAAGTGCTGCTGTGAGTGCTTATGCGACCTGGTCCCTTTTGTGACCTGGAGAGCTTAGATGTTTGTCTCCTTAGATGCTTGTCTCTCTTCCTTCTCTAGACTTGAAAGGTCAGCCTTGGGTAGACCTGTAGTCCATGTGGTTGTTGCTGATGAAGATGTGTTGGAGCTTCATCTAGTGAGCAGAGCTCCTTCCTACCTCTACTGTTGAGCTCTGCTCTTCCTTCTGTGCACATGGGACTCGTTCATGGTGGCGTTTTCTCCTTGCTTTGACTTTGCAAGAGGTCAGCACATAGGAAGGGAGACCTTTGACTGTAGAGGCAGTAGGAGGGGGCATCTAGCATGTTGGATTCATGCCCACTTAACTGTTTTATTTCTTCTTTCCAACTCTTCTAAAGCATAAACTGCACTTGCTAGATTTTAGCTTGCTTTGCAAGCAGCCTAGGTCTGGAAGGCCTGAACACTTGTGTGTCTCCACACTTGGACAAAGCCCATCCTGTTTCTTAAACGGCCAGAACAAGTATGATGGAGCAGAGGAGTGTTCCTGCTGTGGTTTAGGGACTGAACCCAGCTGAGCTGCTCATGCTGCCTCAATGTGTGCCTGCCACAAACTGCCTGTGGGTGATGGCTCTTGGTGCTTGTCCCTGCTTGTTCTCTCTGTGCAGGCAAAGCTGTAATTTTCCAAATATTTTTCCTGTTGCAAATGCCTGGTTGGTGGAGCCACACTGCATACCAGATCAGGCAAATGAGCTAGGCTAAAACTACCTCCTAGTGACTTGGTTTAACCAGATCCGTTCCTCAGAGGCAGTTTCCTGTGTGACAACTCATTGGCCGTAAGTTGGGTTGAAGACAAGTAGTTGGGACTGCAGCTTGAATAGGCTGCCCGTGCGTGGCCGGTGGGGTTTGAATATGGGCTGAATTCCTCTGCAAGAAGCCTTTGAAATCCTTTTGCAACCTGAAGAATACAGCTTCGTGTCGGAGCAGGAGCTCCCCAGCCCACACTGCAGTGCACTGTGGACATCCTGACTCTAGTGATCTACAGGACCTGGTAGGAGGATGTCCCCAAGGAAAACTGCCCTCTGAGGTTTGCGCAGGAACTCCTCTCTGGGGACTTGCTTTCCCAGGATGGTGCTGAAACATGTAGCTGCCTCATGAGGTAGGAGCTCAGTTTCTTCCTGGCTCTTGAGCACAAGCCTGATGCAGTGTGGCTCCCTTTGCCAGAGTGCTATTCCAGTAGCAACTCCAGGGGGAGAAAAACAGGTTTGAAAGACTTGTGCTGGTGCATGGGGCTTGGAAAAGCCCGTGGCAAAGCATTTGGTCTGGTTTGGACTGTGCCAAATGGCAAAGTGAAACTATTTAATATTTGGTAAACATGTACTTGCAGCTGACTCCAAGTTGTGACTCTTGAATTAATTTCCTACGGAAATTGGGTCTATTCTGCCCCAGTATCTTTAGTTTTGTTTGCTGTCAGCAACTGACTGCTTTGTAACATTTCCATACTCTGGTTTGGAAAACGGATATTCCAGAATTCCTTTTAAATTCCTTTTTTATTTTAAGCTGATATTTGTCCTTTATGGCTTGTATCCATCTTTTAGCATGGTGGTTAGCTGCTTAAAGGGGAAGCAGGCTTGTGCTGGCTGTTTGTTTGGGATGGAAAAAGATCTCCTTTTAAAGAAGATGCTGGATAGCTAAGACTTTGCTCTTCAGAGCAGTTGTAGGGGTAGCAGTATTGCAGAGAGCATGTCTTTAATGTGGATTGAAGGTATCCCATGGAAATGTGGATCTTCTGAACTTGAAAGGGATTTGTGAGAGGGAAAACAGCTTATTTTCTGGAGAATAGATAGCTAAGGGAAACCTGCCCGTTTGGGTTATGTGGCTATGCTGAACGCTTTGTGTCTTTAATGAATTTGTTCCCTGTTTTCCTAGCTTCTGCCCAGTGGTGGGTTTGTTTCAGCGTGAGGGACTAGGTGGGATCAGAGGTCTGCAGTCTGTGTTGTCTCTGCTGTGGTCCAGACTTCCTCGCTTGCTGGGAGTTAGTCTTGGGATGCTGGTATAAAACCTTTAGAGACTCTGGTCTATGGATGGAAGCCACTGGCTCTTGGGCCTAGGCTGAGCAGAGCGCTCGTGCATCTCCATAAACGTGGCAGTGCTGCATATTCATATGGGCAAGTTGTGGTTGCTGTGGGAACTGAGTTGTCTGAGCAATATGTTTTTATCCTCTCCTGCCTTACGGCTTCATCAGAAATGGTTTTTTGGACCTGTCCAAACCATGCCATCTGAAAGGTAACTGTGAAAATTAATGCAGTAAAATACCCCGTCAGAGAACCTGCTACTTGCAGATGGAAACTTGGTGCTGCTTCGGGTGCTTGATAGTAATGTGCCTGAACTGTTCCTCCAGCTTGTAGTAGCCAGGATAGAGGAGCTCCTGGGGGCTGTGAGCCCAGCTAAGAGCTGCAGGGGTGGCTGCAGCAGCCAAGGGGACCCCAGCCCTCTGTGGAGTGATGTGGGTGACCACCTCTGGAGAAGCAGCCAGGTTTCCCCCAGAGGAGCTGGTTGCTGGGGTCTTGTGTGGGCTTTCCTAGGGGAGGAGTGGCTGCATTGCTCTGATGGTGCCAAAGAAGCTAAAGGTACCATTGGAGCATCTGGGATCACCCAGGAGGGATATGGTGAGACCAGTCGGAGGAACTGCATCACCTCGCTGGAGAGTAGCAAGGGACATGTCCCATGGTGGTAGGGACAGGAGGAGGGGAACACTGCTGCCCTGGCAATGCCCTCTGTCTCACACTTTCACGCTGTGGGGAGGTGCTTCTGAGCATCTCATGCTCTCGCCAGCACCCCCAGCAACCTGGGGTTCTCAGATGATGAACCTGCAATGTCTCCCCAGGCTGTTGGCAGGGGCAGAAACCCAGGCAAGAATCTGGTGTCTCTGGTAGCGTTGGCTGGCAAACCTCCCACGGAGCAGAGGACGACCAGGCAGGTGTGACAAATAGGCCATGAAAATACCTCCTGTGAAGTGGGTCCTGTGCTCTGCCCAACCATGGTAGTCTTGGCTAAAACAGGATGAGGTGCCCACCTGGACCTGGCCAGGATAATATGCTGTTTTGGGGATAGCTAGGGGTGATTTTGAAGGTTATCCTTGTTACTCTGTGGTAAACACTGCAGAGTCAGTGAGGCACAGTGGCCAAGCCGAAGTGCTTAGACTGTGCTAGCAGAATTGCAAAGCTTTGCATCGGCCTCTGATTTGGAGCCAGCAGCTGGAGGCTGTCCAGGACTAAAGTGTTTTTTTTGGGTTTTGTGGGTGGGAGGGAGGCGGGGACGGGAGAGCTGGGTAGTGCTAAAACTAACGGTCGGCGCTGCCGCCGCCGCTGCTCTCCGCAGCGTTGCTGGGGGGATCGCTGCCTCCTGCCCGCCGCGCTGTGTCGTGGAGCTCTGCTTTGTGCCTGCCGCCCGCCTCCCGGGATTTCGTGGAGCTGCACCTCGCCTTCCGGAGCTGGGAGCAAGCYGGGGAGGGGGGGAAGCAGGATCCATCCTTTCTTCTTGCCTTTATTTTGTAAGAGCTGATGCAGTTGTGTTGCATGGCGGAGTGACGTCACTGGCAGCACAGTAAGCATCAGCAGCCTGGTCACATGCTGACCCAGTCAGTAATGCAGACGGGATAGGAAGGTGGAGGGGCTGAGCAGGGTGGGGGGCTGGTTTCTGGACATATGGTAGCCCTCCCTTTTGGGGCGCAGCCGCTGGTTGCGGAAGCAGCGGCTCCTGAGATGTATCTGGGGGCTTAATGCTTTGGAAAAAATAACTCCTTTAAAAGAAAAAAACCCTGAACTCTGAGGCTTGTGTTTGTTCTCAATCTGAGCAGACTTCCAGGACTCGGAAGAAGCGGTGGCAAGCAGGATGCTTTTCCCCACATCCACGCAAGAGTCTTCCCGTGGCCTCCCCGACGCCAATGATCTGTGCCTTGGCCTGCAGTCGCTCAACCTGACAGGGTGGGACAGACCCTGGAGCACCCAGGACTCGGACGCTGCAGCACAAACCAGCCCACAGTCCGGTGAGTGTCTCTGCTGACACATGCAGCAACAGTTGCTAGATTCCTTTTTATTTGTGCCTGTTTGGAGCTATTGCTTGCATAACTATGGCGCTGGCTCTTGGGGACGGGGGGCTTCGCGGCCCTTATTGCTTGTAAGGCAGTGACAAGCAGCTCGAGCTGGGGAGGCTGTGGCTGCCTGGCTCACAGCCCCCTCTGCTCTGCTGTCTGGTCACTGCAGACAGAAGTGCTTGGACTCATCTTTCCCTCGGTGCTGTGATGCTGGCAGAGGAATAACGTGGAGGAGAGAACAGAATAGAAATCCTTGGGCTGCCAGTGGGTGGGGGGTGTGGTGGCAGGATGCCGGCTGAGAGTGAGGCCCTGCTTTGCCCTGGCAGCCCCAGAAACATCCCTGGGGCAGCTAGGGCTGCAGAGGGACCCCTGCCTGGCCGTGATGCTCTGAGCTCAGCCTGTGGGGTGTGGTAGGCACGGGCAGCACCCAGCTACCAACTTCAGCTGCACAGAGGACTTCATGGGAGCCTCCTTGCCCCTACCCCATGCTGTTGGCCTTGAAACCTGGGTCTGCCCCTTGCAGGGGGCTGCAGGAGATGCTGTGGGGAAGAGTTCCTTGCTTTAACTCTTCCAGTCCGGCGCAAAGCTGTGTGATGAGCAGGGTGTGGGCTTGCAGCATGCGCTGCTGCCTGCCTTGCCCTTCCCCCTGTGCTGCTGCTGCTGCCTTTGCTGCTGGCACCCGCCGCAGCCGCCCACGGGGTGCCGGGCACTCCTAATGCAGACGGTGACGGGTGACAGGGCTGGTGCTGTCCCTGGGGTGCTGGGTGAACTCAGCATCTCCACAAAACCTGGAGGAAAAAGAGCTACTGACTGCAGTAACTTAAACCCCCCCATGACCAGGCTGCATTAATAGACAGGCAAGAGTTAATTTCCAAGCTTTTTAGGGCTATAAAGCACCAATTTGCAAGGGGTGGTGTGTTCGTTGGAGTATCAGTCCGTGGAAAGATCTAGTGCTTTGGCAGAGTTTGTACAAGTTCAGCCTGGTTGCTACAGAAACTCATCCCTTTATAGCAGCGTGCCGCCGCTTTGTGAAAAGGGTAGTGCATCTCTGCAGGCTTGGGTGACACGGGAGGCCCCAGGCACGGGGTGGTGCCAGTGGGAATGTCACTGGCTCTGGTGCCCTCTGCCAAGGGCTGTCTGGGTGCTCAGATGCAGGTGGGGAGATGTTTGGGAAGGTGTGGGAGCCACCTCTGTGTGCTGCCTGCCCTGGAGGGATGCTCCGCTCTGGGTTTCCAGCGAGCGGTACAGTCTCGCCAGGGGGGATGGAGCAGATCTGCTGTGGGGCTGCGGAGGCTGGAGCGTGGCCGGTGCCAGCACGGCTTCTCCGGCTGGATTCAGCGAGCCGTGCACATGGGTCCCAGTGCACATACCGAGGGGCTGCTCAGCGGGAGGCTGCAGCTGCTCTGATCGGATGCACCATCCTCCTCGGTCCTGCCACCCTGGCTCACTCAAGGAAGCATCCCAGGGTGCTGGAGATGGGAAGTTGTTAAACTGCTGTCCAGCCCATTGCTCTGCTAGGAGCAGCCAGTGCCCAGCTGCCCGAAGGGAAGCTGAAGGCAAGTTGTAGGATCTGAATTTGAGGAGCTGGGTCTGTGCTGAGCAGCTCTGCTAGCCCTGTAACAACCATGGCAAGCAGGACTAAGTGCACAGTTGGCTCTCGGGGTGGAAGGGCTTCTGTTTGCCTGAGGGACATGTGCTGGCTGTAAGTTGCAGGTGCTCTGGTGACCTATGGGAGGCTGTGTCTGGTGTCCACTACCCCCTTACCAACTGCAGTGCCCTGGCACCTGCTGCAGATGTCTGGGAAGAGCCTAGGGAAAGATGGGAGCTGCGGGTTCCTAGTGTTTGTGTGACAACAGCCGCTGGGGAGCGGCACCAAATGTGTCAGGAAAGGACAGTTTCTGCACTCCTCCCCTCCTTAGTCCTATCAGTTTTGGTGGAAGGACATGAGCAGGGTCCAAAGCAGCTGTGCTCCTTCCAGCGCAGGAACCTGTGACCTCCAGAGGCTGCCCAGAGGAGAGCTAAGGGAGGCCTCATAGGTCAGGAATATCTTCTGAGGGGCTCCTGGACACAGGGAAGGCCATGCGCATCCGAGGAGCTGCTGGACAGACCTCTCTGGGTGACCTGGCCTTGATGTGACCATGAGAGGAATGTGGCTGGAATGCTGCTGTGTCCCCTCCTGWTCCAAGCACTGACACGTGTGAGGCTGCAGCAGGTCCAGACCTGAGCACTGGGGTCTGCAGGACATCTCAAGAGCCAGGTGAGGCTGTGGCAGCCCCGCGTTGTCTCTGGAGGCTGGTGAGGGACAGTGCTGCCAGAGCTGTTTGTGCTGTGGGCACCCGACCGCTTGGAAGGTTCCAGCAGTGACTCAGCTGTATGGACCCGTGGGGAGGCGGCTGGAAGGGTGGAAGTGCAGAAAAATTAACAGTCAAGCTAAAAATATTGCTGATGTGGTGCCCTGCAGGGTCCATGCCTGGGTGCTGATGAGCTGGGACCTCTTTTTCCCCCTGTGTGTAACCTCTGCCAGCCTGGAGCTGCAAGTGCGGGATGGAGCCTCTGGCCGCAGAGCCCATCAGTGTCACATTGTGCACCCGGGGTTGAGTCACTCTGCAGTTTGGTGTGTTGGCATCAGGTATTGGTTAAGGGCTGGGGCTCATCGGTACCCACGGAGGCCAAGGTGAGCTGGACTTGCCTGTGCGCTCTGCTCCTGTGCGCATCCCCCTTGAGGAAGGGGCGCTGACCCTCTCGGGCCTGGACGCAGTGGCTGCAATGCACTTTCCTCCTGGACCTGGCACCTATGGGTGTGCACTGAGCCCTTGAGAGTGTGCCAGCTGCATGGGCGTCCCTGTCGCAGCTATGTCGGCAGAGAACCTGGCCGCGGGCCGCCGCAGCCCCGAGCTGCCTGTGTTTATTGGCTGTGGGGTTGAACTGCTGTCTCATAGCGCGGAAGGAGCATCGAACTCCTGGCTGCCACAGGCTCTGGTGGGCAGGGAACACTTCGTTGAGCCCTGGGAAGCTGCTCTGTGGCACAGGGAGGGGCTTCTGCAGGAAGCTGGCCTTGCACTTCCAGGCCTGGTGCTGCCAGCAGCATCAGAGGCAGTGTGTCTATTTCACACAGCCTCTAGCATGCAGTCACTCATGTGGAGACCCAGCAGCCCAGCCCTCCGAGGAGGTAACRGGGATGAAGAGGCAGCATGACAGGCCTGGTGTCAGTCGTCTCCCTTTGCCCTGCTCTTGAAGCACGGGAAAATGGTGTCTCGTTCCAGTTTTTGCCTGGATAATCAGTGCCCTGGCAGGCCTGTCTGCGGATTTTGCCTCCTTTCTCGGCTGCTGTGCAGCCTGTGTGCCAGCTGCTGGGTCTGGCTGGTGTGTCCTGCCCTACATGGGGAGGCTGTGGCTAACCTGATGTGGGCCATGCAGCCTCTCCYGCTGGGACATCCTCCTAGAAGCAGTGTGTTAACGCTAGCCTTGCCAGGTGAGCAGTGTGCTGGAGGCAGCTTCTGCCAGCACAGGGAGTGCTGCGAGCATGTCCTGCAGGTCAACTGTGCTGCACCAGGCTGACTGTGACTGGGTACAAGCAATTCCCAGGGTGGTTTTTCCTTCCTGTGGACAGAAGGGGCTTGTTTCTCTGTCTCTTCCTTGGAGAGAAGCCGCTCTGCGAAGTTGAGGCTCCCTGAGTGCCTCCCCCGTGGTGTTCTGCCTCTGCACCGTGAGGCCTCCTGTCCTGGAAGGAGCAGCTCCACGGATTAGTGCCGTGGGRTGTCAGCATCCTTATGCACGATGCCAAAAGCTGTTGGTTCAGCAGCAGGCTCAGACTGTCTTGTCCTCACATCTGCTGTGTGTRGAGAAGACCTTGGTGTCCAGATAACTCTGCAGTACTGGTTAGGTGTCACTAAACCCTCCTATGTGACTTTCTCTGTAGTGAAGGGGAAACTTCAGGTCCTTTGCCATCTTTACACTAGGAAGGCAACTTTCATGTGAGTTCATCTGCAGCCTTGCTCAAGTGGGAACCCTCTGAACCCTGGTGGAAACCAGGTTGCTGCCAAGGTTCTGGCTGTGGTGCTGGGTGAGCTGGGTGAAGGAAGCTCTGTGAGCCTCCATCCTGCCYACACTGTGGCCATGGTGCTGGCACCAAGAGGCAAGGCCACCTCTTGATGGCCTGCACAGATTTGTTTTGGCTTCAGGCTGTCTGGTGACTTGCTACTGGAGTGGGGTCCTGGTCCTGCTGTTTTCAGACTTCTGAGGCTCCCCCGGGCTTGCCTAAACCCTTGTACTGCAGGGGCAGCTTGCCCCCTGTTTGAGGCAGCATCGTTTAATCCTTAATGGAGTAAAGCTAGTATCAAATGTAAGTGAGCATCAAAATTCTGGTGGGCTTGCAGTCGGTTTCTGATGGCAGCTGCTATTAATTGTGCTCTGAAAGCTCTGCTTGGAATAGCATTCTCTTGGATGCACGGGTTACTTTTCTTTGCATGGCTGTTGTAAATCATTGGGTGGGGAACTTGAGCTGCCCTGGGCCAGGGCAGCCTCCAGTCTTGTGCTGGACACAGCCTGGAGGAGCTCGTGCACACACCACTGGGGACCCCTTCCTTTGGCCCTCCCTGAGGGGTGTTGTAGTGGGGGTCTCAAGCAGCCCAAACACAGCGGCCTTGGGGAGCTTGCCCATTGCAGCTGGGAGCATGTGCCTGCCTCCTGAAATGAGCCTTAATGAGCAYGTTACCTTGAGGGGAGAGCCCCAGGGCTGCTGTTTTGTGGCTCTGAGCAGCCCCAGGTAAGCGCTGGCTTGGTCCTTTTCTGTTGTGACTGAGGTTGGAGGCAGTAGCAGGGTGAGCGCAAGCTCCAGCCTGAGCTTTCTTAGAGTTTTATTCGCAAAGGGGGCAGGTTGACTGCAAGATGAGGAGGAGGAGTGCAGGCCTTCCTCCCTGGGGCTGCCAGGCCCCTCAGCAGAGGCTGGGATGTGGCTGCAGAGTGGGTGGGAGAAGCTCTGTCTGCTGCAGCTCGGTCTGGTGATAYGGTAGCGCCCGATGAGTGCGTTTTGGCACGTTGCCTTCCTTGGGGACTCGGCAGCGCACGCGGGTCTGAGTGCTTCTATTTGGAGCTTGTTTGGCCTTTGCTGTGGCTTTTGGAGCTGGTCTCCTGGTGGGCCAGGCTGCAGCAGAAGGTAGGAATGGTGCCTGATCCTTTCCTTCCCTGCTCCAGCAGAGTCCTTGGTGCTCCTGGGCCCATCCTCCTGYTTTGTGACAGCCAGATTGTGTTGTCCAGTGCTGCAGGATGACTCTGGTGTCATAGGGAGGACAGGTTAAGGCCTGTGAGCCACCAATGTCTGAAATCCTCTCTCTGCCTTCTCTTGCTGCCCTTGCTGACTGCATGTGGGGCAGCCCTGAGAAAGGGCCCCTAAGTGCATAAACACTCTGCAGTGGTGTGTGTGTGGGGTTTTGTTATTTTGTTTTGGTTGTTTTTTTGGATAATTCAGGCTGGAAGAGCTCTTTGGAGGTTGTCTAGTCCAACCCCCTGCTCAGAGCAGCAAGGGGAAGCTGCTAGAGGATGGTTTCTATGAAGCTACTTGCCCACGGAGCTGGGACAAGTCAAATCTAACTCCCTGCGTGGAGCTATGGATGAATGGGAAAAGGAGTGTGGCCTCTGAGGACACAGTGACTTAGGGCTGTGTCCATGTTCCCAGGACAAGGTGCTCTGAAATGGACCACCTGGGAATGTCCTTGGAGCTCCTGCTGCCTCTGGAATCAGTTTTTAGCATAACCAGTTTGCAGAGGATGCTGGCGGGAGGCAGGAGCTCCAGCCAGGGCCACCTCTTGCGTCTTGGCACCTCACGTCCCCATTGCTGCTGCACGTGGTCCCTCAGCRCTGGCAAAAGAGCTGAATCACAGGGGATGTCTGCACTGCTGCCAGCTCGGGCGCAGCAGCAGCCGCTGGCCCTTTGAGCCATCAGACTGCTCCCTGTAGCACCCTCAGTAACCAATATACTTATTTTCCCCCAAAAATGCTATCCTCGTGGATTTGTCACCTCCCAAAAAAGCCCAGATGCAGCTGTGCATGGGAAAGGAGTCAGACTGTCTTGTTATCGCTCATGCTGCAGAGTTTGCACCCTGGATGTTGCAGCAGGTAATTGTGAGGAGTTTGATGCTTAAATATAGAAATGTTTGTTCTCGAGACTCACAAGACCGAAGCTGGAGTTGACCTGAATACGTTGGCTTTTAAATCTCCCTGGGATTGATACGAGTTTAAAACCTCGCTGTATTTCGGAGGTCTGGTCTTTTAAAGACGCCTGCTGCGGTGGCAGGACGCTTGCCGAGCACGGAGTCTTGTGCATGTTTAATGCTGCACTGAGTTCTTAGCTCTCCTTTCCAAACTTCATATATTTACCCAGGGTATCTACTTCCCCCTGCTTTCAGATGCCCTGGAGTGAATTCCCTGCTTCCAAATTCCCACTCCTCTGGCACAGGAGGACCTGAGCRCTCATAGAGGCCTCCAAGCTGCTGCTTCTGATGCTGCGTCTGCTTTCCAGGGTGCACTGAGGAAGCGACTCGCYGTGGTTGGCACTGCTGGAGCCAAGAATAGCCCTCAGGTGTCCCAAGTCTAATTTGGGACTGAGCTGTGGGATCAGGCTTCCTTTTTTTATCCCCCACCCCCTTCGTGGACCAGAAATAGCTGCCTGAAATGGCCTCAGTTCTTTGGCCCTGATGAAAAAACTTCCATTGGGGCAGAGGTTCCTCTTTCCTGGTTCAGAAACACGCTTGTTGGTGTGGGCAGCTCTACCTTGGCTCATACTTAGGCCACGGTTACTACTGGCAAAGCAGATGTTTGGTCCCATCTGTTTGTAGTGTGTTTTTCTTCAGTGCTGGTCTGCTCAAGATGATGAGCAAGATGTCTGTGTAACAGAAGGGTCTGGAGAGTCTGTGTATCTGACTTCAGGTGCTTTCTGTTGTACAGCAGAGATGTTTTTTCTGTAATTGGAGCAATGGGTTTATAAGCATCAGAGCAGGAAGATTGGGGCCAGAAGGGACATCTAGAGATGCCCAGCTGCCYGCTTGGAGGCTGCGGCAAAGCAGATGAGTTGCCCAGGCCCTTGTTCGGGTGAGCTCTGAAAGCCTCTTAGGCTGGAGATGCCCCTCCAGCTCTAGTCCTGTCCTGCGACTGCTCTACTCAAATTTTTTAGGTTTTCTGTGGATTTTCTGTGGCTGTCGCTTGTGCCCCTTGGCTTTTTGTGCACTCTTGTGCTTGGCTTCCCTGTGTGTAAATCCCATGGCTGCAGAGCTGAAGTGCCACAACCTCTCTTGAGATGAGTCTAGAGCTCCTGGTCACCCATCCTTGTTGGGTGATCAGGCAGAGTGTTTAACAAAGGGAGAACTCGCTCTGACAGCCTGTCCGGCTGCATYCACCAGCTCCAGCACCGATAACTGTAGCCAGAGGGGTTGGTTGAGGTGTCTCTGTGCCTTTCAGATGTACAAAYGCTTCCCTTTGCTGCGGAGCTGCCCAGCATCTGTAGGAGGTGCTGCATTTTTTTTTTTGTCTGACTACAGCATTTCGGCCAGTGCCGAGTCTGGCTGGGCGGTGGGAATTGCAGACGCGCCGTTTTTCTGGAACAGCAGCAGCCTATTGTTTGGGACATCGGCCTCTCTTTACCAGCATGTTTGACAAATGACAAAAGAGGCTGTGCGACATTCAGTCCCTGGGGCCTCGGTCACACTGCTTCCCGCTCCCACCTCCGGATCCCAAATGTGCGTGTGGCTCTGCAGCCTCTGGCCATGGCAGGTGTCCCCAGGCGGCTGCAGCAGCGTGGTGGCTCCCAAAGGTTGCTGCTTGCCCTGCTGCTTGCAGTTTTTTCCCACTGGTCTTTGTCCTTAAGAAGACAGCTCAGTGGTTGCAGAGCTTCTGGAGTTGTCTTTAGTTGTCACTAAACTTGGATGCTCTGTGTCCCATGTTCTGCTCATCTTAAGGTCTTGTGGCAGTGAAGCGTTATTTGTGATCGTGTGGTCACAGGGTGGCTTGTTTACCTGGAGCCCCCTCTAAGCTCAGCAGGGGTAGGAGGAACTGCTTGGAGGCCAATCTTTAGATGAAAAATCAGGCCTAATGGTTTGACCACAACTACTAGTCCTGGAAAACAGTACTCTCGAGACTGAATTCTAGTATTTGTAAGGAGGAAACCTTTGCTCTTCCTCAAGTGCTGAACGGAGGCTGAAAATCTTGACAGGCTGCAAGTCTAAGTGGCGTGTGGAAAACTAACTGTCCTAAGGCTGGGTGTGTAGAGGGGGCTGAGTGCTGGGCTGTTTGTGTCCCTCTGCCAGGGTGCAGGTGATGAACAACTTAACCTGGTCTCAGAGCTGCCCCCTCTGGGCATGTCCACGTTGAGCATGGTGGTGATGACCAGCGCTACAGGATGAGCTGGAGACTACAGAACTAGCTGTCCCACCAAGGCATGCTCCTGGTTGCTCCCCACACTTACCTTTTTGCTGCTGCTCTGAAACGTGGCTCCAGGGTGATGAATCCCAGTGCTTGCACGTGCTCTTGGCTTCTCTGGAGGCCTCAGGAAAGTGTAGGAATGAAGGGAGGCAGCATTTCAGCAGCATTGTCCTGATGTCTTAGTACAGGCCAGGCTCTGACTGGGAGCGGGGCTGCTTCTCTAGATGCTCATTCACTCCAGCGAGTGCCCTGAGCACCCGCTCCCTGGAGCAGGGCCACGCTGGTATCGGGACCGCTCCGTAGAGCTCTTAAATCTGTCAGCGTTTGGCTGACGTGCTTAAAGATGGAGTGTGCTGGCCCCGAATCCAGTCATTAAAGTTGCAGCAATGAGTCAAAAGTCAAAGCTGTGTTTCTATTAAAAGCTCCATTTTTGCTGTCCCCTGCAGAGGAGCGTTGGCGGGTACCTGTCTTGCGGCTCTGAGCAGAGACAGGAAAAGTTCCAGAAGGTTTCCCTGAGCTCCCATGCTGCTGGACACAGGGCTGCTGGAGCGCTAACGGATGGGAGTCATGTTCGATCCCTCAGTTAGAACTGTTCCCTTAAATGTGAGAAACATGGAGATGCTTGCACTTAGCTGCTTTGTTTTCCTTTTAATGGGGGTAGTTGTTTGGTGTGTGCTCCTCTGGCTTGACTGCTGCAGCTTCAGGGATGCTCTTGCTGCTGGAAACTGCTGATGCATCTTGCACCTATGCTGCAAGCTGCAACTTTCTCTTTTGCAGGCAGCCCGTTTGGCAAGAGGAGAGAAACTCCTTTGTGATAAACACTTACAGCGAGTAGCCTGAATGAAGGTGATCCAAGTAAAGGTGGCTTTTTGGAAGGGGTCTTGTGCCCAAGGCTATCCCTCCAGGAGGGTCCAGCTTGCAAGTGTGTGGCTGGAGACCGAGAGCATCTGGGCACCCTGCTGCCAGGCTGCTGGGCTGGGTGCAGAATAAGCTCCAGCCTCCCCCATGCTCGATGTTTTCCAGGCTACCTGCAAAGGCCACGCAAGGCATGCGAGCCACTGGCTAAGCGAGTGTGAAGCCACCGCTGAGCTTGGCCTGTGCCTGTGGTGCTCCTAGGAGCCATGGGGGTGCTGTGGGCGCTCTTGAGCCCAGCGGAGCGCTGTTGGGGAGATCCGTAGGGATAAAACCCATCTGCGTTAGCAGTGGGATGTTGGCACTTCTAGGACTGGCCCCAAGGTAGGAAGTTACGGGTGGGTCATTTGTAGCCAGAAGGATGGCGCTTGGTGGCAGAGGCTAAACCTGGATGCCCCAGCCCTTTGGCTGCCCTGGTAGCAGATTCCCTGGAGGAGCAAACTGAGCGCCTCAAACAAGCTCATGCTGCCCTGGAGGTTGGGTGGCTGCGGCCTCAGCTAAGCCACTGGGGTAGGTGCAGAGTGGCTGCAGAAATGGGGATACTGCAAGCAGGGCAGAGGAGTTAGAGCTTGTGGGCTCCTTGAGGGGCTCCCTTTGAGCCCCTATGCCCTGCTTGGAGTGTCTGGGGTCACGGCTGCACCCAGGCTCAGTGTGGGGCTCCACATGCCCTGATGGCGGGGGAGAGGAGCTGGCATCACTGCATTCCTCGGCGCTTGCTGCTCTGCTCTGCCTCTTGCACTGTTTAGTGACTAATCAGATTTTTGAGGCTGTTCAACACATTCAGCTGCCTCCCTTGAACAATGCCCTGGCTGTGTGTCTAAATGCACCACGTGGCTGCAGCTGAACTGGCGAGCAGCCCTTTGGGGTGTAGTGAGCAGTGTTCCTATCCTGTGCTGCTGCTGAAAGGTGGAAATCCAGGAGTGTGCAGCCCTCCTGGGGGCGCTTCCAGGGATCCTGTTGTGATGTAGCTCAGGGTGCTTTGTGGATGAGCTTGGCATTGGGGGTTCATGCTTCAGGTGCAGGTTCCCCCTGCGCCCTGGTGTGTGCTGGTGCCAGCTCTGCATTGCAGCCCTGCTGGCAGTGCTGTCTTGGGACCCATCCTGGCTCAGGGACACTCTGCTCTAGGGCTGGCCCTGCCTGGGTGCTGCTGTGGGTCGATCGCAGGATGTTTCAGCATTTGCTCCTCTGTTTGGGGCAGTGTCCTGGACTCTTGTAGCTGCTACTGTATAAGAACTCTTAAAAGGCTAAGCTTAAAATGTTTGGTTGTAGCTGATCGGGATCAGATGCAGCCAAGGATATCAAATGGCTCCCAAACTTGCTTTGCTGCAAACCCAAGGCCTCAGGGCAAGCTGTGGCATTTTGCAGCCTCTGAGCAATTGAAACTGTTTCTGGTTGCTCTGCTCTTGCAGAGTTGCTTGGGGACATGCTCACCTTGAGGGACTTCCTGCTCTGAGCTGGCTGCTGTTGTGTCCCATGGGATCCTGCAGGGCTGAGCCTGCCTTGTCTGTTGTGGGTACAGAACACTAGGTCTGGATCTGTCACTTGTGGGTGACAGGAGTGGACAGGCTTGCAGACCATGGACCTGGACAGGTGGTATCAGCCATGGGTCTGGTTGGTATGTGCCACCCATTGGGTCCCAGCTTGTCCTGGTGCCAAGAAAGGCAAGTGGTTTGGACTGGGCAGAGGGGCCTGTGCAGAAGCTGCACAGCTGGAGGCCTAGAGCCAGACTGAGGTGTCAGCATGTGAAATGAGCTGTCCAGTCTCTGCAGCAGGTTGTGAGCAATGGCAAGGACAAGCAGCCTGGGCTGGGATGGCATCTGCTATGTGTGTGTGGGCTCTGGGAGGGCTGGAAGGAGCCAGGAGCCTGCTGTAGCACTGATGGACTCTTTCTGTGTTGCAGTTCTCAGCATGTTGAGTAATCCCCTTGGCAATGTCCTGGGGAAGCCTCCCCTGGGCTTCCTGCCTCTAGACCCCATTGGTTCTGACCTGTCAGAGAAGTTTTCCACACCGACACTGAGGAACTCGCGCCTGGACTCCCGCTCCCTCCTGGACTCGCGTTCCAGCAGCCCCTCCGACTCGGACACCAGTGGCTTCAGCTCGGGCTCTGATCACCTCTCAGACTTGATTGTAAGTTTGGGGCTTGCTCGGGGCCTTATATCTTGGTGCAACCTGATGGGGTTCTGGCCACCCCAGCGAGCCTCTCTGGGGGGGTCACACCGAGCATCCCTGCCTGCCCCGGAGGGCAGCACTGAAGTGAGCAGGGCTCTGTCCAGGCTGACGCCGCGATGCTCTCTTGGAACTCAAGGTCTGGAGAAAAGGGCAACACTCAGTCCTTCCTTCAGCACCAAAGAGCAGTTTGCTTATTTCTTTTAAAGACAAATTTTCAGCCTCTTGTCCTTATTCCTGAGGTTCAAATAGGGTCTGAGTGCTTGAGCTGGTGCGTGGTTCCGCTCACAGTGGTGAAGTGTCTGACCAGCTTAGCTGCAGCATGGGCTTCCCGAGAGCTCTCGTCTTTGCCTTTCGTTGCCCTTCCCACTTGCTGACTGCACTTCTCCGTCTCGAGGCTGTTTCTCGGGAGCAAACTGGGTCTAGCCTGCCTGTGTTCCCGAAAGCACAGCTAAATTTGGAAGCGGGCGCGCAAGGAGCACACTGCCTTGACCCGCTCAGCTCTGCTGCAGCGTGAGCTGCAGCTCTGCAGGAGCCCGCAGGGCAGCCTGGCCGTGGCCACGTAGCCCATGGTGGCCCCCATGCCTTCCCCTGTTCTCCTTGGGACCTGGTGTTCAAAGGAGGCTCTACTGCTTATGCAGCACCTTGCTCTGCTGCAGCATTTGCAGCCTCATCCTGTTCCTTGGAGTGGGCAGGAGGGACACAGCCCCTTGATTCCTGCTTGCAACTGCCCTGGGGCACAGGGGTGGCTGCTGGGCAGTGTCCAGGGCTCTGGGCAGGGCTTGGCCTGGCCCTGCTTGGTGAAGACTGGGTCCTCCCCAGTGTGGGGGGCTGCAGCAGCAGCTACCAGCTGCATCTGCAGGATGATCTGTGCTCAGGGCTGTGCAGAGTGGCTCGCAGCCCTGCTGCTTTGTCATGCTTTAGATCCCCCGGCCCTGGGGAGCCGTGCTGAGCCCCAGAGCGATCCGGGGAGCGCAGCAGCTGCACTCACCACCCACTTGGGCAGAGTGGGGAGAAGTGGCCCATTGCTGTGGAGCTCTGGGTGCTGCTTGGGAAGCTCCTGAGTGGGCCCTGAAGCAAGAGGTGAGGCTGCTGCCGGCAGAACCGGGCTGGAGATGGTCCTCGAGGATGCGTGGGGTGGCCGGTGGCGCTGCCCCATCGCTGACAGAGCTTTGGCCCAAGCGGCTGCTGCTGTTGGGTCCTGCTGCCTGGAGAGCAGGTTGCAGCGTGGCCCTTCCCTTGCAGTCGAGCCTTCGCATCTCGCCGCCTCTGCCCTTCCTGCCCCTCAGCGGCGTGTCGAGGGACCCCCTCAAGATGGGTGTGGGCTCACGGCTGGATCAAGAGCCAACTGCCTTGGCTGCAGTAACTTCCTCCCCAGCCAGTACATCTAAAAGATGGGCTGGAGCATCTGCGTGGCCTTCCTGGGATCTCCTGGACTCTCCAGAGGACCCCTTCAGTATCGAAAGAGAAGCGAGGCTTCACAGGCAAGCAGCAGGTAGGGTGGATGGGGCTCTTGGCTGAGCACAGCTGGGAGGGAGGCAGGGGGCTTCTGCAGGTGTGGCTGGAGCTGGTTTTGCAGTGGGTGTCTCCTGGCAAGCCTGGCTCTGGCAGAGGAAAGGCCCTTTGGGAAGGGGGTTATTGCTGCTGGGCCTGTAGCTGTGCAGTATGGGGATCTACTTGGAGAGCTTGGAGGGAGCACAGGATAGAAGTCACTGGTCCCATATAAAGCATCGTTTGTCTCTGTCCAAGCTGTGAATGAAGCAACTTGCACTTGGAGCGGGCAGCTGCCCCCCCGGAACTACAAGAACCCCGTCTACTCCTGCAAGGTGTTCCTAGGAGGTGTCCCCTGGGACATTACGGAAGGTGAGCGGCCCAGCGCTGAGCACGGGCTTTGGGCTTGACACCAAAGGGCCGTCAGCCTCCCTGAGGCTCTGCTGCTGGCTCTGGAGCCATGCAGTGGTAGGCAGGGAGTTAATTGCTTTGCCCTGAGAGCTGTGTCTGCCCCTGGAGCTGCCAACGTGTGGAATTGGCAGCTCCGTGGGCTCTGCTGTGGTGTCCAGGCACTCTGCCTGGGCCTTTAGAGCGCCCTGTGTGGTGGTGGCTGCAGGGACCTGGGGGTGAAATGCCTTGTGCACAACTGACTGCTTTCCCTCTGTGCGTAGCTGGACTGATCAACACCTTCCGTGTGTTTGGCTCCCTGAGTGTGGAGTGGCCTGGTAAGGATGGCAAACACCCACGCTGCCCTCCCAAAGGTAATATGCCTAAAGGTAATAGCGACACGGTAGGGTTACTTTTTTCCCATGCTATGTTACAGCACGGATGCTGGGCTGGTACGGCTGCATGCTGGTGACTGGATGGTACAGAGCACTCTAGGGTAAATGTCCAACTTGCACTTGGGTCAGCACCAGGGTTGCACTGCACTGTCACCCCTAACCTGCCAGCCCTCCCTGCCTAACGTGGCACTGGGCAGAAGCACCCAAAGTGGAAGCCCTGGTCGCTTCTGAAATTCAGTGCGGGGCTGGCATGTTCTGGGTGAGAGCTGCTAGTCACCACTGCCAGTGTCAGCACCCAGGGCAYGTGCACCCTTGGCTAAAGCACGCACAGATGTGTGGTCACAGCAAGCGGGCAGGCTCRGAGCACCAGTGAGCTGAAGAGCCCCTGTGGCCTCATCCCATCCCTGAAACGGCCGGGCAATGTCTTGTCTAAGCAGCAATGAGTTGTGGTGTTGTGAACTTGGTAACTAGCTTGTTGTAAGCTTGTTGGGTACCCAACGACCTAGTCTGGTCATGGGAGTAATGTCAGGTCCAGAGCCAGGCAGTAAATCCTCTCCCTCAGCACCAGTGAGTTTGCAGTTCTGGGCTGAGAGATCCTCCATGTGAAGTGAAGTCTGGTCTCCTGCTGACYATGCCGTGGCCCAGCTGGTTGTGCTCCCTTCTACACCCAGATGTGGCCATGGCCAAAGCGCTTCCAACACAGGGAGCTTGCSCTGATGGCTGGGTGGGCAGAGGGGCAGTGTTATGCTGTGCTGAAAACCTGGGCTCTCTTGCAGCTTATCATGGACAGATAATTTGTGCAGCATCTGCTCTGGCAGGGCAGAATTTTATGGAAAAAATGATCATGCCTTYTCCTAGAGGAGTCTGGAGAGAGCAAGGGAGATGTGGAGGAGATGTGGTATCAAGTGATGTATTTTTTGAGGACGTTTGCAAATTCTTTGTTGCTGTCCTAACAACTTCTTTCCCTTCACCTCCGAAGGATACGTTTACCTGGTATTTGAGTCGGAGAAGTCCGTGCGTGCTCTGCTCCAGGCCTGCTCGCAGGACCTGCTGAGTCCCGATGGCCTCAGCGAATACTACTTCAAGATGTCCAGCCGCAGGATGCGCTGCAAAGAGGTGAGCAGACCCCTCGGGTGCCCTCAGCCCTCCTGACTCAGCAGGCTGGTGTCAGCTGCGCTTTTGACACCCCTGGAGCCAGGCCCAGGGACAGTCTGCTCAATAAAATTGTCAACTGGGGAAGACGTGCCTGGAATGTGTCCCTTCCCTGCAGCAGGGCCTGCGTGAGAGCTGGTAGCTACTGCTGCTGCTCCTGATGTGTTCAGGCAGGGATTGACTTTAGGCTGTTTCTGTAGGTGCCACCAAAAGGTCCTGGTGGGATCCAAGAGGGTGAAGGGGGTACACAATGTCCCTCTGCTCTGGGAAAGCAGCGCTGAAGCAGAGCAGCAGCAGAAGAAAAACCTGGCTCTTGGCCACCTTTAGCAGCAGGACCTAGTGCAGGCAGGGGAAAACACAGCAGATTCAGCTCTTCTCCTCGCTGTGGTTTGCTGATTTGCTCCTTGTAAGAGCTTGTGTGTGCAGAGCTGTGACTTGCCTTGAGCTCTTGAGCTTGGGAGARACTCCATGCACCTGGGCTCTGCACTTGCTCAAGAAACAAGCACAGGAATTAGTGATTTTTACTGCTGCTTGCCTGCTTCTGTGTCCCTCTGCTTGCCAGGGAAGACTTGGGTCCCCTGTGTTAGACCTCGTCTGCTTGCAGAACAAATGGCTTTTGTGCCTGCTGCATGCAGATATGTTGGATGCACAGCTGTAACTGCAGCTGCTCCCCAGGACAGCCTTGGCCAGCAAAGCTGTGCACTGGAGGTGSTGAGGCTGCCAGAGGATCAAACTTCATCTCTGCAAACAGGGGCTTTAGCTGTGGGTTGGGTGCAGCTGCCCAAGTCTGTGGAGTTAAGGCACTGAGACTCAGCTCTTATCTAGACAGGCACAAACTAACTGCACTCCAGACGGCTCTCTGCRTGTCTGGCTGCTGGCAGCGCTTTCATGCCTGGTGATTTAGAGCTGGCAGAAGCTTYTCCTCTTCAGGGCCCTCTATCAGCTGTCTAGCAGATGGGAGCTCCTGCTGAGCCTGGCTGTGGGTGGGTTAGTCCACTGCTCTCTTCCAACCAGGGGCTTCTGTGTGGGAAGATGCCAACATAGGTGCAGGCTCTAGGTAAAATCCAGTCTTGTCTGKGTTGCTTCCTGGCTGCCAGCCCCAAGGGGCTGGTGCTTTGGCTTCCAGTTTCTCCTTTATGATTCTCAGGAAAGCGATGCCTGCTCCAGGGAGTCTAGGTGTCATTGCCCAAATGTGGCCTCCAGAATCAAGGGGAGGAAAGAAAGGAGTTGTGCAAGAAAGGAGTTGTGTCTTGAGGGCTTGGAAGGGTTTGTGCTGTCAGCACAGGGGTGCTTCAGTATCTGCTTGCCTCAGAGCAGGAATAATGAGGGGACCGTGTGGCCCTTGCTGAGGCAGGTGCCCCTGCAGGTTCTGGCTCTGCTGATGGGTCACGTGTGGTTCTAGGTGCAGGTGATCCCCTGGGTGCTGGCAGACAGCAACTTTGTGCGCAGCCCCTCGCAGCGGCTCGATCCCAGCAAGACCGTCTTCGTGGGGGCTCTGCACGGGATGCTCAACGCCGAGGCCCTGGCGGCCGTCATGTACGACCTGTTCGGAGGCGTCGTCTAYGCCGGCATCGACACGGACAAGCACAAGTACCCCATTGGTGAGTGCTGATCCTGCCGTGCGCGGGGGTCCTCCTAGGGCGTTCTGGGGAGGATGGGCCAGCTTTGCCTGGTCCTTATTGACGAGCATACACTTGTGAAGCTCTGTTGGACGAGCCCCTCTTGGCAGGGCAGAGCCTCCAGGCGTGCGGCTGCAGGCAGTGCCCTCTACCTGGCTGCGAGGAGGGAAAACCAGCCTTGGGGAGGGCAAGGYAGAGCCCGTGTGTTGGGAACTGCAAACTGAGAGCCTTCCATAAGGATACGAGCTTTTAATGTCCCTCAATGTTGATGGAGGGCCCCCTGCTCTCGATGCTGGATGAAGATACTTTAACAGTCCTTACCTGCTGCTCTGGCTGCCCCATCCCCAGAGCAGGCAGAGCTGCAGACCTGCTGCTTGATCCCCCTGTCCCCTGTTGCTGGGGAGGGGTCAGTTAGGCAGCAGGAAGCACAGAGCAGGGTGTGAGCAGCTTCTTGACCCTGCACTTGTGGGCAGTGCCCTGTCCCYGCTGCTCCCCTTGGTTTTCTTTCAGGGGGCTGTTCCTTTGGGCCTCCAAGGGACACTGAAGCCCAAAGCTGTAGCATTCTCCCTCTTGTCCTCTTTTGAGAGAGCAATGCCTTGCTGATCATCTTCTTGAGCTTTTCTGGTCAAGGTTTGGTGTCCAAAGCTACATGCAGGCAGCCTGGGTTTGGGATGTGCTGCTGTTACAGCAGCCTTTAATCTACAGGGAGACTTTGGGTTGATGGTCCTGGGAGGTATGAGGTGTTCAGCATGTCTACATGAAGCATATCGAGCTTCTCCATGAGGCAGCTGCTCTGTGTTGGCTCTTGAAGGTCTGAGAATGTGGCTGGGAAACCTTTGTAGCTTCCTGTACTGCTCAAACTGCTCCCTCCAGTAGGAGATCCCATCCCTGAATGGCTGCTTGATGCTCCCAGGCCCTGAGCAATTCTGTGGGGTGCAGCAGCTTAACCTCCTTTGCTGCTGGGGATGCTCACATGCTGAGATCCTACCTGGGCTTGTGTGTAACCTGCCTTGTTCTACACCCTGTGTAGAGGATGGTCCTGCTGGAGGCCTTGTGTGTGACTGCTCAGGGTCTGACCTGCAGCCTGTAGGTGCAGGGCGGTCCCAACCCCCCTTGTGATGGGCAGAACTGGCCGAGGAGGTGGCCCTCCTCCAAGAGCAAGACCCCCTGAGCAGCGTGCAGCAGCTGAGCTAGATCCAGCCCAGGGCCCAGCACCGTGCCCTGTGAGCAGAGGCCAAGGGACAGGGCTAGAACGGGCTTTAGGTTTGAGCCCTCCTCTGTGGCTGTTGGGGGGCCTCTCCTGCAAGCAGGCAGGACTGTTGGAGCAGCCAAAGCCCCCGTTGTGCAGAGGAAGGGATCTCTTGGGTGCACAAAGCTGCTTTTCCRGGGCTCGCCAAGGCCCAGCGGGCAGCACGGGAGCGCTGCTGAGGGCACCAAAGATGTGGAGCACGAGAATGCTGCGTGGGAGGCTCAGTGGAAGCTGCTGAGCTGTCTTGGCACCCACCCGCACAGCTCCCTTGTGTCTACCCGTGGCGCTGCCGGATGTGCTGCTGCCCGGGGTGCCYACCCCGTGCCAGGGCTTCCTGGCTGTCCAGAGCTGCTGCGGGAGGTGGGGAGGCTTCTCTGTTCTCTCTGTTCCRCCTCCTGTGTAGCGGAGGAGGCAGGCCAAGGCCCAAGACCTTGCACTGGGGCTCCCCGCAAGTGCTTGGGTGGCAGCTCGCCCTGTGCCTCCTGCCACAGTGCGCCTGGTCACTGTTTGTCTGCTCTATTCCAGGGTCTGGGCGTGTCACCTTCAACAACCAGCGCAGTTACCTGAAGGCGGTGACGGCTGCATTCGTGGAGATCAAAACTACCAAGTTTACTAAGAAGGTGAGTGGGGCTCGGGAGAGGCTGGGCCAGGGCTGCCCCAAGGTGGTGGGGGTGAYGCTGCTGTGGGTGATATGACCCGTGTGGTCCCATGTGTCCCCCTGAAAGCAGAGCATGGTGACAAGCTGCAGCTCTGYCTGGGCTGTGTGCTGGTGGCCCAGGGCACCTGTGGGGCTGGGGCTGCCTGGAGCAATGGGAGTTGTGCCCAGCACAGGCCTCGCTCCTCCTTGGCAGGTTCAGATCGACCCATATCTAGAGGACTCCATGTGTCAAGTCTGCAGTGCTCAGCCAGGCCCCTTCTTCTGCAGAGACCAGGTAACGGGCTCTGGGTGCACCCGGCTCCTCGTGGCCTCTGCTCGCTCAGGGTTCTGCCGTGCTTGGGGTGGAGCTGTTCTTGCTGGAGCGCTCAGGGGTGCCCGGCTCTCCCTGCCCTGTCACTGCTGGGGCAGTGACACACCAGCTTGCTGCAGGGAGCCCCACATGTCCTGTCACTGCTGGGGTGGTGACACGCCAGCAGCTTGCTGCAGGGAGTCCTGTACACCTGCACTCCCTGTGGATGCCTCTGCAGAGCAGCCCTGGGGAGACCCGGAGCATAGGTGGCCCCTTCAAGCCATGATGCTGGAGCCAGAGGCGGTGGTGCTGGAGCTGCCCTGTGCCTGGTGCTGGGGCCACTGCAGTGCTGGTGCCTCTGGCTGCTGCTCGCCAAGTTCAGGGTTCCAAACCCCTTTCTAAAAAKGACCAGGCTGCAAAATGCACCACCCGCCTGCAGCACTGCTGAAACTCCCTACTGCTCGGGCCGGGGAGCTGCTGCTTGGGAGCGGGGATGGCGGGAGCGAGAGGGGAGACATGGCCGGGAAAGCGGTGCTGGGCTCAGCCCTGCCTCTCTGCCTGCCCCCAGATCTGCTTCAAGTACTTCTGCCGCTCCTGCTGGCACTGGCAGCACTCCATGGAGGTCCTGCGCCACCACCGCCCGCTCATGCGCAACCAGAAGAACCGGGACTCCAGCTAAAGGGGCCGCGGCRCGCGCCGGAGCAAGTCCTTGTGTGAAGGCGCCGAGCGGAGGGCGCCGGCGCCGGCCCGGGCTGGGAACGCGCTTCCTGAGGACTAACGGGGAAAATCCTACATTCACGTTTGCACTTGCTGGTCTCTTTTGTTTCTGCACTAATGCACAGTGGAAATACTTTTTTTTTTTTCTTTTTCTGTCGGGTTTTGTTTG
Organism: Eudromia elegans; assembly: GCA_003342815.1. NCBI lineage: Eukaryota > Metazoa > Chordata > Aves > Tinamiformes > Tinamidae > Eudromia > Eudromia elegans. The sequence continues at coordinate 6,094,117 of PTEX01000021.1, read as the reverse complement.
RGGTTTTTTGTTATTTTTCTGAGGGGGGGGAGCGCCCCTCAAGCGATTCTGCAGTTCCCAGACTTTGGTTCCTAGTTTGCTGACGAGAAGCAAAAAAAGGGCCACGTGTTGAGAAGGTGTTTACGCAGATGCCTTCACCTAGGTTTTTTATTTATTAAAGGCGCTTTTTTACATTCCTTGCAATACTGATGGTAATAATGCAGGTCTCATTGGCTCCATTTTTTTGCAGTTGCCATACAGTGCCTTTCCATTCATTTAACCCCCATCTGAACGGCATAAACTGAATGTTCAGCTGGCGTTTTTTACTGTAACAACAAGGAGACTTTGCTCTTCATTTAAACCAAATCATATTTCATATTTTACGCTCGAGGGTTTTTACCAGTTCCTTTTTACACTCTTAAACAGTTTTTAAGTCGTTTGAAACGAGAGATTTTTTCTTTCCTGGCAGCTTTTAACATTATTGCAATTTGTGTCTGGGGGCTGCTGGTGGGGAGTTGTGAATCGAGGGGTTTGCAACGGCCRAGGACAGGCTTTTTGGATTCGAAACTGGACCGGATAAACGATCTCTGAGCTGCTGTATATAGTTTTAAATAGTTTGTTGCACTTTTTTAAGTTGCACTTCAGGGGGGTTGATAGAGGTTTTTAATCACAAGAGTCACCGGACTTTATTTTTTTTTTTCTTTTGTAACTAGCTAAAAAGGGCTGCGTTTTGGTGGACGGATGAAGGTTCATAGGAGCCCTTTCTCTTAGAGGGGACAAGTACTTTTTGTTGGGGAAACGTATGAAGTATAACAGTGCAGTCGACTGAAATGCTGCTGGGATTTGAGAACTTGAGAAACTTTTTTTTTTACTTTCCCCTCTATCGGAAGCTGTGTGCCAAAGAACCAGTGTCATGATTTTTCTCCCCCTCTTTCTTTCTTATTTTCCCCCCCTTTCCTGCTGAGCTGATGTTGCATCGTTGCATATCCCAGCTGCTCTTTGTGGGGTTTCGTGAAGCTGTGTGTGAAGTCTCTACCTCATTGTAGTATATGCAGGCAAGACTGCACTCTCCTACCGACGCGTGGAGTAAGCTGTGGTGTAGTTTTTGGCACATAAATAAACACGTTGCAGCAAAGACCCTGGTGCTCTGCAGTCTGTTGGGGGGGGTTTCATTGGTGGCTTTGGCTAAGGATGGGCTTGACCCTCCTGGGTGAGGGGACAGGGCTCTGCTACCCCGTGGGGCCTCTGCTGCTCTCCCTGCCCCTGTGGGTGCAGGACTTTGGGGGTGGTGGCGTTGAGRGGGTGTTTTGAGATGTTGGTCATGAAGGGCACCTTGTGCCTCTGCTCTTGTCCTGTTGCTTGTGGAATGTGAGGCTGAGGGGGGTGAGAAGGGGTCTTGGAGGTGAAAGGGACTTGGGCATTCCCCTTCTCTGGAGCTCTTCAGTGCAGCTYGTGCTCTTGGTGCCCCTGCTGGGGTGAGGCCAGGCCTAGAGCAGCCCCAGGGTCAGCCCGGCCATGCTGGGGTGCTGCGACTTGGTGAGGAGTCGGAGGGACCTCCACCTTGAGGGGGAGTTAGTGGTGACCAGTTCAAGGCTTGGCTCTGGGGGGCTGGTTTGGCCCCCTGCTGCTCTTGTTGCTTCAGGTCCGGGGCCTGGGGGTGCTGCCTGGAGCTGCCC
>PTEX01000021.1:6053996-6091199 GCA_003342815.1 Eudromia elegans | reverse complement strand
GCCGGCGCGCAGGGCCGCGTGAGGACCAAGACGGTGAAGAAGGCGGCGCGCGTCATCATCGAGAAGTACTACACGCGCCTGGGCAACGACTTCCACACCAACAAGCGCGTCTGCGAGGAGATCGCCATCATCCCCAGCAAGAAGCTGCGCAACAAGATCGCGGGGTGAGGACGAGGGAGGCGGGACGCGAGCCGGGGCCGGCGGGAGGGTCGCCCTGGGCCGGGGCGGAGGCGGCGGCGGGGGCGGCCGCCCGGTGCGCACGCTCTGCTCGCTCCCTGCAGCTATGTCACGCACCTCATGAAGCGCATCCAGAGGGGGCCCGTCAGAGGCATCTCCATCAAGCTGCAGGAGGAGGAGAGGGAGCGGCGGGATAACTACGTCCCGGAGGTGAGCGTTGGCCTGCGAGCGGAGCGTCGCTGCGGCTGGCCGTCCTGCTGCGCCAGGGAGGAGCCTCTCCTTGGAAAAACACCCTGACGGAGGGTTTTTTCCTTTGGACACCTCTGCCACAGCTGGGCACAAGGGAGGATTTGGGCTGAAGGGGGCCTGGAGCTGGAGTTTGGCCTCGTGTCTGAGGCGCTGCAGGCCTTTCCTTTGCAGCGCGGGTCGGCGAGAGCAGCTTGGCTTCTTGCRTGTTGATTCCACCGCTGCCTTGCAGGGGGATGGAGATGACCCATCCTCCACTTTCCTAACTTAAAAGGAGGAAAAATTAGCAATGTTGGGCAGAATAATGGCTTAAAAGCTAGCGCACAGTGGGTCTCGCTGAAGGGAGGTGGTGATTAGTGATCTGCGAGCTGCTCCGGGTTCATGAAACAGCACCGGGAGGCCTCTCRCTAAAGGAGGCCTGGGGAGCGGCGCGTTGCTTCCTGCTGCTGGGGGAAACGCATCTCGAGAACCTGCATTCGAAAGTGATCGAGGTCTGGTGTGTGACCCGGTCATTGATAGTGCAGGGAGAGGAACGCTGAAAGCGTTTCCCGTGTTTGGTGGGTTTGCTGCTGTCCCTCCCAAACCCTGGAGCTTTCAGACACGCTGCTGCCGCTCGTCCTCCGTATCCCTCTGGGTGGCTTCGGATAACGCCGTGATTCCTGCGCAGCACGAGGAGAAATGGCCGGTCCAGGCTYTGCTCCTCAGCATTTGTAAATCTCTGGTGCTGGGGCTGGCTCTGTGGCAGGTGATTTTAGGGATGATCAAATCCCGGCTCTGGGAATAACAGTGGGGATGCTAGGAATGCTGCAGGAGCCTTGCAAGGCGTTGTGCTCGCCGCCCTGTTTCGTCTTGGTCCTGTTGATGGGATGGGGTGGATCTRGGACCTGGTTCTGCTCTGTATGGCCCTTCATCTCGCTGCTTTCCCCAGGTCTCCGCGCTCGACCAGGAGATCATTGAGGTGGACCCTGACACCAAGGAGATGCTGAAGCTTCTGGTGAGTGGAGGCTCCTGCAGGCACGGGAGGCTTTGCCTTGGGTAGCCTTGCCGAGGCTGCCTGCGATGTCCCCGGTGGCGTCCTCAGCGGTGCCGCGGGTGCAGCAGCGGTGCCGCGGGTGCAGCAGCGGTGCCGCAGCGAGGGCCTTGGCAACGTAGGCTGAAGATGGGAATGTCCCGGGCAAGTGACTGGGCCAGGTAGTTGGTCCCTGCGCTCAAAGGCAACGAGGAGGCCGAGGGTGCAGCAGCGGTGCCGCAGCGAGGGCCTTGGCAACGTAGGCTGAAGATGGGAATGTCCCGGGCAAGTGACTGGGCCAGGTAGTTGGTCCCTGCGCTCAAAGGCAACGAGGAGGCCGAGGGCCATTGCCTTCAGGGGACTGCTGAACCTTCGGTCTGGGGCTTGAAACGCTGGGAAAGAGAGCACTTACGTCCCTAGTGTCAGAAACCTGCCGCGTTTCATGAGAAACCTCACGCGGTGCCATGTCCCAAGGACGTGCATCCTCCTTCCCTTCCTGCTCCTCTTGGGAGAGGCTGGGGCAGGCAGTACTGAGTGACCCTTCCCGTTCTGTCTTCCAGGACTTCGGCAGCCTTTCCAACCTGCAGGTCACGCAGCCCACGGTGGGGATGAACTTCAAAACACCCCGAGGAGCCCTCTGAGACCTTCGCTCTGTGTCACTTTTTATCCAATAAACGTGGGAAACCAGTTGGGCCTGCGTGTTCTTTCCCGGCCTGTTTCCACGTGKCTGGAGAAGGGGTGGCTGATCCCTGTGGGCTGACAGCTCCCYGGGACCGCTCTCCAAGGCTTTGAGTTTTTCCAGGCTTTCGGCTGCTCTCCCAGTGGTGCTGGAGCAGCCACGAGAGGGCGAGCGTGGCGTCTCCACGGGACAGGCTCCAGCGTGGATGCTCTGAGACGGTGCCGGCTCTGCCAGGTGTGCGGGGCAGTTTCCCCTCCTTCCCTCCCTCCTCTGATCGGGGCTGGCCCCTACGTAAGGAGTCAGTGACACTTCCATGTGTCCTAAAACTTACTGCTTGCAGCCACAGGATAACCAGCCTGRCCCCCGATACAAATAAAAAGGCAAAAGCTTTGCTCTTTTTTGAGGTATCGGTCTGTATTTAACTTCACTGTGGAATTTATTTCAAATACTACTCACTAAAGAAGAAAACCTTTGCAGCAGGTGGAGATGGGTATGTAAATACACATTAAGCATAAGCCAAGCAGGGATCATTGCTGTATCYCTAAGTGCTCCAGAGATTTAACATGGAGTTTCCAGGTCAACGCCAGCAATCCCTTCACTTTCTAACCAAAACRCAGCAAGCACACGGACCAAGAGCTAAAATAACCATCAATCTGAAGAACAGAGAGAACAAGCAGGTATCTAAAAGCCTAATGGGGTTGTTACTCAACAGAGCGGAGCTCTGCATGCCCGGTAACATTGTGGCAGAGCCGAATGGAGTTTTTGTTGGCAACGAGCCACCTGGTACTTATCGTTTCCTCTTATTTTTTGCGCCGGAGCGAATCTTGGTGTCGTTCTGGATCCAGTAGGCTGCGTATCCCGAGGTGCCGGGAGTGAAGTCGCGTAGCTCCCCGGCGTACTTGTTCATGTCGCGCGCAGAGGTGTAGCCTGCAAGCAGAACGCGCGGGTCTCGCCCCGGGAAGCCTGGGCTGCCCTTGGCAGACAAAACAAGAGCTGCAGGGCGAGAGAAGTGCTATGGAGAGGGAGCGACTGCAGCCTTAATGGCCATGGCTGTTTTGCTCTGGAAGTTTGTAAGGGTTGGAGATACATTTCAGGAAACACCCAAGAAAAATAAGGTTCTAAGATTTACTAGCTGGAAAGTTGTAACTACAACAACCTTTTAGATGTGGAGCAACTACTGCAGGATTGCTCCTTATATTTACCTACACTGCAGAAATTGAGGTGAGAAGCAGTGCAGAGGTATCAAAACCAAGACTGTTAGAGCTGTTAAATGAAGCCTGTAGCCATTCTTGAGCCTGGGTTGAATATGGGCTCTGAGTCATCAGCATCTCTTGTCATTTGGGGGCGTTATTTTCTACTTTTTAAACACCCGTGTCAAGCTTTACCTGTCACCATGTTATTCACTGGGTATTCCTGAAGTGCGTGGTATGCGAATTCCCCCGGGTTTGTTTCTCTCGGATCTGCTTTTCTTTCACTGCTATTTTGGGGGAGAAAAGAAGGATGCATCACTTCCCGCTGGGCGCGGTTTTGGAAAGCGGACGGGGCCGGCTGCATGAGCGGGTCCAGGGGCCTGCAGAGCGCTCGGCTTTGCTCCCGTTGCGCAGCCGTGCCACGACCCAGGCGCTCAACGTCGCCGCGTGGCTTCCAGSCCCTCCCCTCGGCGGGACAAGGCTGGCACCAAACCAGAAGCTGCTGCAGCTTCTCTCTTTGCAGGGAGCAAAGCGAGGGGCAGGCAGGACCCAGACAGGCACCGTGCACGTCCAAATCCTACCACGGAGGGCAGGGACAATACCTTCCAGACAGATCTAGCGCATCTTCCACCTCCCGCTCACTGTCTTTCCTCCCCATCTCTGGGTTCTCGAGGAGACTTTTGCTGCGCTGTGACTGTCGACACAGAGTTAAATCAGAATTGTTAAATCCCTGCAATTTGCCAAGGCAGCAAAGGCTTTTTTGTGGCACAGCCACAAATTGTCTTYATATATTTCAGAGCTTCCTGAGGTGATCTGATTCAAACGAGTTTTTTATTWTTTTATTTTTATGGTCAGCATCACCTGTATGTAYTTCTCATCTTACCTTTTCCACAAGGGCTTCATCCATCTGCTCCCAAATAAAGCTGCCAATTTTCCTCCTGATTTCTGCCACAAACAAAAGCAAGTGAATGCAAAAAAGCGCTAGCAATGCTGCGTAGCCTTTGCCTAAGCACACCCCTACCTGCAGGGGTAGCTGCTCATGCACTCGGGAGCTGTGGCAGAAGCTCCCTGAATGGCATTGCTCGCTTATGCAATATAATCAACCGGGCATTAATTTCTTTACCCCCAGCAAAGGAGATGATCCCCCCACCCCAGAGCAGCGGTAACTGGAGCCTGATGTTAGCTTGGCATCCCCCCAAACGTGTGCAGCGCAGAGCAAGAGCCGGCGCTTTCCCCAACCTTCCTGCAAGCAAGCAGGCGGCAGAATGAAGTGCCCCAGAACCACCGACTGTTTCATTTCCGAGCTCGTGTTTGCCCATGCAGACAGATAACCAGAGTGAAAAACCGTCGCTCTGCCGTCTAAGTAATCTTGGCTCTCATGTATTCTGGAAGAGAAAAAAAAAAAACAAAAACAAAAAACAAAAGAAGACATCTGCTTTCTAAAGGTAAGCCTGGAGAAAAAAAAAAAAAAAAAGGCAAAACATCGTTATCTCGGGCGGGGATTAATCTGGAAGGACAAGGCTAGCGGCAGCTCCAGCCAGGGCGCGATGGTGCCTGCCCTCAGCCCCTGAAGCAGCGCTCCTGTTTGCTGGCTCTGCGGCTCAGCACGCACAGGAGGTGGGGATCCGGGGCGCCTGGCACGGCCTGGAGGACGAACCCGGGCACCAGGTAAGCGCGGCTCGGCCCTCCGCCGTCGGGGTGTCCCGGGGGATGGTGGAAGATTTCGTATTTAACACCCTGCGCAGCCACAGAAAAGCTTCCGCCCCTCAGCGGTAGCCCCCGACCCGCGGTGCAGCGGGATAATCGTTACTGGAGGATCCTCGGGTTCCCCTCCCGCGGGCAGCACCGGTGATGGGAGGATTATAAGACCTAAGCCCACGTTGAGCTGTCCCGTGTCCATCCACCTGCCTATTCCTATCCCTTTAGGAGACCGGGTGCAGGGCAGCGGGAGGAACCCGCCCTGTCATTCCCACCAAGGCATCGGCACCATGTTAAATACACACGGACAGCAGGGGAAGAGCTCATATTCCTTTTGCTTAGCAATTCTCCTGCAAAACCCCAGGTTTTAATCAAAAAAGCAGGGAAAAGGCAGCAATTTAGCCCTTTTCCAGCTGGTACATCAACATTTTTGTTAAATCTTGACTTCTTAAAAGTTAATTTGGGTGGGAGGGGGCGATATCTTGACTTTTAAAAGTTGGTCAGGGGGAGGGGGGATGGTTGCTTCCTTATTTACACTGTGGCCTCTGGGTGACGTGAGCTCAGTTTTTAGCCCCCCTCRACCAAGCGGGTTCGTCCAGAGCCGTTCCAAAGGCGAGAACGGCGGGATCGTCTCGGTGCGCGGGGAGGGCTGAGGCGCCCGGTCCCATGCGSGGGCCGGCCCAATGGCGGCGATGGCGACGCTTCCTCCCGCGCGCGGCGCTGCCCACGCGGAACCGCCGCCTCCCGTCCCCAAGCCCCTCCTGCCGCGCGGAAACCCCCACCCCAGGCTTTGGAGAAATGTCGCCCTGGTGTTGAGTGGATGTAAAAAAGAGAAGAGGTTTGAGGCAGGCGGCTGAGGGCAGGGGGGTCCCGAGAGGCTCGGCCGCGCTGCGGGATGATGGCGCGGGCGGGATGGCCGTGGTGGCGGCTACCTCTGCGTGTCGGGGTGCGCGGCGTCGCTGCTGAAGAGGTAATGGGCRTCCTCGCGCCGGGCCAGCGTCCCCCCCTCGGCCTCTGCGGCGAGAGCAGCGTGAGGCCGGGGCCGAGCTGGCAGCCCCGCGTGCCCCCGGCCGCCCCTGTGAAATGGCGGCCCATGCCGCTGGCCGTGTCCCCTCGCCAGCCCCTGCGAGGGGCTGCGCCCTCTGCTCAAGGTGGCTCTGTCCCCGAGGGGGTGACGGAGCCCCCCAAACGCCCTGTCCGCACCGGGGACCCTCCTCACCCCACAGCTCCCGTAGGGCCGGGCTGACGCTGCGGGAGAACCAGGCGCGGCGGCCGCAGAACATGGCGGCGGCCGCAGAACATGGCGGCGGCCCCAGAACATGGCGGCGGCCCCAGGACATGGCGGCCGCGCTGAGGCGATGGCTGCGGCGCCGCCCGCCCCGAGGCAGGAACAGCCCCTGGGGCTCCTGCTGAGCACCCAGCCCACCCCCCGCCTGCCCCCAAACCTCCCCGTCTTCACGAATCTCACCCCGGTCCCCGAACAATCCCCCCYGCCGCCATGAAACCCACGGGGAGAGCTGTAAATGACACGGCGGAGACGCGGGCGTGCGAGCGGCTCCGTGCGGGCGTCTTGCGAAGGGCGCCGCGCTAGGCCTGGGGCGARAGCACGCGCAGCGGGCGGCTGTTGGCGCCGGCCTCGCTCAGGCACGGGCAGAAGTAGGGGTAGAGCGTCTCGGCGAAGGCGCCCCGGAACGTGTAGATGTGCGACATGGCGCCCGCCTCGTAGAAGGACACCTGCCCGCCCTCGTAGTCCAGGTAGACGCCGACCCTGCTGATGGCGGCGTGCAGGAGCAGCCCTTTGGCGGGCACGTCCAGCACTTTGAGCTCGCGGCCGTTCCTCAGCATGATGACCCAGTAGCCTTCCCCGGGCGAGAGCGGGCGCCTCTCCTTGCGGTTGATGGAGCCCTTCACCACGCCGAGGGTCCACTTGGTCTTCTTCTCCACCTCCACCTCCCAGTAGTGCCTCCCCGTGGTGAAGCCCTGGGCTCCCAGCACGGCCAGGCTGGCGTCCAGCCTCTGCGGGGCGCCGGGCAGCCGCTGCCTCGTGTCGCTGTGCCGCACGCTGCTGAGATCCGCGGACAGCACGAGGTTCGGGTGGGCGGTTTGGGGGTCCAGCGTGACCAAGGACAGCCCTAGGGCGGCACGGAGAAGGAGGAACACTGGGCGGGGGAAACGCTCAGCGTGGCCCTTCCCGTGGAGGACGGGGGGCTGCGGTGAGGAGGCCGCTGAGGCTCTTCAGGGTGGCCACGGTAAGTGAAGTCCTGTCTGGGATTGGCCTAAAAGAGCCATTTCTGCGGAAAACGGCGAGGCCTCCTGCACTGCCTGCTCGCCATTCCTTCTCGGGGCAGCTCTGGAGGAGCTCGTGACGCTCCCGCACTGTGTTTTGTGATGCTCCGACGCTGCTTCTCGCGGAGGCAAACCCGGCCGCGGTGCCCCAGCAGCACCTCCTCACCTGGGCTCAGCACGGACTTCATCTCCTTCCACGCGGCGTACTGGAGGGGCCCCTTGAACTGCCCCAGGCTGAGCTCGCGGCGGACGAGCTGGCCCTCGGACAGGCCGTGTGCTTTCTCCTGCAAGCTGAGGGCCACGAGTGAGCCCCTGGGCCCGCCGGAGCGCCCCGAGCGCGGGGCACGGCAGCTCCCGCCGCGCTCGTGCCCTGTGCGCCACGTTGTCTGCCCGTGGCAGGGCTGAACATGCCCAGGTACGCCCGCCTTCAAGCTACACCATGAGCCACGGTGCAATGCAATATAGGAAGCCAGAGTCTTTGGCGCTTGCTCATTCTCAGGTTGCTTTTTAAACAACCCAAAGAATCGTTTTCTGCGTGCACTTACCAGTCCATGAAGTCCTTGATGCCCTGTCAAGGCAAAGGCAAGAGGGGGTGTTGAGCAGCGCTGCAGGCGCCAAGGGGAGCCCCGCATGGCTGAGCTCCCGGGGGCGCCTGCTGCCCCGGGCACCACGCGCCCTTCCCGTGCACTTGCAGCACGAGCGGTTCTCCTAACGCTTGGTGGCCGGAGCGGATCCCAAACTCATTCCCACCAAAGTGCCCGMGTTGCCTGAGCTGGAAGCCACGCCGTCCGGCAGCATTGCCCCTTCCCGCGGGAAMGCTGCCGGGCGCTCCCCGCACGCTTGGCCATGGAGTTGGACCTCCGGGCTTTAGCTAAGGAGGCTTTGGTGAATCCTCATCCTTTCTCCCTTTACTGATTGCTACTCCGACCATGTGTATCTCGCTGCTGTGGAATTTCTCCAGTAGGAGCAGCTCAGCTAGGAGCTTATTTCCATGCAGAGGTCCTTGGTGATAACCCACCGGACCTGTCAGAAGCTGCTTTGTGTTTTGAAGCTTAGTCTTCAGAGCTCATCCAAAGAGAATTTCAAGGCTATGAATAAATCACATACTTACTAAACTCTCTTTTCTTGTTCCCCATCCCTCCTTTCCAAGGAAGCCCCACATCGCCCAGGTTCTCTCTTTGCTAACCGGCTCTTCTCTTTTCTGATTTTTTATCTAAACCTCYGTGTCTCACTGTTAGGAAGCTGGTGGAGTCGTGGCGGTAGAGCCGGGACTGAATGTGAGTCAGGATCTCTTTGGCTAGGTTCCACTTCTCTTGGAGGACACCCATGTTGAGCTGCATGTCTTGAAGACAGGCTTTGCCCTTCTCCTGCAGCTCATCCATTAGTCTTTTCTCTCTGTCGTGGAGGAACTGGTGGAGCTTGACAAACTCTAAAGAGATGTTCTGTTGAAGAAGCAACTTGTTCTCCTGAAAACACACATTCTCTGTTAATGGGGGAAATACTTTGCTCTCACCAGCATGGCTCATAGCTCGTAAGCCACAGATGAGACTCGTTGCGTGCTTGGTACTTACCCAGGTACCTGCAACAGCTCTATGCCCTGCAAAGGCTGGCGAGGCTTTTCCCCCAAGTGCATCGCTGGTTGCGACCCCTGATCCACGCCGCGGTTGTGCCCGGGCGCCTGTGGGACCTCCTGGCCCTGCCGGAGACCCGGCAGCCAAGGCTACTCACCAGGTGGGACGCGATGTGCTCCTTCTGCCTCTGCCACAGGGGCTTCAGCTTCTGCAGCGTGGACTCCACTCGGCTCCGGAGCAGGATCAGGTTTTCCTGTTGGCGAGACGCACGCGGCCGTCACCCCGGGAGCCTCYGTGGTCCCCCGGGGAGCACAGGGCATGTCCCTGCTCTTGACCTAAAACGTGTGAGAAGGGGAATAAGCGGAGGAGGATGCGCTAATGCGACGGCTGCGTGGCTGCAGCGTCATGGCAGGTCAGGCTTTCAGCACAAAGCAACACTTAATTGAAAGATCTCAGCTTGGGCAAGACCCCGCGAGCGAGCCGGCCCCTCTGCCCTGCCTCAGGCCTGCTGCTCCTGCTTGAAACCTCGCAGGAAACGGCTTTTCTTCCCTCACAGCCCGGCTTCCTYCGCGGACACCCTGCAGGACCGATGCCCAGGGCAGGGCTGGCCTCCAAGGCCCAGCTTTGCGGTGCCTCGGCAGGACACATCCGCGGGACCGACTGCGTCCGAACTCACTGGCTTCGCGACCAGACGAGCAGCCGGCGTGCGCAGAGTACCCACCACGTAGTGCTGCACGGCCTCGGGGAGCAGCATGAAGYGGTCGCTTTGCGGCGCGGCCGCCTCTCGGCAGAGCACGCAGGCCAGCTTGCCGTCCGCCCTCCCGAAGAGCGTGAGCGCCTTGCCGTGTTCGCCGCACCGCTGCTCGCCCTGCTCCCCCCGCAGGCCCCTGAGGCTCTCCAGCGCCTTCGCCAGCACCGTGTTCTCTATGTACTGCCCGCCTGGTGCCTCGGCCCCACACTCCGGGCAGGCGGAAGGCGCCTYCGCGGCCCAGGCGCTGGTCAGGCACGACCTGCAGAAGTTGTGGCCGCAGGGCAGGATGAGCGGCTCCGTGAACCACTTGCAGCAGATGGTGCAGGACAAGTCCCTGCTGAACTGCTCGCCCGGCAGCGCCGGCGGGAGGTCGGGTGGGCTCGTGGACTCGCGCGAGGACGCCGGCGAGGCCGGGGCAGTGGCTGCGCTCGGTGACACCATGTCCGGGGACAGCAGCTCGCATTGAAGCGGAAAGCAGGGCCTGCGGGAAAGGCGCCCACGGTGGCATCCCGACGCACCCAGGGGGCACAAGGGGCGGCGCTGCTCCGGATCCTGGCCTCCGGGGAGAGGCAGGTCCCAGCCCGATGCCACGGCTGCCCCATCATCCCTGTCATCCCCGTCCTGCGGCTGACCTGGGTTGTCTGTGTGTCCGGGCGGCTGTTGGAAGGTTCTGGAAGGGGGTGGTGGCCCCGGTGACAGCCCCGGAGCAAGGTGAGCAGTGACGACCCGTCCACCCCCAGGATGAGCAGCTCCACAGGCACCTCGCGTTAATGTTCCACGGCAAGCGGGATGTGGAGGCACGACCGTCTGCCATGGTGCCTGCGTCCCACCCACCGCCCTTGGGATAACACTGGAAACACGGGAACGACGGGAGAGCAGGAACGTGAATCCCTGTGCTCAGCTGCTGCCAAGCGGTCCAAAGAACTGAGTTTAAAATCAGTTTCTTGAGACAAGATTCCTCTCTCAGAGGAAACATAAAGGGCACTTTCCTCACAGCGTTTTCGGATAATCAGAAGCCAGGAGAGACTTGCAGTAAACAGCTCAGTTGTGCCCCAAATCTGTTTTCAAGGAACACACACGAAGACAGAGGTTTGTGTAGGACAGTGTTTCTCCTCATCTTGCACAGAGAGTAGCTGTAATGGAAGAGGCTACGGCAGCAGGCCAAGGTCGTGAGGGAATGTTTGATCTTGGCAGTTCCAACTCATTGTAAATCATAATATTCCACCCCAAAATGAGGATGGTGGACCACATGCTCCAGGTTGAATGTACTTCCTGGGAAGCCTTGTTCATGGATCTGCAGAAATCCAGTCCTCTCCCATAGCAGTACAAGCGTGAAGTAATTGTGCTCACCCTCCYGTGAAATAAAAGCAGACCCATTGCAGCTGCACTGGCTCCAGGGTTCTGCCAAGCAGCTTCGATAGCACTGCCCTTTTGGGGAGCCCTCATCCAGATCTCATTCCACCTGAGGTGTGTCACAGGACCTCAGCCTCATCTGGATTTCCTCCCTGTGGCTCAAACCACTCCCTGAAGAGGGAAACATTTGGGAAGTGAAAGCAGCCACCTAGTCCCTGCTTCCTCTCAGCCCAAGTCTGCACATTGAACGCTCTCAGCTAGGGTGTCCACCTGGAGCTTCCCCAAGTGGCTGCTCTCCAAAAGTTGAACATTCCTGCCGYGTCTTCATGGAAAAAAAGGCAAATCGGCGCAATGTGGCCACCCTCCAGCTCTACCCACAGCCCATCAAAGCCCGTGAAGTCAGTGAGCAACTTGGAAAAGCTGCAAGGGGAAATCAAACGGGATTCCCTGCTCCTCGCAAGGAGGAATCAATAGAGGTAGAAAACAATGGGAATATCGGGCTTCCTTCACTGGACAGGCAGAAGTGGGACTGCAGCACTCAAAATGCACCATGAAGGGCAAAGAGAACTGCAGGAGACCTTTCACTCCYGTCTCCTTAGGACAAACACAGAAGCAAGCACAGCTCTTCATGCTGCCCGGTGAAATATGTGCCTCCTATTCAGCAAGACAGGACTCACTCAATTTTTCCCATTATATTTAGGTAAAATATTCTGTACAATTCAGACATTAAAAAAGTTGCATAATCTTTTAATTGCTAATGTAGATATACAGTTAACATGCACAGAAAATGCCTAGCTCGCACACTGCCTCTAAAAAGGATAGTATTTTAATTAAAAGCTTTAATAGTTGCTCTTCAGAGTGCTCCTACCAAACCACACAGCTGAGGACGCAGCCAAAACTATCAGGGCAAGCAGATGTTACAAATGTGTGGGACTTTCAAAGGTCTCAAGAGAAGGAAATGACATCGTGCATCTCCCAGAAGGGTCAAATTATTTACGAATACTAGATTCCTCAACAACCAACTCATTTTGGAGCTCCATCATAACTGCCAGTTCAAGGCAGCTTCTATAGCATTGCTGCGTTTGTGGATCATCTGCCTCGAGGGCAGAGAGCCCTCCTCATGCTTTTCCTCCCATCTTAATTCCTCAGCATTTTAATTCCACAGTGAAGAAGGCAGGGAATATAATYCAGCGAGTTAATGCTAGCATCTTCAACCCCAGCAGACAGCATTCCACRGAGAAGGCGTTTTGTGCGTGATCAAGATGATTCATCTTCATTATCAAGCAGKACGTGAAGAAGGGACAGCTGATTAAGCTGTTTTCAGCTTGGAAGCTGTGAAACCTGCATCAGGAAAAAGAGATTAGTGATGTCAGTCACTCCGCTCATATCTTCTGTTTCAAATTACATTTCAAAAGTTCCAGTGTTTTCCATGTGTGAACTCAAGATTCTCACCCTCCCACCCTGTAAAAATGTGCCTTTATATCCCCTACTCCATGAGGGCCTTAATCTTCAACTAATAATGCTYTSTTATGAAGAACAGTGTTTTCTACCYSAAATSCCRTCCACAATGACAGTCTCACTCTSTAGYCTGCTCTTGCCTCTACTGCCCCAGCTTCTAGCTCTTGGCTCTCAAGCTCCAGCCAAGTCCATGTTGTCCCTGCCTCAGGAATCCTGCATTCCCAAGCTGACACTTCACTCTTCGCCGAGCCTCGTGCAGGGTTAACCAGGGCCTGCCTTCCCCAAGAGGCAGCCAAGCCTCTAGGGGAATTCCTGGGTACTAAAACTTCCCTCCACTACGTCACAGRCAGCATCAGGGGACACAGGGCACTCTGTGACAACTCAGAAGGTATCCAGCAGATGTTCCAAGGAAACAAGAATTAGTTTTTTACCCCAAGGAGCTGCTTTCTTTTGAGCCAGGGGAATTCTTAGAAGGTGTTGTCTAGGCATCATCATACACAGGCTCATGTAATTCAGGGCAACCACACTCCTGGATCACTAGAGCCATCACAGAAGAGTGTTTCTGTTGAGGGCTGCTTTTCGTTCTTGAGCTCTGCAAGCCTTGCCCCCACGGATGCTCTTCCCCCTCCATGAACAGGGCACAGAGTTACTTACCACGGCTATCCCAAGCAGAGCCTAAAAGTCTGGATCTGCAGGGAAGAAAGGCAGAGCCTCAGGCTTCATGCACAACAAACACCACCCCTCTTCTCACCACAGCCCACAAAGCAGAGCTGCCCCGACCAGGCTGCAGGGACTGCACTGATAACTCGCTCCCTCATCCTTTTTACGGCCCAAAATTCAAGCCATATGATGAGAGAGGTGATTTCATTAAGCACAGATCTAAACATTATGTGCCGGTCTCCTTAGCCCTGCTTCAAAGCCAGAGATCWCCCCACTGCCAGCCATACCCTTCCRCAGKTTCCTTCACCTGGGAGGTCAAGGAACCAGCTACCTCTCCTTATACTTGAAGGAAATCTCCTTTTCTAACTAATTCTTTCACAAGCAAGAAGAAAATCCACAATACCCCATCTATAAGTCTGCGGCTCCGAGAGGGCGACGTGCTCCACCCTGCAAGTGAACACGGCGGTTTTGGTGGGGATGAATTTGACGTAGGCGAGGCGGCGGAAGGTCCAGTTGTCGCTGAAGGACATGTCCGAGTACTGCACGTCTGCCATGGGCTTGCCGTCCTGCAGGAGGGTCATGTTGATCTTGGGAGGGTGGAAATCCTCCGCGTAGCAGTTGAGGATGTTCTCGGCGCCAAACGTGACCGGGTGGCGCGAGTAGACCTGCACCTTGGGCGCCTCTGGAAAGGATGGAGCCTTGGGTGAGCCTTAGGGCCCGGGTGGGCTGACACCCCACCAAGGACCGGGTCCCCCGCCAGCCCCTCACCGGTAACCACCACCTCCCCCAGCCCCGTGCCGGCCCCCATGCTCACGCTTGGCCTCCTGCAGGCCGACGACGGCCACCAGCAGCACGAGCAGCGCCTGCAGCACCCGCGCCATGACGCCCGCCTCGACTAGCGCGACCGCGCGCCCGCCGCTCTATTTATACCCGCGCCCTCGCGCGACCAATCGGATGCGCTGCGGCGCCTCGCGTGGCCAATCGGCAGCGCCGCGGCGGCCCGCGCGTCATCGGTCTCCGGGCAGAAGCGGCGCGCGGAGGTTAGCGGAGCCGCTTTCGCTTTCGGTTGCGCGGCCGCGCCCCGACGGCGACAAGTGGCCCCGCTTTCCCTGGTCCGGTTCGGCCCGGCGGGATCCCGGGGCGACTTCACGGCTCTACCGGCACCTCGACCTTATCCGGGGGGAGGGATAAGACCCCGGGGCAGACGCGTCCGCAAGCGAGGACCGCGGGGAGCACGAGGCTCCCTTACCGGGGAAGCATAGCAGTAGTAAAAGTCACACTAAACGCCGTTATCAGCACCAGATAACGTACACAGAGGGACCCGCACCGGGACAGGGCTGCAGGGCCCCCGTAGCCACCGGCAGCGCCCCCGCGCTGGAGGGCGCCGGCCGGCAAGTGCGCAGCCGCGCGACGGCACCAGAGGTCGCCATGTTGTACGGCAGGCGGCGCCCGCGGGCCCGCGCATGCGCGGCGGCCCGTAAAAGGCGCGTGGCGGGCGCGTGGCGGCCCCACGGAGGGAGGCGGCGGGCGGCGCCGCGGCATGGCGGAGGGCGGCGAGCCCGTCGTGAGTGCCCGCCCCCAGCCCTGGGCCGCCGACTCGCCCACCCCGCTAGTGCCCGCCCCGGGACGCGTGTCCGTCACACCTCTGCTGGCAGTGTGTTCACTCTGAAGCCTAATGGTGTCCTGCTGTACTGGCTGGGCTCGAGGGGCACAGCCCTCCTCCAGTACCCAGCTACCCACTTGCACCATGCAAGTGGGTCCTGCGCTGGCGGGTTGCAAGGATGGCAAGCGAACGGCTGACCTCTCGCTGGTGGTGCTGGGGGTCCAGCTTGGTGCTCTTTCCTTTCCCTCCCTACCCTGGGGCTCCCAGGTCACAACAGGGCAGCACCTTCCACCCCCTGGGGGAGAGGGGCTGGGTGCCTCCTCTGGCGTCCGGGGTAGTTCAGGGGTACTCTCCCTGGCCTCCATTGATGGGAACCCCTTCCTGCCCCCCCCCTTCCCCAGATCTTAGAGGATTACCTGCTGGTGGAAGATGCTCCTCTGCTGGAGGAAATGGCCGAGGAGGATGAAGAGCTCGACCTGTACAACGAGATGACTTTCGGGTTAGGTAAGGCCAAGGGGGGCCGCGGGCGTCCTGGTGCCCAAGGGGGGCCTGGCGAGGCGGAGGACGTGGGCGAGGAGGCTGCAGCGCTGGCTGGGCCGGGCGCGCGCCCCACCGCGCGCTGCGCTTCCCCCCGAAGATCAYGACTCTGCCGAAGAGGATGTTGCAAAAGCCCTGGTGCTTCCAGAGAGGAGCCCCGAGCTGGCTGGGGCGGAGGAGGCCSAGCCCGCGGAGGAGCCGGCGCGCGGAGCTCATGAGGGGCAGCTGCTGCTGGAGGAGCTGGGTGAGCCCCAGGGGGACGGAGCGGTGGAGCTGGAGGCTGAGCAGGTCGACTACGTGGAGGGGGAGGAGGAGCTGGGCGCTGAGGAGCTGGAGGAAGAGCAGGAGCCTGAGGAGGAGCCCTGCGAGGAGCCCAACGACCTGGGGGACCCGGCGGTGATGAGAGCYGTGCAGAGCAAGCCCCCGCTGGAGGTGACGCACGAGCGGGACAGGAGGGGGACCCGCTGTCCCTGCCCGGCCTTTGGGGTGGCCTCAGCCCCGTGCCGGAACAGGGGGGCGCTGGGGCTGAGGGCACCTCTCTCTTCCCTGTCTTTGCTCCCAGAGCCAGGACTCGGCGGTGCTGGACAGCAGGATCGGCTCTGCGTGGGCAGAGTTCGGCAAGGAGGACGTGGTAAAAGCGCCGGCTTCGGGGCGGCACCCCCTCCCCGCTGTCCCGCGGGCGCCCTGCCCTCGCTCAYGCGCCCGCGTCTTCCAGCTGGCCGTGGATCCTGCTGCGTGGAGCTCCTGCCCCGGCACCCTCCCGCCCCATCACGTGCTGGAGGTGGGTGCCCATGGGGCCCCCTGAGCCCTTGGCCGAGGTTCAGGTCCCCAGCGCGTCCCAAAGCTCAGGGCAGAGCCCGTGGGGCAGCTCTGGGGCCTCCTGTGCTGCTCGGGCTCCTCTCCCACGTCCTGTGGCCTCCCCGCAGGACAAAGCCATCCTGCAGGTCCTGGAGCGGCCCCCGCCCGCCACCCTTGACTTCCTGGGCTCCCCGGTGCAGAGGGGCTTCGCAGGCTCGCCCAGGCTCAAGCGCCCCGACTTCCGAGTGATGTCCCCCAAGTCCTTCCCGCAGCGCTTCCTCCGGCAGGTAACGGCACCCGGGGACGGGCTCCTGCTCCCGCCCTGACGTGGCCGGCCCCGATGGCCGGGCTGGCCRGTGACGGCTCCGCGCTCCTGCCCGCAGCAGCCTCCTCTCGCGGCTCGGCCCTTCACGCCGCCCTGCCGGGCGGCTCCTCTCTTCGCTCCCAACCAGGTGAAGCCCTGGGTTGAACGCAGCTGGTCACCCACCCCGCACCCTCCTCGGTGCTCGCAGTCACCTGTGTAGCTGCTGCTCGGCGGCTGTCCCGGCTGTGGGTGTCGGGTGCGCTGTTGTGCTCGGCGTTGGTGTGAACGCCAGTGACGGCCCCGGGGCGACGCGGGCCCTCGAGCGGCGGGGTCCCTGCTCGGCGCAGGGCGGGAGCCCAGGTCGGGGTACGGCAGGGACACCGGACGCCGCTCTTTTGCAGGCCACGGGCTTTGCCTCCCCAGCGCCCTTCAGGCCTGTGTCGCCCAACCTCGGCACCCCGCCGCGGCCTCTCGCCATGCACTTTGGCCCCGTGTCCCCATCGCTGGAGCCCTCCCTCTTCTTCAGCCCATCAGCCAGCGGCCAGCTGAACCTCAGGTAGCGGGAAGGCGAGCAGCAGCAGCAGGAGGAGGAGGAGGGGGGTTCCTTCAGCCTCGCCTGAGGGGCTGGGGATGGCTCCTGGGGGTGGCTGCTGGGCCTGCAGAGAGGCCCTGGAGCCGACGCCGTCTGCCCTGTCCTCAGCCCCCGTGTGGCCTCCTTTGCAGCGTGCCCAGCCACATGACGCAGCTGCACCCGCAGCACCAGCGCATGTTGACCCAGCGGCAGCAGCAGGGCGGGCAGGCGCAGAGGTGAGAGCGCCCCGGGCGCCCCGCGGCACGGGGCGCTGCCGAGGCTCAGCCCAATAGCGCCCGGCTGCTGTCTCCTCTGCGCAGCATCTCCCCCAAGAAGCTGTGGGCCCCCAAAGTGGATCCCTACGGCGGGCTCATGACGAGCAAGGAGAAGGACTGGGTCATCAAGGTGCAGATGATCCAGCTGCAGAGCGAGAACATGGATGATGACTACTACTACCAGGTGAGCGTGTGGAGGGGGGTGGCACGGGCTGGCCCTGGCCAAATGCTCCTCCCGGGTGGGTCCAAGCTTCTGGCATGCTGGATCTCCATGGCTGACGCTTCCCGCCTCTGGATCCAGACACTGCCGGGGCTGTGTGGTGAGGCCGGTCCGCAGGTGGCATCTGGAGTGGGGCAATCTTAGGGACACAGTGGGGTCCCCTGCCTGCTCCCTCTGCCCTCTCCTCCTGCCTCTCTGCCCGTCCTTGCAGACCTATTACCACCGCCTGGAGCGCAAGCAGGCAGAGGAGGAGCTGCTCGGCGGGCGCAACAAGCAGGAACCCCCCAAGCTGGTCACGCCATTCATCCAGAAAGTGGAGACCTACGACTCGGGTGAGGGGCCGGGGTGGCGGGCGCCCGGCGGGGTGCGGGGCGCGCGCTCAGCCCGCCGCCTCCCCGCAGTGGTGCGCATCGCGGGCTCGCTGGGCCAGGTCGCCGTGTCCACCTGCTACAGCCCTCGGCGCGCCATCGACGCCGTGCACCATGCCCTCGTGGAGGAGGTAGGTGTGGGGTGCGGGACTGCGCGTGCCGAGGATGCTGCCCTGGCTCTCTGCTGCCTTTAGCGTGGGGTGGAGCGTGCAGGTGGGCTGGGTGACACCTCGGTGGGTGGCAGGTCTGCCTGGCGTGTCCCAGCCCGAGGGACGGGGCTCTGGGCGCTCCGACCTGGCCGTGGTCTCCTCCGTGGGGTTGCTGTGGGTCCTGAAGCCCCGTCTGATCCCCAGGGAGCCCCTGGCCCTGTGCCCTGCCCACGGCACTGGCTGCTGCTCGCTCTAACTGTGCCTTCCTTTCTCCCCTCCAAAGGCCGCGGGGAGCCACCGGCTTCGAGCGCTGCACAGGATCGAGAGGGTGCGTGGGCAGAGGCCTCGTCGAGGGCTGGGCAGGGCTGGCGCAGGGTGAAGCTGATCCTTGCTCTGCCATGGCTGTGTCTCCAGACACCTGGAGGCAGGAGGATGCTCCCAGCTGCTCCTTGACCTTGTGTTGTTCCTCCAGATGTTCCTGCAGCTGCTGGAAGTAGAGGAGACGCAGAGGAAGATGTCTCTGGCCCCAGAGGAGCAGCAGCCCTGCTTTGAGGAGCAGAAGAGCCAGGAAGTGGGGCGCATCTACCAGGCCCTGAAAATCAAGGCCTGCAGCAGTGAAGAGTGAGTTGTGTGGCAGCACAGGGAGCGGGCAGCATGTCCCGGCCCATGTAGGGCTGCCGCTGTCAGGGGTGACCCACTGTGGGTGGATGGGAGGCTCTGGGCGAGGGGCTGGGTTTCTTCCTTGGTTCCTCTCCCAGGCAGGCAGTGGGTTCCGGGTCCTGAGGACCTCTATGAACAGAGCCTTCCTCCCCAGGGAGGCAGAGGACGAGTTCCTGCAAATCCTGTGCGTGCGGAAGGGCAAGAAGCTGACGGCCCGGCTGCTGCCCCACCTGGCCGAGGAGCAGGCCGAGCAGATCCTGCTGACCATCACCCACCACCTGCCCTTCCTCATGAAGAAGGACGTGCTGGACGAGGCGAGCATCTCGAGCCAGGGCAGGGTGCCCCAGGGCTGCAGCCTCCTCCCGTTGCTCTTCCTCGGGGCACCCTCTTGCTGGGTCCCAGTAAGCCCAGGCGCCTGGTGGGGTTGGCCTGAGGCTGCTGGGGTGGCTCTGTGTGCAGAGGGCAGGTTCTTGGCCTCCGTCCTCGCCAGGGGAGGGGACAGGAAAGGTCCCTAGGAGGTATTAAATAGAGCAGTCCTGGTTGTCCATCCAGGGGCAGCCCTTCTGGTCCTCACATCCCTGCGTGGGTGCYGGGATAGGGCTTGAAGCTGGGTCTGCTGCTGGGATGGGTTGAAGGGTCTCAGATTTGCTGCTCTCTCCTCTGCCCTGCCCAGTCTCTCCCCCTGCTCTATGGCCCTCTGAATGAGATGGTGGCCAGGACGACCTTCAGCAAGCTCATTGAGGTCCTGCAGGAGATGACCAGGCCTCTGCCCGAGTCCACCGAGCTCCCGCTCACCTTGGCCTTGAAGAACCAGGTAGGCAGCCCTACCTAGGGGAGCAGAGCCGCTCGGGCAGCCCAAGCCCCGTGGGGCCGCCGCGGTGGCAGGGAAGGGTTCTGATGCTCCTCCTTGCTCCCYGCAGTTTGGGATCTCGCTGCTCTACGCCCTGTTGAGTCACGGCGAGAAGCTGCTCTCCTCCGAGACGCCGCTGGAGCCGCACGCGGGGGACTTCGAGAAGTGGTGGGGACCTATCCTGGCAGGACAGGGCCCTGCTGGCCAGGGCGGGGGTCACCCTCACTGCGGTGCTTGTGTCTCCAGGACTGACACAGTGTTCCTGGTTGCTCGGGAGCTCTCTCAAGTGCCCAAGACCGCGTTGGTGGAGCCTCTCTTCTTGCCCAGCAACCTTCTCTCGCTCTTCTGCCGCTACCTGGACAAGCAGACCATCCACCACCTCGAGGCCAAGATGGAGTGAGTAGCGCCTGGCCCCTGCCCCTTGCTCCTCCCCAAGGTCTCCAAGCTCCTCTGCTCCGGATCGATGTCCCCATGGGAGTGCGGAGCCGCCGCTCTGACCCCGCTGTCCCCGCAGGTGCTCCCCGCTGCCCTCGGAGGCTGCCATGCCCTGCTGACGGCCCCGCAGCGCGAGCGGAGCCGGGAGCGCGCAGGGCCCCGYGCGAGGACGCGGAGCTGCGACACARGCACTACCCGGGTGCAGGGCACGTGGGGCCGCGCCGGGCGCGGGCTGGGCCGCTGCTCTGGCCGCCGGGCACGCACGGGTAACTTATTTGCCCTTTGCGCCCCGTGCCCGTGAGCACAGGGTGCTGGGCAGGTCTGTAAAGGGGCGCTGGGAGCACCTGGGTGTGAGTGTGTGTGTAATGAAATAAAATGGTGATTAACGAGCCCCCCTCTGCCTGTGTCCCAGCTCTGGGCTTWCAGGGACCTTGGAGCCTGGGAAAGGACGGACAGATGGGATGTAGGTCACCCCCCACCCAGGACAGGGGCGGGCACTTGGGCCTATGGCGTGGAGCTGGGTGTGAGGGACAGGGACGGGGGAGCTGAGGAGGAGGAGGGCAAGGGCAGGGACTGGCTCCAGAGCTTGGGAATGGAGGGGAGGAAGAGCCTGGAGGGAGGTGCAGGTGGAGGCCAGGGCAGGATGCGCTGGGCAGAGAGGGGAGCCTGAGGCGGCCCCAGGACCAGCACAGGCCTCTGGGCCAGGTTTAGCTGAGGCGGGTGAGAGGCCCCCAACACTGCCCCTGTCCTGGAGAAGGGGGCTCGTGGAGAGGCCCCCGCGTCTCTGTGGGGGGGACCAGGGCCGCCCGAGGCCGCCGTTGGCTCTGGGAGACGGTGCGGCTCCCCGGGACCCCCGTCCCGCTTCCCGCGGCGCCCCGCGCCCTGCCCATTGCCCCCGCCCTGGTGCGATGGTACCGCCCCGTGCTGGGCCCGCCCCCTCCCCCCCTGCTGGTGCGATGGTACCGCCCAGCTCGTGGCCGTTTCCATGGGGAGGCAGCGACGCCCGCCGGAGGCCGCATCTCGGTGCTCATTGGCTCCCATCGCCGGGGGCGGGCACAGGCGGTAGCCAATGGCGAGGCGGCCCGCACCGCCCCGAAGGTGCCGCCCCCTCGCGGACCTTAAGGAGGCGGCGGCGGCGGCGGCCGCTTCCGGCGCGGGCGGAAGCGGCCGGGCGGACATGGCGTCGGGCGGCGGCTCCCGCTCCCCCTCCCCCGCGGGGCGCCTCCCGCCGCCCTTCCCCGAGCCCTGCGGCGACGGCGACGCGCCGGGGGCGGCCGACAGCGACGCGGAGGGCGAGGACATCTTCACCGGCACCGTGAGTGCGGGCGCGGGCGGGCCCTCCTCCGCGGGGCGGGACTCCCCCCGCCGCCGCCCTCCCGCTGAGCCGCCCGGTGGGCGCAGCGGCCCCTGGGGAAGCGGCCTGAAAGGACCAAAACCGGAAAAAATCCCAGCTGTTCTGGGAGAAAATCGAAGCTTTTCGGCCTCGGAGAGGCGAGTCCCTGTTACGGGACGTACCTGGAGTCTCGTTGCTGCCGCTGAGAGCGGGTAGGAGGCGGCACCCTTGGCAGGTCTCGCCCGTCCGACGCTAGGCAGGAGCCGGTCGCATGTGGTGGGCGGCAAGGCCGCGGTTAAGAGCTGGGCGACACGAGAGGCGGCTCCTGCGCGAGACCCTCGCGGCTCGGGAGCCTCAACTGCCGCGGGCCCCCGCGGAAGGCCGGGCCTGGGCCAAAGCAGCTTCCCGGGCGCTCGGTGCTGCTCCCGGAGCAGCTGCCGTAGCCCCTGCCCGGCTCCCCTGCTGCCGTTAGTGAGACTGCAGCTCGGGAGGGAGGGAATCGGGCCGGCCCGGCAGAACCGCGGGGCCTTCGAGGTGTTTAGCCCTAAGACAGGAGGCAGAAGCAGCGCCTGGGTCAGGTGTGAGGGTGACCGGAGCTGGAGGGCGGGGAGGTGGGAGCTCCGTGGCCGTGCTCCTCTCCAGGGATGCATTCAGGCGTCAGCTCTTCTGTGCCAGGATCCCCTTCCCTGGGACAAGAAGGGGGAGAGCGAGACGTGTGTTTGGGGCCTTGGATTGCCTGGTCTCGTGCTGGTCGTGCCGTTCTGAGCGAGGCCTCTAGGATGGGGGATGTAGCATTGTGGGCTGAGCCCAAAGAGGCTACAGTTGTGGGATTCTGTAGCAGCATCTGGGGAAAAGGGAACAGGGGGCCGTAACTTCCCATTCTGAGAAATCCAGTTTAAAGTGAATGAAGTGTCACCTTGCTGTGACACTGGAGCAGATGAGTCCTGAGTCCGGGAGAAACCCAGGAGCTGAAAGGCCATCCAGGGAAAACTCCCGGCCTCCTGCAGCCTGTCCGTCCAGGCATTTCGTGCCAGCTTGAAGATCCGCTGCAGGGGCAGCAGAGCTGCTAGAATTGCCCTGAGGGGGCATCGTGATGGGAGGGCAGCCACCTTCAGAGGTTGTTGCGAGATCTGTATGAAGCAAAACCAGCTCTTTGAGCAGGGCCAAAACCAGCTTGGACTGAGGAGAGGCTCTGCTGGCCCCACCTCGCACGGGCTCTGCTTGCAGGAGCGATGCAAACCAGGGGTGTCTTCCCATGGGAGAAAGCTCTCCATAGATGGTCTGTTCTTCGCCCGGCAGTGTTTGGATGTTAGAGAGGGGCACTTGCTCCTCAGTTCTAGTGCAGAATAACCCGTGCTTGTCTTGGCCAAAACCGGAGGGTGGTTCAGGGGACCACAGTCCGTGGTTCTTGCCTGTGGCTGCCATGCAAACTAGGCAGCAGGATGGAGCAGACAGGAAGGCGCTCAAGCTCTGGGGCAGCCTTTAATTTCATCCCAAATCTCCTTCCCAGAAGCTTCGGGCAGAGCCTGGAGGCTCCTCATCCCTGTTCTTCTGCAGGCTCCGCTCCTTCCTGAAGCGTCAGCCCCGAGTGTCGAGGCTGAGCGTGTGGCCCCAAGCATGAGCTTTGGGGTTGTAAAAACCCCAGCTCTGTCCGGGCACGATCTGCTGTGGCCCCGCTTTAATTCAGCTGGTAGAGGGCTGGCAGCCTGTAATACCCTGAGCACTGTGCTCGAGAGGGTCATTTATAGGATTCCTAGTGCTGACCCTGTGTGGCACTGGTTAGAAGGGTGGGCTCTGTGGTCCTCCAAGCTCTACTCCTCAGCATAAATGATGTCTTGTTTATGTGCTTTCAATTCTTTTACAGAGCAAGCTCACAGCACCAAAAAGGGAATCTCTGCTCCCAGTGAGCAGCAGCTCCAAAGAGAATGGAGTTCCTGTAGAGCAAGATGATCAAGACTTATTTGCAGGTGAGTCTGTATCTCTTGAGAACTTACTGGGCTTTCTGAAATC
This sequence comes from Eudromia elegans, assembly GCA_003342815.1. NCBI lineage: Eukaryota > Metazoa > Chordata > Aves > Tinamiformes > Tinamidae > Eudromia > Eudromia elegans. The sequence goes on along the minus strand of PTEX01000021.1, from coordinate 6,068,008 downwards.
TAAGCCTGGAGTAATCTCTCTTCTAGCTGTGTCCTACTTGTGGCCATACTGCGCTTATTCGTGTTTATCCGAGCTCTTATCTCTGTAACTTGTGTTCCAGTCTGCCCTGGAAGCACTGAGCTCTAGTGATGTTTCTGGGAAGGCCGGAGTAGCCTCCTCCAGGTCTCATGCAGCAGCAGATTAACTGCTTCGGGGCAAAGAGGTCTAAAAACTTGGTTCACTTTAGTATTGTGACCTTAGCTGTTAAGGCAGCCATGCCCTCCCAGAAGTAAAAGACTTGTCTTGTTCCCACCTCTGCACTGGTGAAGTATCTCTAGTTGAGATACGTCTATTCACAAGCACTAGGAAACATAATATTCCTCAAAAGGGGAAACCAGAAAGTCCAGTCCTTGGACAGCTCTCCTGTTTCTGGGCTAGGTGAGACCCCTCTGTTGGAGTCATCTGAAAAAGACTCAGTTTTGGAGAGTTTTGACTCCGTCTGGGTGGGGAAGTATACCCCTGCCCTCCTAGCTGGTCTATATGCCCTGTGAAATCAAACTTGCTTCTAGCTGCTCCACTGTGTAGTTGCTGCTGCCAGTAGCTGCCCAGATTACCTTGATGTTCTGCAGCAGGATTCATCACATGCTCTTCCTGCACTGAAAGATGCATCAAGTTGAGCACTTCTCCATGCTTACAGGTGCCCTGCCGTGGGTGTTGTAACTGTCTGTTGTTACTTCCTAGAGCTCATGAACCTCTCTCAGAACACACTGAAGTTACCTTTCCAGTAATGCAGAGGAGACAGGCTGACCCTTGCAAACTTCTCTTGACAGATGCCACGGTAGAGTTGTCTCTAGACAGCACGCAGAAGAACCAGAAGAAGGACCTGGCCAAAGCATCCAATCCTGCTCCCCCGATAGAAGTAGCCGCAAGCTCCTCTTCTAGAAACCCTCCAAAGAGCTATGAGGAGGTGAGAATTGCTTCCAACTTGCCTTGCTGGTTTGGGGCTCTGAGACTCTTTGTGTTTACGCAGGTGAAAAAAACGCATCTGGAATGAGGCAACAAGTGTAATCGGCATTTTGGATGTCCGTGCTCTTATCTCAGGCTATCCGGCCACCGTTACCACCAAAATGGGTTTCGGGTCAGCCTGACCGTAACCTTGCTCGTGTAGAAACAGCTGATGTGGCCTGTGTTGCTGCAGATGGGGCAAGTGGTGTGATTTCTCTTTTAAAAAACTGCAAGGTCCTTAAGTGCAGTTTGTGGCCTGGTACCGGGTAACTGGGTGTCATTAGTTTGAATCTTTGGCTTCTGTTTTGGGAGAACAAACCTGTTTCAGGGATGACAGGACAACCTGTTTCCTTTTGTGCCCTGAGCACCACTGAGCTTGTGAGACCTGACTTTCTGCAGTGTTGTCAGGAGCAGCATCTCCACTTAGCTTTGGCCTGGCTTAGATAAGGAAACAACACAGAGCTGAGCTCCCTGATAAGCCCCGACCTTCAGGTGCAAAGGCTCTTTGGAGTCAGTTTTGACTTCATGCAATCTTTTAACACCATTCCACCCTTGCAGAACTGCAAGGGGCTCCAAGCAAACGTGCAGCTCTGTGGGTCTGTTGGGGGTGGCATTGCTCACATGTTCACTCTTTAGTCTATCCAAGTATGATTGGAAGACCTGCTCAGACTGGAGCTGCTGGGTGTTGCTGTGGTTCTTGTCCTCATGTGCACACAGCATACCCTGTGTGCTTGGTACCTCAAGTGCTTTCGGATGAGAACTGAAATTGTGATGTAAAAGAGCTTAAAGGAACTAATTTTATATGAGCTGAGTGCGAGTGGGCTGTGCAGATTTTCAGGTCAGCATTGTAGCAGTTGCACATCCTTCTGTGCAGGTAGCCTTGTCCAAATCCAAATTGGGATGTTTGGAAGAGGTAGCTTCAACACAAACAAGAAACCTAAGGGCTTTAAAAATTCCTTGGCCGGACTTAAGTACCAAAGATGCCTTTGCACCGTGACAAGCTCACTTTCATCTATGGAATTCTGTGGTTTGGAGCAGATTAAAGCCTGGATTTCTGGGTTTAATCTACTCTCTGTGTGTTCTTACTCCAAACAGCTGGAAGAGGAGGAACAGGAGGACAAATTTGAGCTGACAGTAGGAGTGAGTGACCCGGAGAAAGTTGGTGAGTTAACGTCCTTTCTTGCTAAATGGTGAAGCTGCATGAGGCAGCCACGCTTGGCAGTAGGACTGAATGTGAATATTATCTCCATGTGCCACAGTTCTAGCTTGATCACTCGCTTCCCCAAAGCCTCTCCCAAGATCTAGAGAATGTGAAGCTAACAAAATGAAAAAAATAAAAATCTGTCTAAAGCGAGGCAGAAAATCCTGTCTGTAAAGCCAAGCACCTCAAAAGCAGGGAGCCAGGAGAACATTTAGGAGGGAGGTGATACCAATCTCTGCTTCTGTTAGCAGAGCTCAGTGCCTACAGCTGCGGTGGTGTCCAGCTTCACTTTATCTCCAGGATGAAGTGTGGCTGGCACCGGAGGCAAAATGGCCTTAACTTCAAACTAAGCATCTTGCTCCATGCTCTGCCACCTTGCCTAGCAGCTGTCAAGCTCTGAGAAGCAGAGCTTCTGTGCTGCTAGTGGGGATCAAAGCGATGTGACCAGCTATAAGTCTGTCCCTGGGTGTAGAGAGTTATAGGTAGCAGCTGGTCCCAGGCAGCAAAGCAGCCTCACTTGTGGCAGCTTGTTCCAGCTCTTGGCTTATGAGCTGTGGAGCTGGAAGATGCTCTGGAGATATTTTATGGGTAGCATCAGACTCCTGAAGATGCTCCTCAGTTGGCCCAGCAGGTAAACCCTCCCTCTGTCAGATAAAGGGGTTTCTGTATTGGCTGGAGGAAGCTGCCTGTGATGTCTCAGAATCCAGCCGCATGTAGCCAGGAGCCGTCTGACTCGCGCCCGCTGAATAGACTCCTTCATGTGCCGCACAGCCGCTGGATTGTTGCGTTGGGAGCAGATGTGTGGAGTTAACCCAAACGCTGTCGGCGTAACAAGTGGCTGATTGTCAGGGTTTGCTGCCTTCGGAAGGAAGAGGAGGGCTCGGCAGCCCCGAGCAGCCAGGTCAGGTAGCTGGGCAGGCGCCCAGGGCCCTGCAGCGAGATGCTGTCTGAAGCCCTGCCTGAGGGTGTAGGGCTCTGTCACTTCAATGGGCCTCGTGTCGGAGCCAGGGAAGTAGGCAGATGCCTGGAGGTCCCTAGAGTCTTGTGCTCTGGAGTTTTCAAAACAGCCAGGCAGTGCTGGAAAGGGCCAGGCTTGGGATGCTAATACCTTGTTTCTGTTTTCCATAGGCGATGGCATGAATGCGTATGTAGCCTACAAAGTGTCCACGCAGGTAGGTCCAACCCTACACCCCCATGGTAGGGCGCTGTCTTTCAGGATGCCTGAATCATTTAGGAGTTACATTGCACTCCTGTGGACTGAAGGATGAGCCTAGCTGAGAAGCAGCTTTTGAAGCTGCTTGAAAGAGCACTCCTGACTTTAGCCAGTCACATCCTCACAGCCCTGGCTGATGTTCCAGCTCAGCACGGGGTGAGGAGGAGGAAAGACAACCTTGAGGGAGAGCCCCAGGCACCAGCTCTGTTGCTAGCAGTCGTGTGTTGATGATGACTTCAGGTTAAGCTGAGCTGTACTCAGAAGAGTCATTGCTGTAGCTAGTTGGCTGTCAGGACCCACTCTCCTAGGCTCGTGACAAGAGACTTGACTTCCAGGAGGAGCTGCCAGGCTCACAGCTGTGGGCTGCTGTTCCAGGCTCTGCAGAAACATTCTTCCTAGGTATCTGTCCATTAACTGTTAGACTGCAGGAGCTGGAAGAGCCTGATGTTGCCTGGGACTTGATCACATTCTGGAGAAGAAATCCTGCRATGCTGCCTGTGCATGGCTGGCTGGCTTGAGTTACTACAGTGACTGCCAGCCCTTCTGGGGCTCTGGCAAGTTGAGAGCTCTTSTCTGTCAGATACTAAGAATCCATTTCAAAGGCTATTTTTCTAGTGCTGGGTCTTATAGCTTATGGGACAGATTTTCCAAGAGCCTTTTACTTGTACTTGATAGTTGTAAAGTGACAGTGAGATGGTGATAATTATGCAGCTGATGTGCTGTAGCTGGAGTCTGTATTTTTATGGGACAGTGCCCTCACTGTGAGCAAGTTGAACTGAGAGGGATCGAGTGGAGTTGATCCCCTAAACAAAGGGGAATTGGTAGGGCCAGGTATCCAAAGCCTGGAGCGTGGGTATTCTCCTTGTGTAGGATTCCAGCGGCTGCCACGTTGCACTGTAGGTCCACAGCTCCTGTCTAACTGAAAAAGGAGCCGACCCACTGACTTGCCTGGAGTTCCCCAGGTCCTGCTGAGTGACAGGTCCAGACAGCACTGAGCTTTCTAGCCAAGCTTCATCGTGTTGCTAAAACCGGAGCCGTGTGAGGGTCTCGAGACTCTGGGTCCACAACAGAGAGACCTTCCYCTGTGGTGCCCGGCTCTGCCATGAGTGGTGGTGCGTGACGTTGCTCATGGAATGGTGGAGGCAGGAAGGGACCTTTGTCATATCGCCCTTGGGCTATCCACAGCGGTGGCTTCACCTTCAGTCCTGCCTTGGTGTCACCATCAGAAACTGCTTGTAGTGACCAAGCTGTAACCCAAGGATGGTTCCCCTTCTCACGGAGAGCAGGAATGGTGTCATTAGGCCATGCACAGGGCTCACTGAGACGTCTGTGGCCGTGGTAACAGCTGCTYTGTTATTTAATAGCATTAATATTGCTGCCTAGTCTGCAAAGAGCTCCTAGGAGGTGTCTTAGCCTAGGCTGAAGCTTGCTCGGTTTGGCTTTGCCTGTTCCTCATCCTGTAGAGCTCAAGCTGCTCTTTTTCCACCCTCAGAACAACGGCACGAATGTTGCTTTTGAGGCTGTGCATGTGGGGCCAGGTTTCCTGGGCAAGCCTGGTGTGACTTTCTTCTCTCTCCCGCAGACAAGCCTCCCGATGTTCAGGAGCAAGCACTTCTCAGTGAAAAGGAGGTTCAGTGACTTCCTGGGTCTGTATGAGAAGCTGTCGGAGAAGCATGCCCAGAACGGGTTCATCGTTCCTCCSCCGCCTGAGAAGAGCCTCATAGGTGAGCAGCAGAGGTGCCGAGCACTGCTCGAGCACGGCCCTGAGCGGGAGAGCTGCAGAGCAGCAGGAGGAGGCTGGTGAAAAGGATTTGAGTGTTGTGGTGCAGACCAAGATGGGTGTTTGGGCTCAGCAGGGCTCTGGGCTTGAAGCTTTGAGTTCACATGTGGCTCTGCATTCTACTTGATCAAATGAAACATGGTGTGCCCTGTAACTGAGTCCAGACTTGCAACCCCTTCCAGTCTTGCCTGGCCTTGCTCTGCCTCTTCTCTAGTTGTAGACTTTTGCTAGATGTGGGTAGATGCAAGTCTTATTTAACCAGCTAGTTGTTGCTAGTTTGAGGTCTAATTTCTATTGCAAAAGCCCAGCTTCTGCAGTTGTGCTGATAGTCTGTACTCAGTAACAGCCCTCTCTGCCTTCTCATTGATTGCATCTTCCTCCTGTGCTAGGAATGACCAAAGTGAAAGTTGGGAAAGAAGACTCGTCCTCTGCAGAGTTCCTAGAAAAAAGACGGGCTGCTCTAGAGAGGTACAGATCCAAACAACTATCCCCTCGTGCCTGAGCCAAGCAAGGGACCTCTGCAAGGTCAGACTGGCTGCACTCTCCTCCCTACAYGAGAAGCAGTCTGCTTCTAGGTTTGCAGTGAAGCTAAAGGGTGCTGAGGAGTTACAGCTGCAGAGAATTGCTCTAAGATTAACCCCTGCTTGGAAAGACCTTGCAGGGATTTGATCCGAGTCTGTCCAAACTCCGCTGACAGCGCAGGTTGTAAAATGGAGCTCTTGCTCCAGCTCACGCGTGGGTGTTTAGCAGTGGTGCAAACAGGGCAGGTCAGGCGAAGAACAACTTTCCCCAAATTGAYACCCTGGCTGCACAGCCCATCATTGGCTCTGCCACCTGTACTGATTGCTGTAGATGCCACTGGGACGCTGTTTCTGTCTAGTTTGTCCTCTGAAGGGCTAGTGGAAGTGTCCTTGGTGAAGACACCAATTGATGAAGAATCCAGTCTTGCATCTCAAGTARCTTGCTGCTTGTTGTCCCAAGTGTTAATTGAATGTCTGTCAGGTCTGACCTCGAAGTTTAGTATCACAGAGTCCGCAGAGAAGCAAGGCTCTTGCATGATGGGTGGGCGAGAGCAGCTTGTTGAGCCTGACGTTCAGCCCTTTCAGAGTAACCTTGCAGCTGACTTGCACATGCTGCAGCCCAGTGCGTTACTTGGAGCCCAGTTTGCTACGACAGAAGTAACTCCTGGTGTGTTCCACTCCGCAGGTACCTTCGGAGAGTTGTCAGCCATCCAACGATGCTGCAGGACCCGGATGTCAGGGARTTCTTGGAAAAAGAGGAGGTCAGTACCATGGAGCAGCATTAACTACAAATACCCCAGAAGCAGAGCGGGGGAAGCTCTGTCCGAGCGGGTAGAAGGCGTGACACTTCCAGGCCCTGCTCAGCAAGAAGCACAACAAGAGCTGCAAGAGCTCTTAACCACCAGTGACAACAAGAAGGTTCTTTTGTGTCAGTGCTTAGATGAGCACAGTACACTGATAATGAGCCCTAACTTGCCTAGGTTGTGTCAGGAGGGGGGAGCATCTTAAGCACATGGGTAGTCTTTTTCCTCTGAAATGCATGATTGGAGTCTAGCTCAACAGTGAGGAAGTGCTAGAGCTGGCTTGGCCAGAAGTTAGTCCTGTCACTTGGCAGTTGTCCCCATTGCTCTCTGCTTGTGCTGAACTTCCACCTCATGCTAGACCAGTAGGAACTGAGTGATTCTCTTGGAAATCCATCTAGGATGGATGTCTCTGGGAGAACCAGCTCTGTACGGAGGTGCTCAGGTGATCCCTAAGGGYAGAGCTGCACCAGTTGAGGAATTAGAGCCTCTTTGAGGCTGAGCCCTAGGACATTCCAGGGGCCTCAGAGGCACCTCTCTCCTGTGGCGTCCCTGGAACACAAACTGCTTAAGAGATGCTCCAAAGCTCTGCTCGCTGGTGCTTGCATCACCTGGGCAGCTCTCGGTTCCGCTTTAGGGATTCGAGTTGCAAGGGTGGTTCTTCAAGTGCCGTGTCTGTCACCTTGGTGGYGGGGGGCCAGTGTGTTCTGCTTGGCCGTGGAAAGGTCGGGATCTCGTCCGCCTGAAAGCAGCTCAGGCCCCAGGTCTCACAATGCGGCTTGTGCAGGTGCTCGGATAGAGCCTGGCTGATTCCTCCTGGTAGCGGTGGTGTGTGTCCTGCTGCACCGGGGCAGCCACACCAATTCCACAGGGGGAGGGGTGGTTGTTCTCAAAGCTACCTTCAGCTCCTGGCAAAGCAAACCTGCTGCTGTTGTTGCTTCWTTATAGCTGCCGAGAGCAGTAGGCACGCAGGCCCTGAGTGGAGCGGGAATACTGAAGATGTTCAATAAAGCCACTGACGCTGTCAGTAAAATGACCATCAAGATGAATGAATCGGACATAGTAAGTGCCAGGACACCTCCAGGGTGTCCCTTTCCTCACTTYGGAGCTGCGTGTGCCCAGCAGCTGGAGCTCAGGGCGCTGGTGCCATCCGTTGGGCTCATGCGTTGCAGTGGTTCGAGGAGAAGCTGCAGGAGGTGGAGTGCGAGGAGCAGCGGCTCCGCAAGCTGCACGCCGTCGTGGAGATGCTGGTGAACCACAGGAAAGGTAACGAGCCCGACCCCGCTGGCGCTGCGGCCCGAGCCGCGTGGCAGCCCGGCTGCGGCCGTGCCCGAGCGGGGTGGCCRGTGCCTGGTGCTCTGGGAGGCGCTTGGCAGAGGGGGGGACGCTGCTCCTCACACTCCGTGCTCACCACGGGATCAGTACACTGCTGGGGAYGCGCGGGGGGATCTTGCTGTTCATTCCAAGCTGTCCTCTGGCAGGGAGCAGGGGAGTGTCTCCTCCTCTGCGTGTTTTGTCTGACTAGTGTGAATCCGTGCCTGTCCTCCCACTCTGCCGCTTCTCCTGGCTGGAGTTGCCAGCCCAGCTCCCACCATCCCRTCCTGTGGAAGAGAAGCTGATCCCGGCGCAGCCTCTGAGCAGGGGGCTTTGCTTGTGGGACCCCCAGCGCGGCAGGGCCCGTGTGCTGACTCTGCCATTCCCTCCCGCAGAGCTAGCGTTGAACACGGCGCAGTTTGCCAAGAGCCTGGCCATGCTGGGGAGCTCGGAGGACAACACGGCCCTGTCCCGGGCTCTGTCCCAGCTGGCGGAGGTGGAGGAGAAGATTGAGCAGCTGCACCAGGAGCAGGCTAACAGCGACTTCTTCCTGCTGGCTGAGCTCCTGGGGGACTACATCCGCCTGCTCGCCGTGGTGAGGGTGAGCACGCCCGCGGGGCCGCTGCTGTGCTTGGGCTGTCGGGATGCGGCCGGTTCTCCAAAGGCGAATGCGGGGCCCTGGGCCCCTCGTATGTCTCCAAGCAGAGGGCAGACTTGCTGCTCCTCGAGCTGTGCAGGTGCTGCACTCTCGTCACAACAGGTCTCCAAGGGGGATGCGGAGCATTTCGGTGGCTCCGAGGGGGGTCTTCAGCCGTTCGGAGGCTGCAGCTCCTGCAGAGGCTCTAAACGGGTGACCCGAGTTACGAATAGACCTGACAAGCCCCCCTGGGCAGCAGCCAGAGTCGTGGAGCGCCTGCGGCCCTGCCTGGCRCGCGCTGCTGTTGCTGCTGACCGACAGCAAGGGCTCCCGAGGGAGCCGGCAGCCCGCAGCGCTGCTGACCTGCTCCTGCCCAGGCCTTGTCCCGTCGCCCAGCAGCCAGTTCTCGAGGTTGCAGAGACCAGAACAAAAAAAAACTATTAAATAGAAATGTCAGGGCACGTGGCAGCTCCTTCCCCGCCGCTTCCTTCCAGGGAGCCTTTGACCAGCGCATGAAGACCTGGCAGAGGTGGCAGGATGCCCAGAACATGCTGCAGAAGAAGAGGGAGCTGGAGGCCAGGCTGCTGTGGGCCAACAAGCCCGACAAGCTGCAGCAGGCCAAGGAGGAGATCTCGGAGGTAGGCGGCGAGGTCCCGTGCCGGGGCTGCTCCCCTGCCCATCCCGTCCCTCTGGGGTGCCCTGCCCTGGAAGCAGCCCGCTTCCTCTCTCCGCAGTGGGAGTCTCGCGTGACGCAGTACGAAAGGGACTTTGAGCGCATTTCGGCTGTGATCCGCAAGGAGGTGATGCGGTTTGAGGTAGGTTGGTCCGAGCTCCTCGCCCCTCTTGAGCCGGGGCGGGGGGTGCAAGGGCTGAGCTTCTCCAGCCAAAATGCGGACGGATCCGCAGGGATCCTGCTGATCGTTGCGCTGCTCAGCGGCTCCGGGTGATCTCGTTTCGTGGTCTCGTGCTGATCTCAGGAGGAGGAGGAGAGTCCGGTCCCATCCTCAAGCTGGAGGGCCTAGTTGGGATTTGCTCCTCCTAACGCAACTGTCTCTTGCAGAAGGAGAAGTCGAAGGACTTCAGAAACCACGTGACTAAATACCTTGACACGCTGCTAACCTCTCAGCAACAGGTCAGTGTCATCACCTGCTTGCAGCCACTTGTCCCCTTGTCCGAGCGGTGCCCGTGGGTCCCCTCTGCTGTGGGGTTTCAGCTGCCCCATCCAAGCAGTGTGAGGAGGGAGCACCGCGGGGTGGGGAGGGACGAGCCCCAGGGCCGGGCCCGCGCCCCCCGCCTGTCGGAGCGCCGCTCGGTGCGAAATCCAGGCTCTCGCTTTCCGGCGCTGGCCCGGGGGCCGCACACGGCACTGCGCAGCGCTCAGGGTGCCCCCAGGGTGGGCTTCTGCCGCTGCCCCCCGTTTCCTGCCCGCCGCGGGGGCAGCTCCTGACCCCGCTCCCTCCACAGCTGGTGAAGTACTGGGAAGCGTTCCTGCCCGAAGCCAAGGCCATTTCCTAAGGGGACCACATGGACGAGAGGACCTGAACTTTGCCTTTTTATACACTATACCTCCGTCTTCGACACACGAACGGCTCGTAGCTGAACACTCTGGAGCGGGTAGAGGTTTAACCCCCAAGCAAGCAGCTTATAAGCCAGTAACTCTTCTAACTGTATATTTTTCATTTAGCTACATATATTTTCTTACTGAAGAGAAACTAGTTTCCTGCTTTAAGACCAGCCCTGCAGTAGGTGAAGAGTGACGGGGGGTTAACGACACATGTAAATGTGTATTTTCCAGCCTGGGTTTTAGGGCTCTAATGACTATCTTACTCCTGCAGTGCCATTAAGATTATGGAATAAAACTTGTATCAGGGCAAACAGGCCTCTTCTCTCGCTCTGGGAAGGGCTGGGGCAGGGAGGGGGTCGTGGGAAGAGCCGGGGGCCGCTCCCGTTCGGCCGGGCAGGCGGAGGCCGGGGGAGGTTCCTGGGGCTGCCGGGGGCAGCGTCGCGGTGGCTTTGGGAACGCCGTGACCTTGGTGGCTGCCCCGAGCCACCTGTCCTGGCTTTTGATTAAACTTTATCCTCCGAGCGGTGCGGGAGGCTGGGAAGAGGCTCTTGTTTTGGAGCCTGGAGGCCACTCTGGGGGCAGCAGAGGGTGCCCCCCTGTCCAACCCCCCGGTGCTGCTGGAGGGGAGCAGCCCTTGCTCCTTCCACCCCCGTTTTGGGTTCTTGAGCTCAGGGTGGGCCCGGGAGCAGGGGCAGTGCCAGGTGCTTCCCGTTCCTCTTGTCCCCAGAGGCTCGGGAACAGCTGGGGGAAGCAGCGCTGCCCCCTGAGCCCCCAGGGGTCGAGACCGTGACCAGGGCCTGGGGCGTTGCTGCCTTGGCGATGCCGGCGGACCYGAGCTCTGAGGAAGGGTCTCGGGTCCCCTCTGCTGCTGGGGGCTCCCTGGGCAAGGGGGTCCCAAAGTGCCTGTGCTATGAGGGTGACCATGACAATGAGGACCATGATGATGATGATGGTGCTTTGGGGGGGCATAGGCAGCCCTGGACCTCGCACTGCCCCCCCCCAGCCCTGGAGGTGACTGCGGCCAAGGGCCGCTGGGTCCCGCTGGGAAGTGAAACCCCCCCCCGTCCCCCCCCCGCCGAGCGCCCGTCCCGTCCCGCCGTGTCCCGTGTCCCGTCCCGCTTCCTCTGCCGGCCGCGCCGAGGGGCTGGGAGCGCCGGGGGCGGTACCCGCGGGGCGGGGGGGCGGCCCCGCGCGGTCCCTGTCCCCGGCTGATAGGGGGTCCGCGCGCGCCGGCCGCGCCGATAGCCCCGTGCCGAGGCGGCGCCTCCGCCCCGCGCCGCTCCGGGGCCATGATCGCCGTGTCCATCCCGGCGGCCGAGCCCGCGGCGGCGCCGCGCGGCCCCGAGCGGCCGCACACGGTGAGCGGGGCCCGGCACCTGCCCCGGGGCGGGGGGGGACGGGGGGATCGCGGGTCCCGGGAGCGGCGCCGCCCGGGGGGTGGCGGGGTGGGGGGTCCTCGTGGCCACGGGCTGAGGCCCTGTCCCTGTCCCTGTCCCCAGGTGTTCCGCGTGGAGGTGCTCTGCAACGGCCGGCGACACACGGTGGCCAAGCGCTACAGCGAGTTCCAGGCGCTGCACAAGCGGGTGCGGGCGCGCGGGGTGGGTTGGGGTGGGGGGAATAGGGTGTGTGTGGGGGGGTCCTGCTCTGGCACCTGCCCCATGTCCCTCCCCTGCCCCAGCTCAAGAAGAGCTGCCAGGTCCCCGACTTCCCGCCCCGCCGCGCGCCCAACTGGCTGCCCAGGGCGCTGGAGCAGCGGCGGCAGGGCCTGGAGCTCTACATGCGGGTAAGGAGACCCCGCGGGGTGCGGGGGTGTGTGGGGATGCCCCCGGCCCCCCGTGACACCCTGGGGTGCCCCGTCCCCTCCTGCAGGGCRTCCTGGCCCACAACAAGGAGCTGCCCCCGGAGCTGCTCGACTTCCTCAGGCTGCGGCCGCTCCCGCYGGAGCCCAAGGGCGGCAGCCCCAGGTGGGTCGGGCTGGGGGGGCGGTTGGGGTGGCCCTGGGGGGCTCCGCGTCACCGCGGCTGCTGCTCCCCTTGACCAGGCCCAGCTGCYGCCCGGCCCCACGGCCCGTCCTGAGCTTCCGACGAGACCCCTACGCGCGGCCCCCGGCCCCGGGTAAGGAGGGGGCCGCAGCCTCGGGTGCCTGAGACGGGTTTGGCCCCCAACGCCGGCCCTGCCTCGAGCTGCTCCCGCCTTGCAGAGCTGCTGCCCGACGCGGTGCTGAGCGGGGTCCTGCAGGGCCTGTACGGCCGCCCCTGGCACACGGCAGCGCCCTGGGGCCTCGCGGGGCCCCGGCCGGGCTCCTGAACGCTCCCCACGCGGCCCCTGGAGCTGCCGCCGGGACCCAGCGGCCGCCGCACGGGACGGTCCCAGCACCCCAACACTCACTGCTGGGGAGCCGGAGCGCAGGAGCGGCCGGACGGGTCGGATGGGGCTGCGCGGAGCCTCCGCTGCTCCCGCCCGGCCCTGCCGCCCACGGCCACCTGGTTAAGTGGCTGGGTTTGGACTCCGACGGTGCTGGGAAAAGCCCCGTGTGTCGCAGGTGCCGGCGCAGGAGGCACCGTGCAATGAATTCCCCAGGAAACAGGCAGACAGGAGAGCCCGAGGGGGCGCTACGGGGTGCTGGGACCCCTGGTCTGTCCCTGCTGGGTACCCAGGGAGCCCCCCACCCTGTCCCAAACGAGGCCAGTCTCTCTGTACAAAAAAGAAAAACCACCTTGGTCACATTTATTGGCGCGTGAGCTTCCTACAAAAGGGATGGGACGCAGGGCCCGCGCCGGTGCTGCCAGCTGGAATGTGGGTGACGGGGCGGCGCGGCTGGCACCGTGGGGCGCAGCGGCCCGGGGGTGCCCAGGGCCATGTAGGGGCCGAGGGCGGTGCGGCCCCCCCCTGCAGTGCCTGGCCCGGCCGCGGCGCCCGCCCGCCAGGCCCGTTACTCTTTGGCGATGGCAAAGGGCTTCTCCACCTCGATGGTGCCGCAGTCGGCGATGGTGACGTCCTTGAGGGGCTTGTCCCGGCTGTCCGTCTTGGTGGCCTCCACCTTCCGCACCACGTCCTGGGGGAAGAGCGCGTGGGATGAGGGCGCCGCGGCGGCAGGGGCGGCCCCGGCGCGCTCCGACGGCCGCGCGGCCCTTACCATGCCCTCGAGCACTTTGCCGAACACCACGTGCTTGCCGTCCAGCCAGGGCGTCTTCACCGTGGTGATGAAGAACTGGGAGCCGTTGGTGTCCTTGCCCGCGTTGGCCATGCTCACCCAGCCGGGCCCGTAGTGCTTCAGCTTGAAGTTCTCATCGGGGAAGCGGTCCCCRTAGATGCTCTTCCCTAGGGGCGAGAGGAGGGTTGGGCTGCGTGGTGGGAAATAACCGAGGCTGAGAGGGGAGAGCCACCGTGAGCCCCAAAGTGCCGGAGCAGACCCGGGCCGGGCCCACGAACGCCCCAGGCCCAGGAGGGCTCCCGTTCCGGGAGAGGCGGGACCCGGCGTGGACCCGACCTTGCAGGTCCCCATCGTTATCGGCCTTGCCGATGTTTGCCGAGCTCCGAACGAAGGCTCCGACTCGTGGTCCAAGCCTGCGGGCCAAATTACCTCCGGTGCCGTCTCCGCGGGTGAAGTCTCCCCCCTGGATCATGAAGTCCTTGATCACACGGTGGAACTTGCTGCCCTTGAAGCCGAACCCTTTCTGGAGACGGAGGGGAGAGAGACGAGTGAGACCGGGCGGCGGGCGAGGGCCAGAGGACAAGGACGAGCCCCGGGCAGGGCCCGGGCTGGCGGCCCCTCACCTCCCCCGTGGCCAGCGCCACGAAGTTCTCCACCGTCTTGGGCACCGTCTTGCCGAAGAGCCCGATGACGACGCGCCCCACGTCCTCCTCGCCGATGCGCAGATCGAAGAACACCTTGGAGGGGGAGCCGGTGTCGGCAGGGCCGGCCCGCGCCGCCGCGCTCCCCCCGACCCCCTGCGCCGGGCCGGGCCCGCTCACCGGCCGCGCGGAGCCTGCGCAGC